>CM053582.1:250063184-250092592 GCA_028627135.1 Pseudochirops cupreus
CCCTGCCCTCCCCTCCATCTCCCCACCTCTCATCCCCCATCCTCCTACTCTTCTGTGTGGTAAGATGCCCAGTTTAGAGTTTATGGCAATGACTTGTTTCAAGACAATACTATACAGTTACATGATGCAATATTGTGTCACCAAAATTTCAATGCAGGAAAAAAAATATTGTTAAAACAAGTTAACCTAAAATAGAAACTTTAGGTTATTTGCAATAATAGAGATGAAAACTATTTCATTAAGGAAAAAGAACAGGAATGAGGTAATTAAATATACAAATAACATAATTTAAACATTTAAATAGAAATATTATGTATATTAGGGAGATTTCTAAAATATCTACCCCATATCTGGTCTCAGAGTATGAAAGACACTATCAGAGTAGTTGCTGTATATTATCAGTGCCTTTAAAGGAAAGACATCCTTTAGACAAATTGCTTTAATCTTTCTGTTGCAGCTTTCTGTTGGTGCTGGTGTAGAGATTCCATTCATGTCTTCAATCTAATAGTCTCCTTTGCTTTGTTTCTCAACAGAGCTTTCTTTTAGATCTTTTTTAGGCCATAGACGACTAACAAAAGGTGAGATTAGATAATATACATATGGCTCCAGGAATTTTTTTGTACCCACAAAGGACAGGGATGACTATACAAGGAATGCTCACTATTGCCTCAGGCTTGACTGTTCTGCACAATAGACAGACTGCCCCACCCCAGTTCACCCAGGAGACAGAGATATGTCATTTTTTAAAAAGTATTTTATATATTTTTTGAAATGATGCAAATTTCACAAAAACATTAAAGAAAGTAGATTTCTAGGGGGTGGTGCTGAGTAATTTTTTTTTTTGAAAAGGGGGGCAATAGGTCAAATAAGTTTGGGAATCTCTGGACTAACTCAAGACAGTTTAATTAATTTTGACTTGTGGGCTGTTCACCAAGACTGGCCACAAGCATGAGATACTCATACAATCCAAAAACTAAATTCATCAATCACACATTCAAGTAACACGTCTTTTTGCTTGAATTCCCACCCCCACAACTAAGTGTCCTACCCATTCTCCAAGGGAAGTTAAAGAATCTGATATGTAGGAGAGAATGGAAGAACCAGGAAGAGGTACAAAATGGCTGGTACTAACAGGCTACTTGAAACCCTCTCAAAGAGAATAGTTACGAGAAGCTGCTAAATGATAAAGGCAACTGAGCAAGCTAGTATTATATTATGAGGAAATGGTAGGGGCTCTCTACCGTAAATAAAGCTTTGCTAAGTAATTCACAATAACTGGATTATTAATACAAGCAAAAGAAAGAGCAAAAGTAATGATTTGCTATGAGTTATCCTTGGAAATTACCAATAAGAATGACAGAGGAATTAAGATATTGCTTTCTGCAAATATAGAGAGCAAGGAGAATGTTACAGTGACCTTCACTTTAGAGAAGGTCAATGAGCTAGAAGAATACCTCTCTACTCTTCAGGTTAAAAGGGAGACTATAGTCTTCCTCAAAGGAAAAAAAAATAAGAAAGTATTTCAAAGGGGAAAATCAAATACTCAACAAGCATTTACTAAAGTGCCTACTATGTGCCAGACATCATCCTAGGCACTAGGAATGCAAATATAAAGAATTAAACAGGAAACATAAAGAATTAAACAATCTACAGTCAAAGCTGCCTTAGTTTCTAACAGTGAGTAAAGAAGCATGATGATCAGACTTACTTCAATAATCTAGGAGAGAGGTGGCAAGAACCTCAATTAAGGTGCTAGATATGCAAGTAGAGAGAAGGGATCAGATGGTAGAAAAAGCAAGATCCGACAAATGATTGAGTTTGTAGAGTAAGGAAGAGAGAAGAGTCAAGGTTAAAGGTGAGGTTATGATCTTGGGTAACTAAAAGAGTGATGATGTCTTTGACAAACACAGGGAAGGTTAGAAGTGGGGTATATTTGGGACTAAGACAGTGAGTTCTGTTTTGGACATACCGAGTTTGAAATGTCTCTTAGACATCTAGTTTGAAAAAAATTCCTACAGGTTAACTGGTGGTATGAGATGAGCTCAGGGGAGAGTTAAGTTCTGGATCTGTGAAGTATCTACACAGACAATATTTAAAGCCATTGGAGCTGACGTTTACCAAGAGACAGGCTTTAGGACTTTCATGTAAGGAGGGACCCCAGCACAGTCTTCTCTCTATTCCCCACTAGCTAATACTCTGATTTTGAACTTATTTGTACTTTTTCATCATAATCCCATTCTGGTCACCATCCCCCTCCTTCTGGCTCCTTTTCCCCCTGCTTTTCAGCTTCCTTTTGTGCATTATCTTCTCCAATTTGATTGTAAGCTCTTTGAGGTCAGAGATTATCTTTCTTCTTATTTTGTTGGGAGGATCTAATGAAATAATTGTAAATCACTTTGCACAGTGCCTGGCACACAGTGTTATAAAAATTTTCTATTATTTTTATTATAGACTTTTAGAAAAAGGAATGATTTAGGACAGGCATGTAGTTAATGAGGATGGATAAAAAATATATTTACCTATGGTCTCATGAATCTGATGAAGAATTCTCTGAAACAAAAAAAGGGAGAAAGAAAGCTGCCCACATGTATCCCCCAAGCCAAATACCATCAAAAGTAGCAGGTATAATAAAATTAAAATGTCAGCAAGGAAGACCAGTAATTCACAGTAGACAATGTCCAGTTCAAATTCCAGCTCTGCCACTGATTACCTGTGTGACTTAACCCCTCTGGGTCTCACTTCTCTAATCTGTAAAATGAAGGGGTTGGACTAGATCATGTTTAATGTCTCCTCAGTTCTAAATTGTAATACCACAGAATGACAGCAGTAAAATTCATGGCCTCATATATTTATACATAAATACACAAAGCTTGAGTAAGGAATGAACTGAGTTCAGAACTCTAATGTAAGCAGGCAAAACTGACCTCATAAGCTATTACTGAAACTTAGTGAGATGGGACTCATGACTAGGCAGCTGTAAGAAGAACATTATATATTAAGAGATATTCAAATAAGGAAATCTAGCAACTGGAGATGTAGGGAGGTAGGGGAGAGGAGAGCATGGTATTAGGCACATGTACAAGTATTAGTGGAAGCAGAAAGAAAAGGATTTTATTGTGAGTAAATATCACAGACCACCTGATCAGGAGAAAGCAACATGAGGAAGTTAGGAAACAACACAAATCTGGCATGAAAGCATAATCTTCATCTTCAAAATGGGGTCTTCAACTGCTTGGTCATTTGCTAGAAGTCTCTTTCTTCTAAAAGCAGAATAAATTATAATTTATTGATTTGCCTTAATAATAACTTCATTCTTTATAAGGTGGAGTAGGCAAGAAGTAGAACTGCTATTTTAGACCTGATTCTGACCAACAAGGAGAAACTGGATGCTGATGTAGTAATAATGGATCTTCTCCATAGACCTTTTCAGTGAACAACTGGTCTAGGGCAGCAGCTTTTCCTATCTTTATTGTCTCTGGTATCATTGCTATTTTTTTCATGCAACACATTGGAGATTTGGCTATTAGAGTTTAAAATGTAACCTCTTCACTGTCATTGATAAACAAAATAAGGTGTCTAAGAAATAACAGATCTTTTCCATTTTTTGTTTGCTGTTTTCCTTCTAGGTTCATCTACAAATCATCTTGGAATGTCCCGCTTTAGTTGACTGTCACACCATGTTTTCTATGATTTCGTTTTTCCCTCTACCACTTCTTTTTTATTTTATGAGTGGATACTGTATTATATTCTTTCACAATCCATTAGAATGAACCTAAGTTCCTAGATAGTATAGACAGTCTCATTCTTCGTAGTTGTATATGGAGTGCCTAGCACAATGCTTGGCACACAGTAGGAGCTTAATAAATGTTTTTTGATGGATCCTCCTCTGTAAAATGCTGTCCATGAATTATATTACAAATCAGATCAATATTGAAATAATATATCTTCTTACAGTATGTTCACTTGTCAGACTTTAGGAAAGGGATTCACATTTTAGATTACCAACAATTATTGTTTAATCATATATTATATATAGCATTAAAAGTGTAGTTTGTAAAAATAAGATTTTTTAAAAATATTGTAATTCTCAGCCAACTTAACATATATGGATCCCAAGTTCCCTGGATAGGCTCAATTTTATTCATGTTAACCCTCAAGGAAGTTCATAATATAATGAAATGACATTCTTCTCCCTCAAGAATCTCAGATTTTTTTTTTATTATGTGATGTTTTTCTTAATCCATCCTGATCATTTAAGTTGTGAAGGAGTGGTTTATTATTTATCATTTATTTATAGCATTATTATTTATTATCACACTACATCTAATAAATATTAGGGGGAAAGTCTAAAGTTAATAACAATAAAACTAAAGATAAAATACTTTAATAACATTTTTGCTCCTAAGATTTGTAAAAGCACTTATTTTGCTATCCGTTCAGCAATCTTATGTGACAGATGCATACATTTTCAGAAAGGAGAGTTGTTATATCTCTGTCATAACCGCCAGAGTCTAGAACAGTTAATATCTAATACTGTAAAAAAGACCAATAGTACTGTTAGGCTTCATTTGCCTGAAAGGTATTGTGAGGTAATATGGAAGAGAAGGAAAAAAAGATAATGAGATACAGCAATCTCCTTGGAGAGCCAGAAAAATAGACTGGAAAGCCATTTATTTAGGCTTTAATAGACAATGCTGGCTGGAGGAAAGGAAAAGAAACAGATAATCCCAGAAGTCCTTTTCAGGTCTATGATTCTATAATGACAATTTATTATCATTGTTAAATTAGCCATATACATGAAAGCAAGACTTATTTAGTGATTCAGAATATAAGACAAGAAAAAGATTTTTCATATTCAATTAGTGCCATATTACAGAGAACATTATTCTTCTTTCATTAAATGCAATAAATAATGAAGATATTATTTCACTAACTAATTATTAAAATATTAGAATTTCTGTTTTGGTTACTTATTATGCATTAATAATAGTTGCCATTAATAAACATAACATACTAAAATTTACAAACCCCATAAAATACATCAACAGCAAATCTGATTTTTACAACTCCAAGATGTCAGTATTACACCAGTACTATCCCCATTTTTCAGGTGAAGATAATGACCCTGAGAGATGGTAAGTGACTTTGCACATGATCACAGGGTAGAAAAGGTTAAAGACATAATTCAAATTCTATCTCACCTGGCTATAAGACAAGCAGTTTTTTCTGCAACACATTTCCTTCTCACACAAAGTAGGATCTCTTCAAAACAGGTATCTCAAAACCTAGTACATTTTTTAGAAATTATATCTTTATACTTGAATATTTTTACCACATACTTGAAGAAACATTCTTCTTTCACAACCACTTCTCCTTATTCCATTATTAATCATTTCCAAAATGAACTAAAAGCAGGTCATTGAATGAGATGAAGGTATTAAGATATGATGACATTATTAGGCTTAAAGTTATTTTTAAATTTATTAACATGAATTCATTCAAAATTATTTACTGCTTACTATATATGCCTGGAGCTCTGCTTAGTGTAGTCTGAAAAACAAATATTAGGAGAAGATCTCTGATGAAGTTTATGTTTTATTAGAAATAATAATTTGATTCAACAGACTGATGAAGAGATTCAGAACGGAGACAATCTCCAATTCATGAACAAACTGGGCTCCAAAAGTATGCATAAAAACTGATTGAGGGTCAAAAAGAATGATGCCAGGGGTGGCGAGGTGGTGCAATGAATAGAGCACCGGCCCTGGAGTAAGGAGGACCTGAGGTCAAATCTGGCCTCAGACACCTGACACTAAAACTAGCTGTGTGACCTTGGGCAAATCACTTAACCCCCAATTGTCCTGCCTTCTCCCCTCCAAAAAACAAAACAAAATTTCCCAAAGAAACAATATGACCAAGGCCAAGACAAATAACCTATTTAATCCATCATGTATAACTAATATAGTACAATGAGTCTTATACAACATAATCATCATATAACATCGTGTTAAACTAGAGAATAAAGAAAAAGTTTCAGAAAAATAATTTGAGAAATCTAGGGGAGAAAAACACTTAAAACTATCATACTTGAGCTTGCAATACTTGCTAAGGGATAAAATATTTACAATTCAAAGAAAAAAAAGAGAAATCAACAACTTGAATCATAACGAGCCATTCAGGAAGATTTTTCCCAATTAGGAAGTTTTTGGTTCATCTGGCCTAACACATTGTTCATATATGCAAACTGTAGGCAGTATTTACAACCTCAGATTTACCTAAGACCACAGCTAAATAAGGGAAATGTTATTTTGCTTCATAGTATGACAGTTTTAAATATATGAATAAGATTTTTATATTATTTCTAGTTAAGACTTCATCAAAACAACATTTAAAAGTTGAAAAAACAAAGGAAGTAACATAGAGAACCTTCCAAAAGATAAGCCATGAGATTTTATGGTTCCTGTGATGATGCTATTATTATTATCAAATTAAATGTATTAAATAATCTCTTGTTGTTAGGCTTCAAATGAACAACTTGTTCCAATTTTTCGCAAACTTATTTTCTAAAACTAATAACCTTGACATAAATATATAGTAACACGTTAATGAAGGTAGACTAGATCTGGAGTACTGGGTTCAGTTTTGGTAACCACATTCTACATTTTAGGAAGAGAACTGATATGCTAATATAACTTAAAAAATCAAGAAGACTGAGTAATTCCCAGAGAAAAGGCCAAGTTTTAGAACAGTTTTTGGTTTTAGGGAAACAACATAATTCAGCAAAAGATCCTGTAAAATACATGAAGAATAATACAATTATTAAAAAAAGAAAAAAGAATAAGAAGAAAATGCTTTAGGAGCAAACTTGGAGTAGTAACATTTTCATAAGTTAAGCACTTGAAACAACAGCAACTTTATAATACTTAGCTAACTGTTATCTCAATTATACTGGTTAATCAGAATGACAGGGTTGAAACTAGTTTAAAAAGGAAAGAAATAGGACAAAAATAATTAAAATAAGTATGTGTATAACTACAATACAGATATTTCAATACTTCGAGCTCATTCACGTGAGTACTCCTTGCAAAGTCACTGGTCACAACACATCAACGTCTTATCATGGAAGATTCTTCTCTGCGTCCTCCCATAAATCCTCTGGCAAGAAGCTTTCTCCAGATCTCTCGACAATGGAGTGGGTGGGGGTGAATATAACATGAAGGAGATCCATCTTTTATTCTACTCTCCTACATGACTGACTAACTCCCTTTTCTGACCAGACATCAATGATCTCTTTGGCTGCTTTTTGCATGTAATTCATTATTGGTGATATGATAACAGAGTAATTATGACCCACCATACGTATCTCTACCAAGGCATTTTAGTATGCCAAAACTTCCAGCCATTGGGCAAAAGTGGAAGAGTTCTTTTTTTTTAATTTTATTTTTGCTTTTTGGAGGGCAGTTGGGGTTAAGTGATTTGCTCAAGGTCACATGGCTAGTTTTTGTGTTAAGTGTCTGCAGCCACATTTGAACTCAGGTCCTCCTGACTCCAGGACCGGTGCTCTATTCACTATGCCACCTAGCCACCCCAGTGGAAGAGTTCTAATGTTTAAAATAGGCAGAGAACTTCAGGTCAGGGCTCACATCGACCCAGTTTTGTCCTGGGGGCTATCTCTCCCAAGATCTAATTTTGTCCCAAACCAGGGAAACTCTAGTAACAACTAAATGTGGCTTGATTTGGTTCTTTCCTTAAGGGTCTTCAGTTCTTTTTCAAGAATTAAGAAAAAAAAAAGACTTAAACATTGAACATATTTATGCAAAGGTATGTATAGACCAGAGAAGGGGTTACCATACTCATCATGCTAGAAAGGGAATATCCTGTCTTTCTCTAAGTGCTGTTTTCTACTTGCTACACTGTCACTCAACAGGACTGGTCATAGTCTTCACAAAAGTCATGATGCTGAATCATGTCGTATCTCTACCCCCCAAGCATCAATAATATGAAACCTGAGGCTGGGCCAGAGTTTTCTTTCCTCTTCCTGTTCATGGTATGCATTTTCTTCTTGCTCAGGGACCTATACTTTGACCTGAGTTCTTGGCTGCTTTCACCAGGTCATATCATGTTCCTATAGTCACCCTGGCTCCCAAAAGCTCTTACATGGTGCAGGACCTTTCCCTTTTTCAAGCATTAATGGTTCCTGTCGCTGCTTTGGGACTTCTCAACCAGGAAACCCTTTCCTCTTGGGACAGGGTTTCTATCAAGTACCTGTTCAGAACTTGTCAGGTGTATATTCCCTTGGGGCCACTTAAACCAGAAATAAAGAGTTCAAGTCACTGTGACTTCCTGAGCCAAAAATTTTCTCTGTGAAACATGCCATATTAAAAAGAGGTTTCAGATTCGGGAAGAGGACTGTGATCACTGAATGGAATACATAATTTCCTAAATGCAACCCAGTCCTGCTCTCTTCCGCCTATTCATTCTAGATTCAATTCACTGTGCTTGTTCAAAATATATGCACTGCTAGACCAGATTACGGCTAAGTAACTTTATACAGTGCTGTAGAGTTTGTAAAATGCTTTCCAAAAATCTCATTGGTTCCTCATGACAGCTCTGGAAGGCTGATCCTATTATCTTCAGTTTACGGCAGAGGAAACTAGGGCTGAGAGATGCTAAGTGACTTCCTCAGAGTCACATGGCTAGTAACTGTCTGCAGCCACATCTGAACTTGGGTCTTCTTGACTCCAGGTGCAGTGTTCCATGTACTGTGCCACCTTGTTGCCTCAGTTCCTCAGAGATGTATAGAGGACCTCATCACTTACAGGATATTCCTCTTCCATCTGGAGTCTTCCATCACCAGCCTCTCTGACAGTAACAAACATCAGGGAACACGCATCTTTCTGTTTTATACTTTACTTGACATTAGTGCATTAAATTAACAAAGTTATATTTGTTGTTGAATTCATCAAATAACCTTTTATTATCCTAGCATACATGTATGGGATACATCATGGAAGAAAGTAGTAAAGGACCATTCTGTTTTACAAAGTGAAATGCTTTTTTATAGATACCAATTAGCACAATGTAATCTTGTATTCTCTGAACCTTTCAGTCAATTCTATAACTATATTTTAACAGTCAGAAGACAAATGGTTACTGATATGAATGTCATTTTTAATCAACTATTTACACTCACTAACAACTTATTTGAGCAAAGATCAAAACCAACACCAAATTAGAAGAATAGAGTTGATAAGAAGATATGGTAAGCCATTAAAAACAGGTTCACTGTGACCTACTTAAACAAGCTATTAATTAACACTAAAGAGAGGCACTGTTCATATAGTCATATTTGAAATGAGGCTCATTTGAAATTGCACCCAGTAAGAGCTTAAGTCTTGTCTCTGACACATTCAATCTATATGACTCTGGCCAAGTTGCTTAACTTCTAAGTTCCCAGGCAACTCTCTAAGGCTCCAAGTTATAAGTGCCAATCAATGTCAGTGGAGACACTGTCCACTTTAGGGCTTTCCTTCACTAATACTAGCACAGGTCTAGATAAAATAGAAATTTTTGTGAAAAAATGGAAAATTAATAAAGGAAAAGATACTGACAAAAATGATCAACATTTCCTAAAGAAGTTTAACCAAGTTACCAAAATAAGAAGTCTAAAGGAGCCTCTAACTTCCTCAGTCAGCCAAAAGTTGAACTTCTTGCTACAGAGAAAATGATGGAAACTATGGTTTAGACTATCAACTTGTTTCCAACATCTTACAATGGAAGATGGTAGATAACTTAAAGGAATATTGCCTCATAAAATGGCAAAAAGGAATGGAATTAAAAAGAAATCTTAAGAAAGTCTGGTTTGTGAGCCAAATAAGCTATATCATCCCATAGTATTACTAAAAAACAAACACATGTGAGGAAAATAGACAGAAATAAACTAGAATAATATATCAATGCCATTATAAAAATGCATTTTCATCAATAGTAACAGGGAATTTGAAACCTTAGTCTAGGGTTAGGGAACCTGCTGCCTCAAGGCCACATATGGCCTTCTAGGTCCTTGGGTGCAGCCCTTTGACTGAGTCGAAGTTTACAGAACAAATACTTTTATTTTATTTATTTGCTTTTTGGAGGGGGTTAGGTAGGGCAATTGGGGTTAAGTGACTTGCCCAAGGTCACACGGCTAGTTTTGCGGTAAGACTCTGAGGTCAGATTTGAATTCAGGTCTTCCTGACTTCAGGGCTAGTACTCTATTCACTGTACCACCTAGCCGCCCCAACAAATACTTTTATTAAGGGGATTTGAGATCCTAGAGGGTCACATGTGGCCTCAAGGCTATAGGTTCCCCATCCCTGCCTTAGTCCCTAAGGTAATATATGCAAAGCAAAAATGGCATTTAGGAAGATGAAATTGGAAGGAGTTAGACCAAGCGGAGAATAAACCAAGGAAAGCTACAACTGGAAGTAACACAACCTAGAAAGTACTGAAGAAAATTTTTACAAAATCTCAGAAAATAGCAAAAGAATGGCTGACGTTAATACTATCAAAAAGTCAACAGAGAGAACATAAGTAATCAGGGAATCTACTTTCTCATCTTTATATGAATGATTTATATCCACACTGAAAGTATCCTTGGTAAAAATATGAGAAAAGAATAGAAAGGCTTTCACAATCGTTAGAGCCACAATTAAAAAAGACACAGAGAAGAAAGTTCTTGCCACCAAGGTTCTTGCCACTGTCAAATGATTCAACATCAGAAAACGATAGGATTTTATCAGCAGAAATGACATTTTAAAAAATGTATGTATGACCATCTTTTTAGCTGCTGTACCCTATGGACTGTGCGACCTTTCCATCTGACTTGTAACGAAAATCTTCTGTATCTACTGTCTCCCTCACTGGAATATGAACTTGGGACCTTTTCTGTTTTGTACTGCTAGTGCTTAGCACAATATTTTGCACAAAGTAAACTTTAAATAACTGCTTTTTCATGCATTCATTCAATCAGGCAAGCAAACATTCATTCACCTATCCATATACTTATTTAAATGATTTTCTATAGTAAATTATATTCTTTACATTCTCACAACTGGCTGAAAGATGCAGAGAATACAAGATGTTGCTATTGCTGTCATTTGTCAATCACAAGGAAGTACCTGACTTGATAAAGCAAAATTCAACCTTAAAAATGCTTTTCCAAATAGTAATCTCATATAAATATAGATAGATATACACACATACATACACGTGTGTATATATGCATGTATGTATGAACGTATGCACGTGTGAATGTATGTATGGATCCCACTCTAGAAATAACCCTATCTGATAAGAAGCTTATTATTAATACCAAAGGAAACAAAGAATTATGGAAATACATATGTGCCAAAGTTGCTCCCATGGCTGTAGGTCTCTTGCACAAGGTCCAAATGAAAGAAGTCTTCTAATTATTCAAAAGAGATCAAACTAGCAATCAATATGAACAAAACCAAAAGGAGAGAAATGCCTACTGTCCTGATTAGGACAAGTACTCTTGGAAGGATAGTTCACTGAGTCAGTCAATCAGTACAAAATAAGAAAAAAGGCACAGTAGATGAATAATGAGTTTGCTCTAGGATTGAAAAGGAGAAGAGCAGACAGGATTCAATTCTGGGAAATTGTGTCATGCTTTTAATGTTCCCAAGTTTTTTCCAGGTGAAAAGATCCATATTTTTAAATGCAAATAGTCTCTGAGTGATGCTCTTTGGTTCCAAATCTTGTATTACCACGATCTCCAAACAATTTTAAGTTTTAGTTGATATAAAAGGCAATGGAGAGACCCATTGTGAGTATGAGAAAGCTTCAGTATATTGATGTCCTTCACTCAAATAAGTGGTTTAAGGGATATCACTCAGAAAATGTATTGTGGGAAAAAACAGCTGGTCAAGCATGTCACATGACTATGACTTCAAAGCAAAATTGAATGGCCAAAAGAGCGAATATGATCTTTCATTCTGGTCTGGGGAAACTGTGATTTTATTTGCATGGGGAAACCCAAGTGGGGAAACTCCTTTGACTAATATAGATAGGAAACTGTTCTGCAACTTATAGTCTCTGAGAGTTGTCTGAAGTACTGAGAGGTTTAGTACCCCTAGGCTATATCGGAGGTAGGATTAGAACCCAGGCTTCCTCATTCTGAGCGGGAAGTCTACATGATCTTGGGTTGAATTTAAAGAAGAGTAGAGTACAGAATATGGTGAGTTAGAATTCCATTGTAATCTGTAATGATAAATCCACATTTGGATAATATATGCAATTTTAAGTACTCCACCATAAGAAAGACTGAAAAGCTAGAGTTCATTCTGAAGAGATCACTGTGATATAAGAACCTGGAATTATAATTTGTATAAGGAATAATCAAAGATATCAGAACTTTTTAGCATGGAGAAGAGATTTACAGAGGGTACATAATAGTTGTTTTCAAAAACCGTTACACAGAAGAAGAATTAGACATTTAAAATAAGTGAGTATAAATGACAAGGAAAACAGATTTCACCTCAAAATTAAAGAAGATATTGCTACGTAAATAGCTGAAAATTAAATGGGCTTAGCATACAAGATAGAGTCATTACAAGTTGGACAATACTGTCCTTGTCACAGAAATTCAGTGATAGAAGAGGAGTATGATACCATCTTTAGCTTGTGTAACTCTTACCTTAGTATCAGTTCCTTTTGTGAATTTCTGTGACATTCTGTAATTCATTTAGATTTATAAATTCCAGTATGATAGGGGAAAAAAAAATCCCAGTGTCCTAACGTAGAAGTCAGAATGATGTAGTGCCATGGAATATGAGTCAGAAAGCTTAGACTCAGTTCTTAGCTTAGCCACTGTATTACTGCAGAAATCATACCTCTCCATTTTACTTTTCTCATTTGTGAAAGAAGGGTGGACTAGATCAAAGGTGTCAAACTCGAGGCCTGGAAAACTACCAAGGACATCCCAAACCACATTAAAATCTAATTGGGAAATGTTTGACAAAATAATAAAAATAAAATACAACACAAATACTATTGATTTGTGGTTTTTTACATCAATGTTCGGCCTGCAAGGATATCTTTCTGTACGAGTTTGACACCACTTGACCACCTGACCTCTAATCTAAGGTGCCTCCAGGTCCATGACTCTACTCTGTAATCACAACTTATAGATTTAAATAACTTCATTTACAATAAAAAAGTAAGCCAAGTGAGAAGGTGTGTTTACACATACACACACGTATGTATATACGTGTATGTGTATATGTATGTATATACATATATAAACATATATGCATACACACATATAGAAACATGTATTTAAAACTGAAAACAAAGTATGGCTACATTTAATTGAGAAACAATTTGACATAAAGATAAAACAAAACCTAGAGAGCAGAAGATAATAAGGTTGTTGTAAGGTTCAACATGAGTGGGTGGGAAAGCATAACATACAGGGGTGAAGTGAACCAGAGGAATGACGCAGGGGGTAGTCTCAAAAATAAGATATTAAACTAACTAAATCATTTAAAACAATCTTCATCAAGAATAAAATAGAATTACACAGACATTTCAAGAATACCTTGGCAATAGCTGTTTGTTTAAACATGCGGGTCATCAACCCCATGGCTTGAAAAAAGTGGCTACCAGTCTCAGTGGCACCTGAATGTGGAGCCCTCATTAATTTCTCCCACTCTTCAAAGCCAGTATTCAATTCCTATGTGGGAGGAAAGAACAATGTTTAGAAATACAGCATAAAGGGCAGAACAATTAATGTAACTGTGAATCATGTCCTACTTTTCTCTGCTACAGAAAGGTACGGAGAAAAGAGAAAATTCCCAAAGATACCAGCCTGCTCATACAAAAACGTCAATGCAGAGGTAGGTCAGTCACATGTTCCTACCAATTATAGAAACCAATGACAAGCTGTGGGTGAAAATAAAGCACTTTGCTAACATCATAAATCAAACACAAAGAGCTTTCTCTTAAGGAGAAACAATTTGCAAAGCAAGAAGAAAAAAATCTAATTATATAAGAAAGGAGGGCATAGAAAAAATAAATGCTAACGAGTTACTTTTACAGCAAGATATAGTTTTATTTAAATAGGCATAAAGATTTGGGGAATGTTACTTAATTTTTTTAAAAAATGCAATAGAATCAGATATTGACTTTCTTCAATTATATTTTCTTTTGCAGTGTTGGAATAACTGAATATAAAGTCACTTTATTCTTATTTTAGAATGTTGGGAAAATGTTTGGCATAAATCTACTGAGATTGGAAGATGATGCAGTTTCTGTCAGAAAGGCTCTTATATAAGCAGATTTAAGCAGATTTAACAATATGAAAACTAAATTCTTCAGATGTAAGTGCATATGAGGTTTCAATGTAATTTATTTTTGGTCTTCTAGTGTGATGATTAGCACATTTCACAGGGTGGTAACAGACCTGGAAGCAGATCTCTGGGGCAGGACTATACCCAAATTATACAAGTAGATAGTGGACTACCTTGTCCTCAAAAATCTCCAGAGGAGAAGATTCCACAATCACCATTAATAATTAATTTCAGGTTTCATAAAAGCTCTGAGGAAATAAATTTTTCCTTAATGTTCAAGAAAAATACTTCTTGCTGTAATATTAGTCCTCTTATTCTGTCATCAGAGGAAAAAGAGAAAGACTATTTATCACTATTTATAGAATGATTCTCCACATGCTTAAAAGCTGTTATTATGTTTCTTTTCAGCCTTCATGTACCAAAAGGACATAAAAACCAGTTTACTTTCTCTAATTTAGTATTCCCTAAACTCATCTGGCCCTGAAACACTTCTGGGCTTGATAAAACTCATCAACACTGGCCCAGAGAGCATAGGATGCCACCAGGATAATGACTGGGAAAGGAGATTTAGAATAAAATAGTATAATTCAGCCCAATTTTAAATATGTAAAAATTCACCATCCAATGCTTTTAAAACACACAACTTCACGTTTAATAATTTAGTATTTCAATGGTAGTTACAATATTGAAATTTTCTAAAGGAGCACCTATTTCTATTGTACAATGTGGTTTGGGAAATGATGTTCTAATTAATTTTAACTCTTTCAGGTAAGCAGCTTTTTATATCATCAAATATTTTTTAAATGCACATTTTGAAATAATTTTATTATTTTTAGAAATAATTTAGGAAATGATTTTCAAACAAGCAAGAGATTCCTCACCTTAGCTGCTACAGATGGAAGATCAAATGGAACACGTTGTCTAATTTTAGGGGGTAGCTGGGTTAAAACTTCAGTCTTTAATCTCCGGATCATTATATTACTTAATAGTTGATGAAGTTCACCTAGATTTGATGCACCTCTGCAGTCCCACTGAGCTCTTTTACCAAAATATCTGAAAAAAAATGAAGGAAGAATGCTCCAAAGAACTGATTTAATGTGGACTTATTTTCATAATGAAGTGCTAAAAGGTCTTTACAACTATCTCTCAACAAAATCTAGTTACAAGAATTTTATCCTTTTTAATGTTATATCAAATATTATACTCTACTAGTTATAAATAAACAAGAATTATTCATTCTCCCTCTGAATTAGCTCTCTTATCAGTCCTTACCCTTTATCCTACCTCTGCCATGACCCTAGCTAAAGCCTGCACTGCTACCATGGCTTTCAAACTCTGTTTTGACCCATTAAACATAAAGCTACTAGATTTATCTTCTTAAGGCACAATTCTAATCATTTCACTCCACTGCTCAAAAACCAAGAACAGCTTCTTCACAACCTACAAAATGAAATATAAATGTCTTCTTCTGTTCATCAAACCCTGCTGTAATCTGGATCTAACTGAGCTTTCCAGATGTATCTCGCATGCCTCCCTCCACTACTGGCTAAATTGGACTGCTCTCTGCCTTGTGAATAAGCACTACACTTTCTCACCACTTCTGCTTAGACTCTTCCCTAGGCCTTAAATGTCTTCTTCCTTTCAATAGACTTAAAGGCCCAGCTTAAATATTAGCTTTTCCAAGAAGACCTATGTGATCCCTCCTTCCCATGCAGCTCGTAGCAATCTAATGACCTTTTCCTCATCTGTATTTATAGCACAGGTTCCTGCCCCTCAGTTTAAGAAGAATGTTTTGTTTATATGCACTATTTTTTTTAAAAGTCTGTTTGTTTGCTTTACTTCTCATAAGCCCACATTTTATTCAGTGGCTTCCTTTGTGGATGAGGAGGACATAAACCATTATGGAACTTGCTAAAAACAAGGGGTCATCGCATGTGTGTTTAGTATCTATTAGCCTTAGGGAAAGTCAGTTTTTTTTCAGTTCAGTCCAAGTGCATTATACTAGGGGTATATAACCAAGGAACACAGGGTCAAAATTCATTTTGCTTCTCCATTAATTATTTTTTACAAAGAGACCACTAATCTAGGTCAAGGTGGAGATAAAAGATCTGGACCAATCACTCAATAAGCATTAAGTATTATGTACTAAGCCATGTGCTTGGTACCGAACATATAGAGTCAAAAATAGCCTTTGCCCTCAAGGCGCTGACATGCTATTAGGGAGAAGACATACACATATAAGTATCCCTCATTCAGGATATTTAATAGGCAGTTAATGATGCAAGACTGGGGTGGGGGGGGGGGCAGAAAAGAAGTTAGGGTGAGGTGATTATATTTTACAATCCACTGTAGAGGGATAATGATTGAGCTCATAGGAGCTGATATCACTAAGTAAGATCCTGTAGAAGAGAAGAGAAGAGAAGAGAAGAGAAGAGAAGAGAAGAGAAGAGAAGAGAAGAGAAGAGAAGAGAATGGATCTTTGCAGAACACCCATAGTTATTAGGCCTGACCTGGGAAAACAGACCAAGAAGGAACAACAAGATAGGCATCATCAGCTATAAGACCATCAGTGATTAAGTAATATAATGTTCAAGAGAGAAAAATGTCACAAAAATCTAGAAAGAACATACAGGAAAAGAGGGCAATCAAAAGCGATAAACAAGCTGTAGGAGAGGGCAAGAATGATGAGAATTGAGAAAAGGCCATTAGATCTACCAATTAAAAGACCATTAGTAACTTTGGCGAGAAGAGTTTTAGCTGAATGATGCAGCTTAGACATGAAGAACTAAGCCACCTGGGATTGGAGTAAATGTGGGCTTTATCTTTTAAATTTTTTTAAAAGACAGAATTGCTGCTTTCTCCCTGCCTTTCTATATATTATAATCAATTCCCCCAATCCCCCCACCCAATAGAATATTCTCCAAAGTAAAACCTCCTCAAAGACAGGTCAGTGGAAGTTATTAATAAATGCTTGCTCAAGGGAGTAAGGTAGAATTTGCTTGGATAACTTAATGGAATTCTTTGAGGGGTAAATAAAGGAGAAAATTAGAGATTTACTTAACCTTTCTAAAACCCTCTTCACAAGGTTCCATACCAAAAATTAAAATAGTGATTCAGTCACAATGAGACTGAGGAGGAGGCTTCCTTGTCATGGATATGGAACTGTGCTACAGACAGGAAACAAATGATAGGGATAAATGATACTTCTGTGAAAGGAGAAATTTAAAGTGCTCAATTCCTCAGAAATCAATGATAGGTTCAGTCTTATTTAACATTTTAATAAATGATCTGGAGGAGGGAATGTGCAAATTATTAGATGACACTAAATTCTTCCAAATTGCAAAGAGCGAAGACAATGGAGATAAATGATAGAAAAAAAATCTTATGAGTTTGTTAAAGTGGGAAGAAAAGTGGCATATGGATTATAATTTGAGAAAAATCATGATGCTTATAAAATAAAGGGCTCTGAGCTATCAATTAGAAAGTAGAATATAAACTTGAGTCTTTGTAGACCAGCAATTCTTAAAGTGTGGATTGTGAATCCCTGGGGGACTTAGACATCAAAACTATTTTTACAATAAAACTAAGATATTATTTGCCTACTAAAATACTCCTTGTTTTTCCAACTATGTATCTGTGGGGCAAGAGATTCTTCACATACTTCAGCCAAAACACAAAATGAATAAATGCAGAAGCAGATATGAAAATCTAGCTGTCTTTTATTAAGTCAGACATTGAAGGAATTAGAAAAAAAAAAAGTGAAACAATGCCACTCTTCTCACTTAATTTTTTTTTTGTTTTGGAAGACTTTGTTATCTTCATTAAAATGTTATTTATATGAACTTATAATGGGTTTATTATTGTTAATTTTAAATGAATAAACGTTTTTAAAATTTTATCAGTTTAATTTCTAATACAGTAAATATTAATAAAATAAACCAACATAAGCAAAAGCTCTTTGGGGTCCCTCAATAACTTCTAAGAACGTAAAGGGGTCCTGAGAACAAAAAGTTTGATAACTGCTGCTGTCAGGGCATCATTCCATTGAACTGCAGTGTCAAAAAAAGGCAACAAAATTTTGGCTGTAACCAAAATGGCATAAGAAAAACAGAAAACATCATCCTACTCATCAGTATCTGGCATATTATTTATTATTATGGTCAGACATTTACAGTCAATAGAATAGTAACCTTCAGTTTCCTAACAGTGTCTAGAATAATGCCAAATGATGATACAGAGGGAAATCAATGGATTTTAAGGGATGACCGCTGATTATTTATTTATTTATTTTTGGTTGCTGATTTTTGAACTTGAGATAAAGACAATTTTGGAATTGTTTAGTACTAAAAAAACCAAAAAAACCCAAAGCCAATAAACCTGAATGTTTACTTTTCTGTTTTGTGTGTATATGTGTGTGTGTTTTTAAAAAAGTCTAGAGAAGGGATTAATTTTTATAGTGGCTAAGTCAGTACTCATTTGAATTTATCAACACAAGTTGATTTCATTAAATAAAGCCATTCAGCGTACAGAGAAAATAATTAAAAGTTTTGAGTCAATCCATAACCATCTAAACTGAAATTATAGAAGTAAAATCTCTTGATATGTTCAACAACAGACCAAAGGACTCTACAATTGTTTTTCTGGTTTATTTTATTTTAGTTAAAAGAACAAAGCTGGAATACAAGAATATAATGACTGTTACCACTTCTATTTGTCTTATTCTTTTTCTGGGATATTAAGAAAACTCTGTTTTCTTCATGAACTATCAACATCTTTGGGTTGTGAAAGACTAGAAAGTCTTTAAGTTAACTGTTACACTTTCAAAGGGAACTACACTTAAATAACATTCAATTAATAATAATTAAGTTAATTATTAATTAATTAATAACCTCAATAACATTTATTCCATTTGCTCTAGGGAATGCTAATCCAAACTTTTAAGATCCCTCAGAGTTAAGATCCTAGGTCTAAGTCATATCTATCATCTTGTATGTGAATTAAATGGGATTGTAATTTTTTTGCATCATTCAACAATTCATACCAATGTGAAAGCCACCCATAAATATGCTCTATTTAAAATCCTACAGCAGCTGTATAACTCAATCTATAGTTGAATGTGTATATGTGTGTATACATGTGCATTTATATGTATCTATATGTGTATATACAATGTAAAACATACATCTATAAGACAGACAAGAGACACAGAAAGAGATATTTAAAGAGTAGGTACCTGACATGAGCATTACAGTATCTTTTTGTATATTCAGTCCATGTTCCAAATTGTTTTGGGAAAAGTGCATCAATCTGCATAAAAAGCTAAAAACAACAATGAACATATTTTAATATAGGCATATACTTTAAATATAACAAAGTATTTTAAGCATATTATATTAATAGTGTTTTAAATCTCTTCAAACAATAATTTAAAATTTTTCCTTCATCAACCAAAATACATGGCACCTTAGTAGCAGTCTACCAATAACCATTTATTACGTAGGATATTACTTTATGTTCTAGGAATTAGAGATACAAAGACAAAATGAAATTGTCCCTGCCCACAAGGAACATCCTATTGAAGAGGAGTGGGGGAGAGAATCATGTATGTATATGTAGGATATACATAAAAAAATGCAGGGCAATCTCTGGGAAATGCATTATGAGCTAAAGGTGTATCAAGAGAGGCCTCTTGTAGAAAGGAGTTAGCATTTGAGCTGAGCTTTGAAGGAAGCTGAGTAGGGATTCTAAGAGGTAGAGGTGAGAAACGAGTACATCTGGGGAGCAATCTGTGGAACCATATGGACACTAAAGATGGAGTGTTGGGTGGGAAAAATATCAAGAAAGCTAATTTGAGTGGACCACAGAACACAAGAATGTGTAAAATCTGGAAAGGTAGGCTGAAGCCAAAATAGAAAAGGTTTTAAATGTCAAAGGAGTTTGTATTTGATCTTAGAAATAATGTGAGCCAGTGTAGTTTGCTGATCAAGGGAATAACATGGTAAAAACTGCATTTTAGGAAAACCACTTTGGTCACCGTGTGGAGGATGGTCTTTCAACTCGAGAGAGACTACTGCAACAACAATCCAGGTAAGAGGTGATAAGACCCAGATCTAGGGCAGGAGCTCCATGAATTGCAGGTACAGAGAAGAAGACAAACACAAGAAATATGAAGGTCAAAACAGAAAGACTTGGCAGTTTATTGGGTAAGTAAAACCAGGCAGAGATGGTAGCTGTTGACAGAGTTAGGTGGTTACCGGGGCAACTGCAAGCACAGTGGTGTCCAACAGTAACAGAGGGAGAACAAGCTTGGTTTCAGACATGCCGAGTCTGAAATGTCCAGGAGGCAGCTGGTGATATGGGACTGGGGCTATACGGACTCACTCTCGTATATGTAGACCTTGGAGCCCTCTATAGCTGTGAAAAGATGACAAGTAAGCCTACGAGAGCTGATGAGCCTGTAAAGGCAGAAAGCACAGATGGAGAAAAGGGTGGGCACAGAGTCCTGGGACATACCTGGAGTCAGAGGCCAAGATACGGATGCTATGATACCAAAGAAGACTAAGGAATAATCAATTGAGGAGGACCAGGAGACACTGGTGTCATGAAAATACAGAGAACAGGAGGCTGCTCTCCTAAACAGGAGATGGTGGTCAACAGCTGCAAATGCTATAGTGATCAAGGATAAAGACTGGCAAAAGGCCCTTAGATTTGGCAATTAAGAGATCACTGGTAACTTTGGAAAAGGTAGTTTCAGTTAAGTGATGGGGGGGTGTAATAGTGATGGTAATCTGAAGATCTTCCCTGCCCCTTAATAAGTCCAAGGGAATTTAAACACCTTCCCCGCTCTGAAAATATACTTTGCCCCCTAATAGGCTGAATGTAATCACATCATAGCTTAGAGGCAAGTAGGATCAAGTGACGGTTTTTTAATGATGAGGAGACCTGTGGATGTTTAAAAGCTGCCAGGAAAGAACCAATAAATAGTAAGAAATACATAAGTAAAATAGTCAAGAAATAGTAAGAAAATATGCGTCCCAGGGTAATTATAGGGAAAATCTACAGCAGGAGACAGGAAGGGACAGAATCAAGGGCACATGTAGTAGGGTAGACCTCAGAAGAAAAGGAAAAAGGACTAACATCAGCAGAGAGTAAAGGAAGAAAGATGAGGCAAAGATGTCAAGACAAGATACAGAGCAGGAAGAAGAGGAAGCTCAAGGTTAACGGTCTCTATTTTCTCAATACTGTATCAGGCAAAGTACTGTATTGTGATGGGGAGGGACAGAGAGTGGGGAGATGGTGAGAGATACATAAGGGGAAAAGAAAAGGCTTAGAATACATGCTGTGGGTAGTGATACCGAGAATTAATTAGGGAGCAGTCATGAAAATCCAGAGAGTAGGAAAAAAAATGGTCAACAGTGCCAAGGCTCCTCGCCTCCTCTAAGCTTTTTTACTTCTGTTGATGACATAACCATTCTTCTAATCACCAGTCTTGGTAATGTTAGAGTCATCTTTGATCTTTTTCCTCTGCCCTCCTTCCCCCACCATATCCAGTTAGTGGCCAAATACTACAAAAATCTCTTTTGTCTCTGCCACTCTCCTCATTCACATGGCTATTCCTCTAGGCTCAAATTTTATTATCTCTTCTATAATCCACTCTCACAGCATCCAAATTAATCTCCTGCTTTCATAATGTTCCATCTCTAATATATCTTCTATGCAGTTACCATCATAATCTTCCAAAAGCACAGATATGACAAGGCCGTGTCACTTTCCTGCTCAAAAACTTCTAGTGGTTCACTATTACCTCTATAATAAGATAAAAATTCTTCTACATAGTACTTAGGGTACTCCATAAAATGGTTGAATTTTTCCAGTGTATTTATTCACTTATGTTCCAGGTAAAGTTGAATATTTGTTGCTCCTCAAACTCAGCACTCCAACTTATTTCTCTATCCCTTTACAAAGGCTGTCTAGTGTCTGGAACGCACTTTCTTCCTCTTAAAATCTTTAATGTATTTCATAATTAAAGTAAGATATCACACCTTCCATGAAACCTCCTATAATCTTGTGGTTTGTTGGTAATTTCTCTTTCCATAAATTATCTTGTATATTATCTCTGTATGTAAAACCCATTTACTTCCTGCTCAATCTCCATTCCTGCTTTCACCTCCCCTGGACTGTAGAATGTAAGCTCCTTGAAGACAAGTACTGTTTTAAAAAAAAACACAACCTTTGTTACGGCTGTATCCTTAGTGTCTAGACACAATGCCTTACAGAAAGTAAATAAAATAAATGTTTGCTTGTACCTACTGTGTAGGCCTACACACTAGATTTATTAAAAGAATGCTCATTATAAGATATTTTATAATCATCATTACTTTGTTAACAAAAGTATTAAGGAATTCTCTGAGTGTCTAAGGTATTGAAACTTGAAAACATGTTACAAAAACAGCAGGTCCTTGATTCAATTAACCTTCCTGAACACACACACACACACACACACACACACTCACTCACTCACTCACACACACAAAATTACTTTTTAATACCTCTTCAGGTCTTCCCAAAGCTGGAGTTCCCGTAAGAAGAATGGCTCTTTTAGAATTTTGTACTAATGGCAACAAAATCTTGCTTCGGGATGCATTTCTGGACTTCATGTAATGTGATTCATCTATTATGACAACTTTAAAGTTCTGTCTGTACAGAGTGTCTATCAGAAGCTTTGCATCTGTGGTTAATAGACCATAACCTAGAACTGTCACTTTGCTGGTCGATATTCTCCTAGGAAGGAAAATAGAGGTTTAAAAAAAAGTGTCAGTTACCAATTCATCATGGAAAATACAACTGTTGTTGGAGGGAAGAGAAATAACGGAAAAGAGAAAAAGAGAAGAGAAAAAAAATAAGAGGCTGTAATACTATTTTTGAAAAAGAAAAGATTACAAAGATTTTATATCCTTTGGTCTACGAGAAAAGAATCTAAAATAGGACTTTTTTTGATTCCTTAAACTATAGCTGAAAAGTATTGACATCCAATAAGTGAAATTCTTATAAAAATTATTCCTGGGAAATTTTTTTTACCTTTTAAAAATTAATTAATTTATTTTTAATTTTCAACATTCACTTTCATAAGATGTTGATTGTTAAATTTTCTTCCTTTCCTTCTCCTACCCCCTCCCCAAGAGAGCATGCAATCTGATAGAGACTCTATTTACACATTTCTAGCAAACGCATTTTCACATTACTCATGAACTAAAGAATTAGAACTAATAGGAGGAACCACTAGAAAGAAGAAACAAAACAAAAAAAGGAAAGGAGAGCAAACAGTATGCTTCCATATGCATCATACTCCAAAGTTCTTTCTCTGGATGTGGACAGCATTTTCCGTCATGAGTCTTTTGGAGTTGTCTTAGATCCTTGCATTGCTAAGAAGAGATAAGTCTATCAAAGTCAGTCATCACACACTGTGGCTATTACTGTGTACAGTGTTCTCCTGGTTCTGCTCACTTCACTCAGCATTGGTGTAAGTCTTTCCAGGATTCTCTGAAGACAGCCTGCTCATCATTTCTTATAGCACAATAGTATTACATTACATTCATATACCACAACTTGTACAGTCATTCCCCAATTGATGGACATACCCTCAATTTGCAATTCTTGACCACCACAAAAAGAGCTCTTATAAATATTTTTGTACATGTGAGTCCTTTCCCTGTTTTTACGATCTCTTTGGAATACAGACCAGAAAGTGTGTTTCTGGGTCAAAGGGTAGGCACGGTTTTATAGCTCTTTGGTCATAGTTCCAAACTGCTCTCCAGAATGCTTGGATCCGTTCACAACTCCACCAACATTGCATTAATGTTCCAATTTTCCCACATCTTGTCCAACGTTTTATCATTTTCCTGTTCTGTCATGTTAGCTGATTTGATAGGTGTGATATGGTACCTCAAAGTGGTTTTGATTTGCATTCCTTTAATCAACAGTGATTTAGAGCATTTTTTCATATGACTATAGATAGCTTTAATTTCTTCATCTGAAAACTGCCTGTTCATATCCTTTGACCATTTATTAATTGGGGAATGACTTGTATTCTTATAAATTCAAGTGAGTTCTCTATATTTTAGAAATGAGGCCTTTATCAGAGACACTGGCTGTAAAAATTGTTCCCCTGGGAAATATTTTCAATCTATTTAATCACGTGCATAAAATGAGTTTATTAGTTCATAATGACAATAAAAATTCACTTTTGTTTCATTTTCTGTTATTAAGAAAACAGAAGAACATTATAGCTATGTATAGACGAAATATGCATACATCATGGCTAACTCTAAATGACGGATACTACTTCAACATTTTTTCTTTATTGATAATAGGGAAAAGTAACAACAGACAATATTATTCAGCTCTCTGCTTTCTAATAGTCAAATTAGAGCTAAATTGTCAAAGGCAACAAGGCAATGAGAATTTTTGAGTTCTGACTGGATATCGTAAGAGGATTTGTAATCTCTTCTTTCTACTTAGAAAGCAAAATGCAGAAGAAATTTTAAATAGTGACTTCATATACAACTAAGGCATGTCTAGGGGGAGGGAAGTCTATATGTGAATCAAATAAAATCAGCATTATCTTTTCTTTAAGCATTATATTACATAATCATATGGTTATATGACTAAAACATGACTAAGAAGAAAAAGACATTTTTATGTGTTTAACAACAAATATAATTTGTTGGCTAGAAAAGATCAAAGTTCCTTAGACTTTTATGAATTCTACAATCTTTCATTTCTTAGTACCAATTTTTAAAAATTAGTAACCAATTATATAGAAAGCAGCAAATTGTATACTATATTTGTTTTTAATTCTTTTCCCCCATACTCTTTCAATCTTGTAAATAACTTTAAAATCTTTTTGGTTTCATAATGAATGTATATGTTATTAAATTTCAATCAGCTCTATATATTTCTACAACCCTCTAGTGATTATGCCTTTTTGAAATATTCCCCAAGTAACCAGGCTTGGGAAAGGTGTAAGATTCCATATAGGCCCTGGAAATGTAAATGTGCTTGGTGACTTTATTTACTTAAGCATTAAACTAGATTATTTATTCACAGATAAACTTAACATAAGTGGATGAAAAATAAAATTAGGAAAAGAGGTTTTGTAATAAAATAAAATAAAGTAACCTTTAAAATACTACAAATATTTGTAAGCATTACTACAAAAATACTTAAATTAACTACATATGTCCCTCAAAAGCTGCCAAATAAAATTCTAAGACATAAGGAACAAGTAACTTAGATATTTTATTTTTTAATTAACTTCTGTTTATTTTTAGTTTATATCATTAATTTCCATAAGATTTTGAGTTACACATTTTCTCCCTGTCTTTCCCCTACATACCACACCAAAACAGTGATCCCACTGTATACCCCCTCCCCGAATCTGCTCTCTCCTATATCCTCCCCCATTACCACTCTGACTTTCTGGTAGAGCAAGATAACTTAGATTTTTTGAATGTGAATTACAATGTAAAGACAAATGTGCATGCTGATTAGAAAAGGAATACAATAGCACCAAATTAATTTTATAAGTTAGTGAAAGACATTTTGTAAACTTTTAAAAAGGCAAATACTTCCGACACAATGAAAAATATTTAAGTTGTTCTTACCCAACATCAGTTTTATTCTGAATAATAATGATCTCTTGTGGTCCTAGTTCTGGAATCCATTTTTCAATCTCCTCTGTCCAAGGGTATCTCAGAGATGAAGGAACAACTATTAGAAGAGGCCATTCGTTTTTGTAAAAATAAGCTATGGCAACTGCTTGAATTGTTTTTCCTAGACCCATCTAAATAAAAAAAATAAGGAAAAAAGTGCACAAAATCACTAAAAAAAAAAAAGCACAATTCTCAGGATAATTATTCAGCTGAAATCATATTAGGTTGTATAAAGAATAGTTTTAAAAGGAAATAGTATATTTCCAAATAGATTTGCTTATTAAACTTAAGTTGAAGTGATCACAACAGTAGGAAATCTTACTATTTTTATATAACAGAGAACTGTAAAATTCTATAGTCCTAATACTTCTTTTGAGCCAAATTAAATGAAAATAATTTATTGAGTAAAACAAACAAACAAAAAGGATGACCTGAGTTCAAATTATGCCTCAGACATTTACTAGTAGTGTGATCCAGGTCAAGTCTCTTAACCTCTCTAAGCTTCGCTTCCCTCATCTGTAAAATGAGGATAACAACAGCATGTACATCACAGGGTGGTTGTGAGGAATAAAATCATATATGCAAAATGCTGTGTAAACTATAAAGGGCTACACGGCAGCTATCATAATTAGCTATTAAAGATCGCTTTTAATCACTTCTTATGTTTGGAAACCTAGACAAATTTTTGATTGAAAAAAAATGACCATTCACTCTATAAAGATCACCGATAATGCCTAAGTGTATTTGAAATGTGGTTTAAATCAGAATACACTTTAGCTTGAAGTGTAACAACAGTAGATAAGCAGTGTAATAAATTATACAAACTGAATTATGCTTTAAATATTCTAGTGAGCTTACTATTTAATAATGGTGGAACATTTATGTAATGTCTACATAAACAGACATTTATATAGAAAGGAATAATACATTTAAAAAGCACTTCATATTCATTCTGTCATTTATTTCTCATATTATCCCTATAGTTATAGGTAACAATAGGCCTGTTTATGCCCTTTTTTTAGGTGAGGAAACTGAGGTTCTGAGGGCTAAGTAACTTGCTTAAGACTGATAGCTAGTAAATGAGAGACGTAGTATTTGAAAAAACCTCTCACAAAGCTAGTGAGTAGTAAAGACAGTGACAGAGGTAGGTGACTTACACATAAGTGGCTACTAGTAGTCAAGAGAGGCAAGAGTTGAAACCAAGTTCCGAGAACATAGCTCCAAGAACACTATAACATGCTGTCTATTGTTCAATAAATACTTGCTGAAGTCAATAGTAAAATGAATGACTATTCTGAATATATTTAAAGGAAAGATGTCAAAATGGGCTTGCTATCATATTTAAAGTGATAGAATCACTGGAGTGTATTAGATAAAGGAATGACACACAAATAAGAGATGGGTTTTTTCCTCAATAAAAGGAAAAAGCTGGAAAGACATCTTTGGAAGTACAGCTACCACCAACTACCTCAGTCTGGAAGATCTGCCACACATCGCCTCACAACTACGCCACTCTGAACATGGGTGTGCAGGATGGAAACATCCCCTCCAGTTAACTGTAAAGAATGTTCTTTAATAAATCTTATGTGAACATTCACATATTATGTGTGGGTTTTCTCCTTATCCCTCCACAGTATGGAAGCTTATTTACAACAAAATCATTCATTTGGAAAGGTCTTTGTTGCCAAATGTCAGAACTATAATTGATAAGAAAAACTGATCAAGACTCATTATTTTAAAACTCCTAGAAATTAGAGCAGTAGTTCTCAACCTGTGGGTTGTGACCCCTTTGGAGGTTGAAGGACCCTTTCACAGGGGTTGCCTAAGACCATTGGAAAACACATATTTCAGATGGTCTTAGGAATCGAGACACCTCTCCTCTATCCATCTCCAGGAGGGTCCACCCACATGCAGATAACGCCCACATAAGAGTATTAAAGGGTCACAGCAATAGGGCAGGTTGAGAGCCACTGAATTAGAGAAACACCCACATTCAAAATGATACAGAATGGCCCTAATTCAACATCTCGAAAGCAACTCAAAATCAACATCACCAAAATGGAGCACATTATGTGTTTCCCAGAGTATCTCTTCTCTAAACATTCCTATTTCAGTTAAGAAGTCTCAAAAATGTTCAATGGGTTCCTACTGGCTCTAGAAAAAAAAAAGTCTTCTACATGGCCTTTAAAAATTATTTGGGTCCCATCTACTTTTCAAATCTCATTAACTATTACTCTCTGTGCACCCTCTGTTCTGTCTTCCTCCAACTTCTGTGTTGCCTCCTGTGTCTGGAATGCATACTTTCTCTCTAAGGCAGTCTTGGAATCCCTAGCTTCCCTCAAAGCAAACTTCAGGTATCACTTCACAATGACTCAATTTAATTAAACAAGAATTAATTCAGTTCTTACTATGTGCCAGGCACTGTGTTCAGCACAGGAAGGGGGGGGAAAAGTAGAACTATCCCTAATCTCAAGGAGTTTACATTATATTTGAGAGAAACAACATGTATAGAGGTAAATGTAAAACACATTAAAAAATTAAAGTAGGGGGCAGCTAGGTGGTGGAGTGAATAGAATACTGGCCTTGGAATCAGGAGGACCTGAGTTCAAATCCAGCCTCAAACACTTAACACTTACTAGTTGTGTGACCTTGGGAAAGTCACTTAACTCCAATTGTCCTGTCTTCCCCTCCCTCCAAAAAGCCAAAAAAAAAATTTTTTTAAAGTAATTTCAAGGGGGGGGCGGAGCCAAGATGGCGGCGTAGCAGCAGCAACATATCACAGCTCTCACATAGCCACCCCAAAATACCCATAAAATAGGACTCTAAACCAATCCTGGAACTCCAAAACGCACACAAAGATACTTCCCACTAAAGTCAGCTCGGCTACGAGGAACCATATCAGCACCGCGAACCGAAACCAGCCTGGCCTGAAGCCGAGGCTGTGCCCCGGGGGCGGCTGGACGGGAGGAGCTGAGGAGCCTCTCAGGTGAGCAGATTAGCAGCAGCTGCGAGTGGGATTTGTGAAAGGGGGAGATAAGCAGTCCGGGCAGAAGGCCTCCAAAGTGGAAAAGTGAAAGGCAGAGGTTTTGCACCGGCCTCTGCGTTGCAGCTTCCCGCCCATGGCCTGCAGGCAGCAGGGGGACTGAGCGATTGTTCTCAGGCCAGGGCTCTCGCGTTGAGCGGCCTGGATCCGGATCGCCGTCTTGGGCCTCAGCCTTGGAGTCCTCGCTATCCAGTCAGCCAGAAGTAAACAGGAGGAGTTCCCAGCCTCTCCCTAAGAGCTATGGCAGCCAGGAGGACGCCAGCGATTTGGGACAGAGCTTTCCCTTCTGGAAGCAGAGCCCCA
>CM053582.1:250093092-250132996 GCA_028627135.1 Pseudochirops cupreus
TGACATAAACTCTAAACTGGGCATCTTACCACACAGAAGAGTAGGGGGATGGGGGATGAGAGGTGGGGTGATGGAGGGGAGGGCAGAGTGGGAGGGAGGGATGATGAATATACACATTTCTGTAGAGGGAGAGGGACAGGTTGGAGAGTGGATGGGGGGGCAGGATAGGAAGAAGGGACATTTAATCAGACTCTCACAGTGTGCTCACTATGGAGAGGTTCTGCATAACTTCACATGTTCAGCCTATATTTGATTGCTTGTCCTTCCAGTGGGGATGGGTGGTGAGGGAGGAGGAGAAAGAATCTGGAATCTGGAGTTCCATAATCAAATGTTATGAATGTGTATCTATCTATCTATCTTTGGGTATATATATATATATGTATGTATATCTATATATCTATATATAGATATACATACATATATATACATACATATACATACATATATATATACATATGCAAGTATTATTATTATTATTATTGACTACATCCAACTGGAACTTGAGATACACAGGCACTGCAGTTGGGAGATCCATTCTGCCCTACCAAAAAGTGACATAGGAGAGAATAGACTGGGGGAGCGGGGAAACACTGGGATGGCTGTTTTGGGGTGGTGGGCGGGGGAAAGACGGGGAGAAAATATGTAACTCAAAAAAAATTTAATAAAATAAATTTAAAAAATATAATAAATAAAAAATATAAAAAAAAATACAGTAATTTCAAGGATGAAGAAGAACATTAAAAACTGAGTGAGGTCTTCCTGATCCTGCCTCCACCCTTGAGTTGTTAATGAGTTTTACCTGCTTACTTAGTAGCACTTTGTACATTCTTTGTTTCAGCCCAGAGTTAAGGAAACTTACATACTTAATAACACACATAATATAAGAATGTAGTTAAGTGTGGATTTTTAAAAATTTGGTTTTTGTTAAGATTTATTTTTCCCGTAGTAAAATAAAAAAGTTTGAATGACTGTTTAGTATAAAAAAACTGGTAGTAGAAAAGATAATTTAACTATTTTGAACATTCATCTTTTTTTCAGGCAAAAATAGGTTTGATTCATAAACTTCATAAAAATAAACTATAATAAGAAAATTATAGGACAACAAAATCAATAATGACACAAGAAAGTTAAATAAAAGAATGGAAAAGATTACAGCATCATATGAAGAAAATTACAACCAAGCAGTATTTATATTAGAACGTGAGAATAATTTAAACATGGGTAGTTAATATAATAAGCCATATCAATAAAAATATGTTTTTAAAAAAACTACACCTAACATACAGCCGTCATATTCTACCTTGGTCAGATATTTCTGAATACTGTGTTCAGTTTTATCTTATCTAGGAAGCCCAAGATAAACTCCACAAGATGGCGGCCAAGATGGCAAAGGGCCTTAAGAATACATCAAGGCTGGATGAAAGAACTGAAAATGTTTATCCTAGAAAAGAGAAGAATTAGTGTGTGTGTGTGTGTGTTTGGCAGTAATACCTGTCTCTAAGTATCTGAAAGGACCTGAAGGGTCATTTAATTCTGCAGAAAAGGGAGGAAGGAGTAAAACTTAGGGAGAAAACTTTTAGATTCAATATAACCAAAAAACCCAACTTCCTAATGATTAGAGCTACCCAGAAGTAGAACAGGCAGACTCTGAAAATAGTAGGTCCTCCCTAAAAAGAGATTTTCAAAGGAAGGCTGGAATAGCCTTGTTGGGAATAGAGAGGATTCTTCTTCAATTACAGGTTAAACTAGATGGCTCTGAGGTCTCTTCCTTGGATTCTGTGTTTCCACAAACTCGAGAACTTGACATTTTCTTTCTTTTGGGATCTTTTTCAAGAGGTGATTCATGAATTCTTTCAATTTCTATTTTGTCCTCTGGTTCTAGAATATGAGGGTAATTTTGCTTGAGAATTTCTTGAAATATGATGTCTAGGTTCTTTTTTTGATCATGACTTTCAGGTAGTCCAATAATTTTAAAATTCTCTCTCCTGGATCTATTTTCTAGGTCAGTTGTTTTCCAATGAGATATTTCACACTGCCTTCTATTTTTTTCATTCATTTGGATTTGTTTTATAGCATTTTGATTTCTCATAAACTCATTATCTTCCATTTGCTCCAATTTAACTTTGAAGGAATTATTCTCTTCAGTGAGTTTTTGAAATTTCTCTTCCATCTGACCAATTTGGCTTTTTAAGGCACTCTTTTCATTAGCTTTCTGGGCTACTTTCGCCATTTGAGTTAATCTATTTTTTAAGGCATTATTTTCTTCAGTATTTTTTTGGGTCTCCTTGAGCAGGCTGTTGACTTGTTTTTCATGATTTTCTTTTATCATTCTAATTTCTCTTCCCAATTTTTCCTCTACTTCTCTTACTTGATTTTCAAAATCCTTCTTGAGCTCCTCCATGGCCTGTGACCAATTCATATTTTTCTTGGAGGCTTTTGATGCAGAAGTTTTGATTTTATTGTCTTCTTCTGGTACTATGTTTTGATCCTCTTTGTCCCCCCAAAAGATTCTATGGTTTGATTGTGCTTCCTCTGTTTGCTCATCTTGCCAGCCAAATACTTGACTTTTGAGCTCTTTGCAAGGTAGAACTCTGCTTCCAGAGTAGAGTGCGCTGTGTCCCAAATTTCTAGGGTTTTGCGCAGCTATTGTCAGAGGTATGAGGAGGGTGCCCTCTCTACAACTGCCACAAGTTCTGTCAAACTAGTACTCCTCACCCTAAGACCGCCACCCAAGACTGCAACCCATATCCAAGAAGGTCAAAGCAAGAGCAAATTACCGTCTGAATGGTTGCTTGGTCCTTCATGATCTATAGGCCAGGAGCTCCAGAGGCAGTCATGGGGCAGTAGGCGCCACTTCTGCCACCCTGGGAGCAGGGTCAGACCTTGCTCTTCCTCACCCACTTCCAACAGAGTTCCCTACAGACCTTTTACTTTCTCTTTGGCATTTATGGGTTGAGAAGTCTGGAAACAGCCACAGCTGCAGGTGATTCACTCTCCTGAAGTCTGCTCCAGTCAGCCTGGGCCATGAGTTAGGGACAGCACACAGGACTGAGCTCCACTCCCAGCTTGGTGTGATAGACCCTTTTTGTTTGGCCTGCTAGGCTGCTTTCAGCGGGACATTTGTTTTTCTCTGTCACTTTGTGGTTTTTGTAGCTCTAAAATTTTTTTAGAGTCATAGTTTTATAGATTTTGGAGGTGTTTGGAGCAGGAGCTCAAGCAAGTTCCTGCTTTTACTTTGCCCCTATTTCGACATCTTCTTTCTTTTTTAAAAAAATAATTATTTTATTCTGAACTTAAGAAATAAAATAAGTGTTTCCATAACACAGTAGAGCAGAAAAAAAGATTATACATGAAACTGCATATCTATTATGTACAACTTACGATTCCTTTTCAATATATAATAAACTTATCATGTAACTTTTTATTTTGTCCTTCCCTTCCTCCCCACCCTAGACAAGTTGAGGTATATGATTGTGATAGACTATTACTATCCTACAAGAAATCATGAGTTCAATGATCTTAGAAGTTGACGTTTTCAAGATGAGTCTTCTACATTTCAGAAAAAAATGGCTTTCCTGCTATTTCCTGAATAGAACATTCTTTCTTCCATCTATGGGGGCCTTTCTATGGGCTGTTCCCTATGCCTGGAATGTGCTCCTTCGTCACCTTAGATTCTCAGCAAATAATTTCGTTCTTAGCTCTGATCGCATGCCTTTCCTCATCTCCCCACCTGCTGGTGCTCTTTAAATTACCTTCCCTTTTTCTAAGTAGAATGCAAATTCCTTAAGGGAATTTTTGACTTCTGTCTTTGTTGTTGCCTCAATATATAGCATATAGTAGATGCAAAATGTTTCCTGAATTGAGTACAGTACTACTATTGGGCACTATAGAAAGTATATTAGAAAACAACAAATGCAGAAAACATATAGATGGATTTTTAAAAATTGAGCAACAAGCATTGACCAATTGCAGATGTAATTAATGTGACTGTACTATGTACCAAAAACTAATAAGAAATGTGAATTGTTCTGTTTATATATATTCAATAAAGCTCCTTGAGAACTGGTACTGACTTTCACTGCCCTTTTATCTCTAGCCCTGAGCCTTCCACATAGGGAGTATTTAATAAATGGCTGGTTGCTGAAGGAAACGGAAGCAAACCCTTTTCCTGCAGCTTTTTCTTTTGGAGCTAAGAACCAAGCTCTTCAGGAAAGATCTAATATGAGTTTAAGATCACAACAATCTTGGTAAGAAAAATCAAGCTCCAAATTATAAATAATAAGTTAGAAGGTAGAGAAAACAAGGCAGGCCACTAGCACAGTGGGTAGACTTCCTGAAGCAAACTTATGGAAAGACACAGAAAAAGTCTCAAAAGCTGGACAGTCATGTATGGCTTTGTAATGGACATTTGGGTTTGGAGTAAATATTCAAATCATTGAGATCAAGATCGATTTTAATACCGAACATTGAGGTTAACAGTTGAATTTGGTGATGAGAATATTACTTTGTACTTAGGTATTTGCATTTCTTTAAAACAATCTAATTTGTGTATTTCTGTAGCATTTTTATAATTTCTAATTTATACTAATAAAAAATTCAATTTCTATGAAGAAGAAATAACAGGCTCTTTCTATTCTGTTATTTATACTTAAGGAAAACCTATCTGATGGGGATATGTATTCAAAGTTTCACATGGTATCAATTCAAATAATTGATGGAATCATCAGCTTCTGTAGGCATGTTCTCCCAAAACATCTCCTAACAAATAGAAAAAAAACAAACTGTGCTGACTGTATTGCTTTGTCTGGTGCTGTACCTTCTGGTCCACTAGATCTAACTTTCTAATCACTAACAGGTGGTTGGTTTTTGCCCTTTGTGCTCCAAGAGGACCAAAATGACATCAGTATGTTGGGGTCAAGGTACAGTGTGTTCAACTGTAGCTGATCAGATCAATATGAGTTTGGAAGGCTCTACCACAGGTCAGACACAAATGGTCCATACAAACAACTAGAGCGAAGAGGTCTCTAAATTTATGCATCTCACATTTCTTTTGAGCTACTGCTACTCTGCTTTCCTCATAGAGCATAGCACCTTCTTTGATATGGTACACCATGCTAGAAAGTCCTGTGCTAGTATCTCCAATGTTTCACAATCAATTCCAAAGTTTTTCAGCATCAGGGGTTCTGCCACACAAGAGGACCCTACTGGCATTCAAAACCTCTTCTTCAGGTGGAAGTTCATCTAGAAAGAGATTGACTTCAATTTGAGGTATACAATCAGTGGCTTCAACATTAGTTGATGACAGTCTGTTGAGAACAGCTCATCTCTCCAGAAACATGTCCTTATCACTAATCAATGTAGTTCCATGAGCACTGAGTAGCTGAGATACACCATATATCTTTGGCCCAAAAATAACCGTCAGGGTATCATAAAAACGCTTTGGATAGTTAACAATCTGTGTAAAACTGAATTTCATCTGCCTTCTTACTTGGCCAAGAATCCTGCATTTCTCTAAGTGTCACTTATACTTTATTTTTGATTGAGTTAAATGTGGCCATCTTAGCAGTGGATGAACTATTTTGCTAGTAAACCCTGTGGAGTTCTTGCTTTTTGTTTATCAGCTTCTGAATTTCCCCATCATTTTCATCAAATCAATCTTGAAGTCTGTGAGTGTTCTGGCCCAGATGAGTAAATGCAGTGCTATACACCAAATCTCTGAAAGCTGGCCACTCCTTTTCTGCTCCACTTTTGCCACCCATATACTGGCTCAATTTTCCTTCCACATCAGCAACAAATCGTTCATATGTGAAGAATCATTCTAATCTGTTGACATTAAGTCTACTGGTAATTATCTTATCTTGAGGACGCTGCTTTTACTGAAAGTAGATGTTTAGCTTAGAGAGGATAATTCTATGATTGGTCCAGTACTCTGCCCCACACTTCACCTTCATCACTCTAACAATCCATCTTTCTCTTCTTACAATGATGTAGGCTATTAAATGCCAATTTTTGCTGTGAGGGTGCATCCACAGAGTTTTATTGTGTTTAGCTGTTGTTCCTGTTTCCAGCTCCATTCCCACCAACAACTCCTTCCATTTCTGATCATCTGTACCTACTCTGGCATTAAAGTCACCCAGAATCACAAGCCTGTCCTCTTTCCGCACATTGATAATGAAGGTTTCCAGGTCTTCATAAATTTTTCCTTTGACCTCATCAGGGTTTGTCATGATGGAAGCATATGCACTGATTATGGTGGCATGGTACTTTCCTGCAAGTAGCAATTGCATCATCATGAGCCTGTAGGCTCACTCCTTTTGGGAGGCATACACTCCTAATGACTAGATTAGTTTTGATTGAGCTCCCAGTGTATCTACACCCACTGCTTCATCACTTGCCCATGACCACAGGTCTCTGAGGTAGGTAAAACTAGAAAAATGACATAGGTGATGTCTTTTGACTCCTGCATAAACTAGGTTTAAGAAAGGCAGAGTTGCACAAAATCCTGCACCTCACTTTCTCTTCTGGAGTTACTGGAGTCCAGTGACAAGACAAAAGTCAAGATGACTGGCAATGACCACATGACCTTGGGATCTTTGATGTTTAACCAAGCTCTAAGTGCTCCACAGCACTTGTTTCAGTTGCATTTATGGCCCTAGGAACAAACTGTTCTCATCCATCCCTTCCACTGCCCTTAGTCTTCACATGGTTGGAGCAGACACCCTCCTTAACTCACCAAAGGGTTTGAGACCCATTAGTTACCCTCAACCTTGTTTAGCCCATGAGCTGAAATAGTTTACCAGGGTGTGGCCACTGCAATGCTACAGCTTCTTGGAGCTACAGGTGAGATTTGGGTGAATCAAGTGGGATACTAAAAGTAGATAAGCAGCCCTGTAAAGGGCTCACCAACGCTGACACCAGAAGCCCTAGTCTTCCCTGAATACCTGTATTCCCCAACCTATCTATAACATAGCAATCCCTGTGGTATTCCTCTCACCTCAGATTCTTTTTCTAGGGACCACACTGTCCTGATCAGTAACTGCATCACAAGGCCCACTTGCTACCCTTAGTTATGCTTGACATTCCACACTGACCAATATTTCATCTTTCCTTTCTCAGTCATCTTTTGGACCACTGGAACTTGCCATTTTCCCTGCTACCAAGTGTCTACCCTGTTCCCGCTCCTCAACCCTTTGCAGATCTAGAATCTTAATCAAATCAGTAATACCATAAGCTGAGGGAAAAGGTGTACCAATTAACTCCCCTATTAGTCTGTTCAATATCACTGTGACTTTTCAAACCCAAAAGCCCCCTTTTCCTTATTATATAAGCTTCTCTAGAACAGGGACTTTCTCACTTTTCTAATTGTACCCACACTGCTTTGCACATAGTAAGCACTTAATAAACAATTTTAAAATCAATTTTAAAAATTTCATTCACATAAAAGGGGTCATAGAAAAGAGTTATCTGGGGAAAGAGTCATCAGGGCAGTGAAATTAAGTTAACTGATTAGGACAACCAGTCCCCATAAGAATTGTCCAAGGAGATAATTTGGAGTAGGAGAAAAATTACAGGGAAAAGTCAAAATTATGAAAGAAAATTTAAAAATTTAAAGACATGTAAAATGCTTAACAGAACAGATAGTCTCCAACTTACATTTATTTGACTTAGAGCAATTTGCCGCACTTGGCCAATTAGCCCTATGTTATTGCTGACAGACTGGCAGTACACAAATAATCTTCAATCCATCTGCCTCAAAGTAAGGCTTTCTAGGAGCTTTTAGCTTCAGACCAGGATGAGATCCTTCTGCTTCTCAAAACCTCCCTTCCACCCCCACCCTCATTCCCACATTTGTATGCTTCTGGGTATCAAAAACAGCCCACCCTCTGGGAGTTCTCAGGCTGTTGTCTCAAAGCAACTGGAAGAAGGAGTAAACGAGAGAGCAGACAAGGGTAATGATCCAAGAAGAAGTGTCCTGTAATGAAATGTCTGATATTCTCATTGTGGGTGGTAAACTGGCTCTCCAGGCAATTTCAAAAGAGGATCTCAAAACAGCATACCAACGTGCTAATTCATTTAGATGCATAGGTTCTAGTATATTTGTTTAAAATTCAGCCTCAATGTTTGATAGTCACAACTAATATTCAGTCTATTAAAATGGCCAGTAAAAGCAGTGCCTTCATACACTACATGACTTTTAACGAACAGCAATTCTCATCATGTAGTTATTAATGCTTTAAGGTTGTAGATTCAGTATCAAACTGAGTTCTGTGAGTCTGGCCACCATTCAAGTCCAGGCTTTGAGGCTTTGAGCTTTTGTGCAGACACAATAGCAGGAACAATGTGAGGAATCAAAGGATGGGAAATTCAGTACAACTGAGGATTGCATGTATTTGAAAGCTTTTTAAAAGACTTTCATAAAACCAAGGAATTACAAATGCTGATGTTATGATAATATGTCAGTTTAGAAAAGTCAGACAGACTTAGAGTAACTTCATTTCTAATAATGATACTGGTCAGAGGGAAAATGACAATTAATAAAAGTAGAAAGCAGTTCCTTCATAGTCTTGGTATACCTAGCACAATGCTGGGAAGCATTTAGTGCTAGCTGACTGACTGAATGACAAAAAGAGGGCAGCAAAACCTAGTTTTGGATTCTTTTCTTTTTTAAATTAAACTACGGAGCATTTTTTTTCCTCTTTCCTATCCCCATCCTCCTCCCCTCTCCCAAGGAAAAAATAAAATAAAATCACAAAATCTCTGTAACAAATATACACAGTTAAGCAAAATCAATACTTATATTGACTACATCCCAAAATGTGTGTCTCATTTAACATTTTTCTCTATCAGGAGATAGGCAACATTCTTCATTATCTGTCCTCTGGAACTGTGGTTGAACATTACACTTACCAGCATTCTTAAATCTTTCAAAATTGTTCATTTTTATGATATTGCTATAATCATATAAACTGTTCTCCTGGTTCTTTTCTAACCTTACTATGCATCAAATTATATATGCCTTCCCAGGTTCCTCTGAAACCATCTTTATCATTTCTTATATACAACAGTACTCTAAAAAACTGCACATTTCATAATTTCTTCTGCCATTTCACAAATGGTTATCCACCATCCCCCTCCTTATTTTTAAATCTTTTGCCAAAACAAAAAGAACTGCAAGAAATATTTTTTTAATATATAGGACCTTTTCCTCTTTCCTTTATTGGGATATAAACCTAGTAGTAGAAACAGTGGATCCAAAGGACATGCACAGCTTAATAATTTTCTAAGCATGGTTTCAAATTGCTTTCTAGAATAGGTGGACCAATTCATAGCCTCACCAAGAATGTATTGGTGTGCCCATTTTCCTGAGACCCACTTTAACATTTCTCATTTTACTTTTTATCAAATTTACCAATCTGATGGTGAACGGTTGAAGCTCAAAGTTACTGTAACTTGCATTTCTATAATTATTACTGATGGTGAGTTTTTCAAGAATTTGGTACTGGTTAAATTGGTTTATCTGAACAAAGTAAGCAATGTGGTAAGTGCTTTACAATTATTATCTCATTTCATCCTCATAACAACCCTGAGAACTCAGCGCTATTATTATCGAATTACAAATAAGAAAACTAAGACAAACAAAGGTTAAGTGACTTTTTCTGGGTCACTAAACTAGTAAATGTCTGACGTCAGATTTTAACTCATCTTCGCCACCAGTCATCAAATGACAATAAAATTTCCTCCAAATTTTCTGCGACATGCCTCTCCAAAGAATGCCTTCTAAATGCCACTTCTCTAGGGAAAAGGAAAATATTCATTTTAGTCAAGAAGGTGAGGAAATATTTCATCGATAAGGGAGAACCCAAGTTGGGTCTTGAAAAACAAGAAGGGATTAGATAATTGAGATGAGATTTAGGAAGGGCATTTCAAGTGGGAAAAGTATAAGCCAAACTTGTACTTATTTTGTAGGTTGTGGCTATACTAATTTTTTTCTTACTTAGAAATATTTTCAAAACTTTCAATGTGCTGTCCAAGTTTGTGTATTACTTAGTTTGTGTAAGTTCAGCGTTCAGAAACAAGCAGGAAACACATCATTACTTTGAAACAGTTGGTTATCAACTATTTTATGTTGATATATTATTGACTGATTGATATGTTATCACCTATCAACTATTCTATGGTGTTTAGGCAAAATTTATCCTCTGCTCTCCATTACATAGAAATTCAGGAGTAGTGAGTCAAACACATTAAACATATTTCCTAATTTCATGAAAACAAGTACACAATGACAAATGATGATTGTGACAAGGTGTTCTTGAGGTTTTTCAAAAATAAGCATGAAGCATAAGGTAGTTGAGTTTGTAACATGCAGCTTCCAAACTTTATGAAACTCTGCCATATTTTTCATCAACTTCTCAGAAGTTAAAGCTTTAAAAGGTTTAATTCTATTTCAAAACTCTGAAACAAACTTACTTCCCCCAAAAAGTTTAAACTCAATTATAAAAGCAATAACATACTTAAAGTCATTTAAATATGCAGACTATGTAGAAATTCCTGTACTCACCTGGTGGTTAGAAGTACTTGGGATTAAAACCATAATAGGGGCAGCTAGGTGGCTCAGTGAATAGAGCACTAGACCTGGAGTCAGGAGGACCTGAGTTCAAATCCAGACTCAGACATTTGACACACTAGCTATGTGATGTTGGGCAAGTCACTTAACCCAATTTCCTGGCATTCTCCCCTTTTCCCTCAAAAAACGCCATGACAAAATTTGCTAAAATGCAACATTATAACATGTAATCATAATTAATTATAAAATCTTAATTAAAAAAGACGTTTTGCTTCCAATAATAGTATTTGTATCTACTTAATTAACTATACAGAGAGAAATAAGTGATAGGCAGTAACTTCAACAGGTAGAAATTAAGGATTTAAAAAAGAGTAATCCTTTTATTAGACTGACTTTTAGGGTTCCTAAATAGCTTATCTCATCCTAAGTATCTACACGGGAATCCTTTCTACACCATTCTCAAGTGATCACTCAACTTCCACTTAAAAATTCCAATGAAAAGGAACCCACTACTTCCTGAGTCCACCCATTCCACTTTCAACGAACCACTCTGCAAAGAAATTTTTCTTTAGATCAAGTTTCTTTTCTTGTAACTACCACTGCTTACAGTTCTACAGTATTTAAGACCAAACAGAACAAATTTAACCTTTCCCTAAAAGTAATTCAAATGTTTGCAAACTGATATTATATCCAACTTAAACCTTCTCTGATTCAAGGCAAACACCCTTAATTCTGATCATCATATAGCAGTCTTAGGTCCATCAACATCTTAATCACCTTACTGTGAACGTGCTCTAGCTTGTCAACGTACTCCTTGAAACACAATACACAGAGATGACTATGGCACATCGGAGGTATTCCCAACAAAACAGAGTACTTACTTTGAGACTATTACCTCCTTCATTGTGAACACTATTCTTTTCAAAGCACAAAAGGGGTAGTTGTACTGACACTTTCCTAAAACAGTCTTCTGAACTTCCTGTATATGACCTGCTCACTCTCTCCGAGCTATCCTACACAATAGCAGTACTGATATCCTGAAGGCTTTGAGACACAAGGTAAGAAGAACCAAGAAGTGGAAATTTTATTCCAACAGATTCTCACAGGGAAACTAAAGGGAAAGGAATACTCCATTGTGGAAATTATGATGAAGAAGAGGAAAACAAAGAATAAATTGACATGTAATCTGGATTTTAGGTGATCAGATTTTTTTAAGGGTTCAGAGACAGAAAAGGTAATGCCTGAAACTAAAATTAAATGGGGACAATTCAGCCTACAAGGAATGGATAACTTAAGAATGATATTCTGAAGATAAAAATCGATGACTTGGTATAGGGGACAGAACGTTAGACACAGAATAAGTAAGTAAGCCCTGCATTGGGATCCCACTAACTGTGTGATGCTGAACAAGTAACAAAAACTCCGTGAGCCTCTGTGAGGCTTTTATCCTCCTATAAAAGGGGGATAATAATAGTACCAACATGTAATACATGAAAAAAAATCTGAGGCCATTCCCTGAGAGCTCCCTCTTCACCCCTGCTCAAATCACTCCATAGACTTTCCCCACAACCTTTTCTATTACTTTTGTGTTCATTGGATAGACAACCTTTTGCAAGTCAAACTCTTCAATAAGCACCCTTGTTCTCATCCTCTCCCATCTTGTCAATAAAATTTCCTATGTTACTATTGCCACTCTCATTGGTTTTCAATCTTTCTCAATCTACTGCCTTCCCTGTTGACTAAAAATATACTCATTCCTCCCCAATACATAAACACCTCTTACCTGATCCAGCCATCCTTTTAGTTAAGGTAATGGAGCTCCTTCTTGCTTTCTAGAATAAACTTCTTGAAAAAGTTGTCTAAATTTGGTACCTTCACTTCCTCTCTTCTCACTTGCTTTTAAAATCATAGCAATCAGATTTTCAACCTCATCACCCAACTGCAACTACTCTCTTCAAAGTAATCAATGACAAACTGAGGGGATGTCGATCAACTGGTGAATGGCTGAACAAATTGTGGTATACAAATGTAATGGACAGAAGTGACAAGCGGGCAGATTTCAGAAGACACTGGGAACTTACATGAACTGATGCAAAGTGAAGGGAACAGAACAAGAATGCTGTACCTAGTAATAATAACATTGTACAATGATCAACTATGAATGACTTAGCTATTCCCAGCCATACAATGATCCAAGAAAATTCCAAAGCTGTAGCATCAACGCAATATTCACAGCACCAAGAGCAACTATGAATATGACAGCATAGTTCTGGATTGCAAAATATAACAGACTCTTCATATAGAAGACAGAAGCAAACCATTTATTCAGACAGCAGAAAGCCACATTCCAGCACTAGAAAGTCAGATCCCAACACCAGAAAACCGAATCCATCATAGCAACAAAGTTAACACACATTATCACTGCATGGAGCAACACCATCCCAGAGCCTTCCCACAGTCAGAAGCCTAGCTATCTGCTGTCCTCTCTCCTCCTTCCATTCTAATTGCTCTAACTCCCACCTTCCTCTGGGCTCTGCTCCACCCTTCCTGTTCTACCCATTCAGCAAGCTCCTCCTACCACAGGCTCCATGTGATTACATCTGGCCTATTAAGGGGCAGGGAAAAATCTTCAAATTATCATTAAATTACAAAAGGTCTCAAGAAGAAACATGCTATTCATATCCAAAGAAGGAACTGATGAAGTCTAAATGCAGATCAAAGCATACTATTTTCCCTTTATTTTTTTCATGTATTTTTTTTCTTTTGGTCTGTTTCTTCTTTCACAACATAACTAATATGGAAATATATATAACCTAGATCAAATTGCTTACTGACTTAAGGAGGGGGAAAATTTGGAACTCAAAATTTTTAAATGGACATTAAAATTTGTCTTTACACATAATTTGAAAAATACTATTAAAAAATCCAAAGTTAATGATGAATTCTTTTTTTGTTTTTATTAATTTCTTTGCTTACTTTTAGTTTACATGATTCAGTTCCACAATCCCCTGAGTTTCAAATTTTCTCCCCCTCATTCTCCTCCCCATCCCCCATGGCGACACGCAAATACTTTCACATTAGACTTTATTCAGATTATAAAGAAGAGTTGTTACAGATGGAATGAAAAATGGGAAAGAGGAAATAAAACCAAACAAGATAAAGAATGAGAGCAGATAGTTTGCTTCGATCTGCATTCAAACTCTGTTCTTTCTAGTTCTTTTTCTGAATGTAGACATCTCTCTCCATCATGAGTCTTTTGGAGCTGTCTTATAACCAACCTTGCATTGCTGAGAAGAGTCCAGTCTATCAAAGTTGGTCATCACACATATGTTGTGTCTGTAACAAATTTTTCCTGGTTCTGCTCTTCTCACTCAGCATCATTTTGTATAAGCCTCTCCAGGTAATTATGAAGTCCGTCTGCTCCTCATTTCTTATAACACAATAGTATTCCATTAAATTCATATACCACAACTTGTTTAGTCATTCTCCAACTGATGGGCATCCCCTCAATTTCCAATTCTTTACCACCACAAAAAGAGCTGCTACAAATATTTTTGTACATATGGGTCTTCCTCCCACTTCTATGATCTCTTTGGGATACAACCCTAGAAGTGGTATTGCTGGGTCAAAGGGTATGAAAATATTTATAGCCCTCTGGGCATAATTCCAGATTGCTCTCCAGAATGACAGAACCAGTTCACAACTCCACAAACAATGCATTGGTGTTCCAATTTTTCCACATCCTCTCCAGCATTTATCATTTTCCTGTTTTGTCATCTTACCAATCTGACTGGTGAGATGTGGAATCTCAGAGTTGTTTTGATTTGCATTTCTCTCATCAATAGCGATTTAGAGCATTTTTTCATATACTTATAGATACCTTTAATTTCTTCCCCTGAAAACTGCCTGTTCATATACTTTGACCATTTACCAACTGGGGAATGACTTGTAGTCTTATAGATTTGACTCAATTCCCTGTATATTTTAGAAATGAGGCCTTTATCAGAGACACTGGTTGTAAAAATTCTTTCCCAATTTTCTACTTCCCTCTTTAGTTTTGTTTTTTTGTTTTTGCTGTTTTGGAGGGCAATTGGGGTTAAGTGACTTGCCCAAAGTCACACGGCTAGTAAGTGTGTCAAGTGTCTGAGGCCAGATTTCAATTCAGGTCCTCCTGACTCCAGGGCCGGTGCTCTATTCACTGTACCACATAGCTGCCCCTCTACTTCCCTCTTAATCTTGGTTACGTTGGCTTTGTTTGTACAAAAACTTTTCAATTTAATGTAGCCAAAATTATCCATTTCGCAATTTATAATGCTCTCTAATTCTTGTTTCATCATAAAGTCTTCCCTTCTCCATAAATCTGACAGGTAAATTATCTCTTACTCTCCCAGATTGCTCACACTATCGGCCTTTATACCTAGATCATGTACCCATTTAGACTTGATTTTGGAATACAGTGTTAGATAATGGTCTATACCCAGTTTCTGCCATACTATATTCCAGTTTTCCCACCAGTTTTTTTCAAATATTGAGTTCTTATCCCAAAAACTGGGTCTTTGGGTTTATCAAATAACAGATTACTATAGTCATTGACCGCTGAGTCTTGTGTACCCAGTCTATTCCACTGATCCACTACTCTATTCCTCAGCCAGTATCAAGTAGTTTTGATGACTGATGCTTTATAATACAGATTAAAATGTGGTATGGCTAGGCCACCTTCCCTAGCATTTTTTTTTCATTAATTCCTTTGATATTCTGGACATTTTGTTCTTCCAAATGAATTTTGTCACTATTTTTTCTAGTTCTATAAAGTAATTTTTTGGTAGATTGATTGGTATGGCACTAAATATGTAATTTAATTTAGGTAAACTTGTCATTTTTATTTTATTAGGTCAGCCCAGCCACGAGCAATTGATGTTTTTCCAATTGGTTAGACCTGACTTTATTTGTATGAAAAGTGTTTTGCAGTTGTCTTTATATAGGTCCTGGATTTGTTTTGACTGGTAGATTCCCAAATATTTTATAATGCCTACAGTAACTTTAAATGGGATTTCTCTTTTTATCTCTTGCTGTTCGATTTGGTTAGAAATATATAGGAATGCTGAGGATTTATGTGGGTTTATTTTATATCCTGAAACTTTGCGAAATTTATTTATTGTCTCAAGTAGTTTTTTAACTGATTCTCTAGGATTCTCTAAGTATATCATCATATCATCTGCAAAGAGTGATAGTTTAGTCTCTTCTTTGCCTAATGTGAATCCTTTGATTTCTTTTTCTTCCCTAATTGCTACTGCTAACAACAACGAATTCTTAATTGTCAAATCTAACGTCCTATTCAAATCTCATTATTGCTGACCTCTTTGCAACTTCTGACATTATTAAATACCCTCTACTCCTGGATACTCCTATCTAGATTTTTGTTGCAACATTTTCTCCTGGTTCTGCTTCTTTGTGTGAGCACTCCTTAGTCTCCTTTGCTGGATCTTCTTTCATGTTATGCCCATTTCCCTCTCTTCTATCTCCCTTGATGATCTCATCAGCTTCCATGGGTTCAACTACAAAAGTGATTCCTAGACCTGCATATCCTGCTCTAGTCTCTATTCTGAATTTCAATCTTGCATCACCAACTGCTTCTTGCAAATCTTCAATTACATGTCCTATGTGTATCTCCAACTGTGTATGTCTAAACTCTAAACCAAAACTCATGTTGTTTCTACCCAAACTTTCCCCCTCTTTCGGACTTTCTTATCTTTACAGTATCCCAAGCTCACAAGCTTGGTATCCTTGAGTCCTACTATTCATCAATACTCATCAACCCCTACATGCAATCTATTGTGAAGTCTTGTAGTTCCTACCTTCACAAGGCTATTTACTTACTTACACACACACACACACACACACACACACACACACACACACACAATCCTTTCCATTCACCCAGCTACAACTGTAGTATAAGTTCTATAACAGCGGTTCTCAACCTATGGCTCACGACCCCTTTGGGAGTCAAATGACCCTTTCACAGGGGTCACAGGGGTCGCATAAGACCATGGGAAAACACATATTTCCGATGGTCTTAGGAACTGAGACACTGCTCCTCTATCCATGTCCAGGAGGGTCCGCCCACATGCAGATACGCCCACATACAAGTATTAAAGGGTCATGGCATTAGGAAGGTTGAGAGCCACTATTCTATAACCTAATGCCTGGTATCACACTAGCCTTCTGGTCTGTCTCCCCGCATCAAGCCTCTCCTCATTCCAATCTGTCATCCACTCACCTGCCAAAGTAATCTTCCAAAAGCACAGATCTACCCTATACTCAAAAAGTTACAGTGAGTCCTTATTACCTCCAGAATATAATATAAAATCCTGCTTGGATTTTAAAACCCTTCACAACCTGGTCAATTCTTACCTTTCCAGTCTTCCTACCACTTAGTCCCCTCCACACACCATACAATACAACAACACTGTTTCTCACACTTCATCTTCATGACATTTATATCAATCAGCCTCATGTTGCAAATGCTCTATATTCCTACTTTTGACTACCGGCTTCTTGGCTTCTTTCAGAGGAAAATTCAGCTTGAATTCCATTTTGTGCCTTTCCTGGTCCCACTCTCTGCAAGTGCCATCCCTCTGAGATTACTTTCCATCCACCTTGCATATGTCTTGCATATAATTATTTGCAGGTTATCTCCCTCATGAGCATGTAAACTTTTTGAGGGTAGGGATCCATGTTTTTGCCTGTTTTTATTTCCTCAGCACTTAATAAGTGCTAAACTATAGCTACATGAAAAGATTTGTTAATAAATATGAATTATGAGAAAGAAGTATCATGAGCAAGAAAAAGAAGAGTTTTCTAAGAAAACTGCTTTTGACATGAAGGGAACTGAATGATGAACACAGACTTTAAAAAGATCTATTCCGAAGATGGAAACAAGGGCAGGCAATGGAGGATGCCAACAACAACACAGTGGGTTCCTAAAAGAACATGACAGAATTTAGACTGAGGTGAAGTTGATAAGAAAAGTCAAGGATTGCAAAAACAAATTTTAAAGATACATGGAGTAAAAAAGGGGAAAAAAAGATGAAAAGATAAGATTGCTATCTAGGTGGAAGGTAAATGATAACTGATAACAAAAAGAAAGCACTTAGGGCTGCCCAACTCTAAATTTCCTTCTGCTTTTACTGGCAAAGACAGACCAGAGAATGTGATAGATATAGTTAGTCAGTATTTTAGCAAAGTATATATTTGATAGTCTCCTATGCCATTCTTGTGGAAAAGATGGAAATGTGTGCTGAGTGATTAACCAACCATTATTCATTAAGCACCTACTAAGTTCCAGGTACTGTACTAGAAATGCAAAGACAAAAAAAAAAGTCTCTGCCCTTAAAGAGCTTCCCCCGTCTCCTAGGGGGAAAACATGTAGACATATAAATAAGTACATAATATATATGTGAAGTAAGTACTAGGTAACAAGTTTAGAAAGAATTAGGTCTTTCCAAACTAAACAAGAGTAGAATAAAGGAAGGGTGTTGGTAAGCACAAAAGAGAGAAAAGGTTCATTCAAAGGAGAAAATCAAAGGTAAACTTCTGCTACTTCACAATTTTGTTATGGGCTGGTCAAACTCATTTCCTTAGGAGTGTTCAAAGTTGCCAGACTTACTGGAAATAAATTAAAAAAAAAAAAGAAAGAAAAGAGGATCCCTTCTCAGGGATAGCATATAGGAATTCCTATACAGGCTGGAATAGATGACTTCTGAGATGCATTTAGAGTCTGAGGGTATCACAACACCCAGTCACTACTTTTAAGAGGATAAAATTATAGAAATAGACTGCACTTAACTTAAGTCAACAGGGATCTGAAGATGATATTTTCATGAGGGAACTAGGGAAGCTGGAGGAGAGAAATCTCAAGCAGTGGTAACAGAGAGCATACTAAAAAAAATTTAAAACAATGGTAATTTAATGACTTTGATGTAAAATGCTAAATACAAATTACTAAAATGATCTGGTACACAGAGTCTTTCTTAGTCCAGAATAAAGTTTAATTTAAGCAATGGATTTGGAGCCAGGACGACTGAGGTTCAAATTCCACCTCAGACACAAATCTGCCTCTCCCAGTTTCAGTTCCCTGCTTTGTAAAACAAGGAGATTGGACTCCTTGGCCTTCAATGCACCTTCCAGTTCTAAATCTATGATCCTATGATAAAATATTATTGATAAATTTAACAATACTGATTTAATACAAAAATTCCTAAAATAAAATGAAAAAGAATTCTCTTTTTAAAAAAAAATCCTAATCACTAAACCGGCCAAAGATTTAATATGAATTTTTCTTCAATTACTTAAATAAAAACCAGATAAGTAAATTAAGCGATTTGATAACATTTGTTATAACATTCAATAACAACTGTTATAAAAAATGAAAAACATAGAATTCCAGGTTAAGTATTGATTGGAGTGTTTGGATTTTTTATTATTTTAAATCTATGAAGTACAAATTCACAATGACTTTTTTACATTCACAGTGCTGCCTGTGAAACAATACTTAATTTTGCTTAACCAAGAGAAAAATAAAATGGAAGCAATTAAAATTATTCAAGCTAGGATTGCCAAAATTAATTTTATAATAAGATTTCAGGTCTGTTGGTTATTTGAAGTATAATACTATAACTGAAACCAGAACTATCTTTCAATTTCATTAGACAATCAGAAGAATTAAGTTAATCAAAACTAATCCCATAATGGGAATTAAAAAGTAATGACTGTCTTATATGTAGTACAGTAGATGGATTACAATCTTAGGAAGAATGAATGAATTACTAAAAGATAACGCTGGAAAAAATCGGAAAAAAAGTTGGGAGGGGGGTTAATACTGATAAAAGAGGAACTCTATTTCTAAAAGCTAGGGAAGAAAGATTAAAGTAGACAGTTGAATTGCAGAATGTTCAGAGTATTTAAAAAGTCTAAAACATAGGCTCAATAAGATAGCTGCAGAAATACTATAGTAATCCTCTTAATAACTTAATGAGTTACAAATTCATTACATCAAAACATATCCTTCTGTATATATATTTTTTAAATATGATTTTCAAATTTATAAGCTGCTTTTTCTCTCTCTGATTTAAGGAAAATGAGGTACCTAGTTGGCACAGTGGATAGAGTACTGAACCTGGAGTCATCAATCCAATTTCATGCACTTCCCAGTTGTGTAACCCTGGGCAAGTTACTTAACGTTTTTGTCTCTGTTTCCTCATCTGTAAAATGGGGGTGATAATAATAGTACATATCTCCTAGAGTTGTGAGGATAAAATGAGATAATATTTGCAAAGTGTCTTGCAACCTCTAAAGTGATACATAAATGATAAAGAAAATAGCTAAAATAAAAGGATGAACTATGTGCCAGAAAAGGAGAAGACCTTAACTCTGCTGCAGTTCCTCATCTGTAAAACAAGCTGGAGAAGAAAAAAGGCGAAGCACACCAGTATCTTTGCCAAGAAAACTCCAAATGAGGTCAGAAATGACAACAACAAAGGCTTCTTATAGGTAAGATTTCAGCTGGGACTTCAAAGAAGCTAGGGAACCCAGGAGGCAGTGATGAGGAGAAAGAACATTCCATGCATGGGAGTCAACCAGTGAAATGCTGAGTCAGGAAAAGGAGTGTCTTTAGAGAGAAACAGTAAGGAAGTCAGTGTTAATGGATGGAAAAGAGTATACTGGAGTAAGTAAGTAATACTGGTGTAAAAAGATTGCAAAAGGACTGGGGAAGGAGTTACAAAAGGACTTTAAATTTCAGACAGAGGATTTTCTATTTGATCTTGAAGTGATAGGGAACAGTGGAGTTTACTGAATACAGGTGTGACATGGTCAGAGTTTGATCACTTTGATGGGCTGCAGAGGGGAGAGATTTATGGCAGGGACTGAAGGTTTAGCTAGCCCAGAGAGCACATAAAATGGAATAAAGATGAACAAGCCTGGAAAGATTATGGAGAGCCTTAAATGCCAAAAAAAAAAGTTAGTATTTGAACCTATCACTCAAACATTAACAAGCATTTACTAAGCACCAACTATATATGAGGTTATGTACAAAGCTTTGGAAATACAAAGGCAAAAATACTTGCTCTCTATATTTATATTCTATTAGAGATTCAACATGTATACACATATAAAGAAAAATATAAAAACCAAACAGGTAGTTTAGGTAAGGAGGATAACAGCATTGGAGGTGGTAATACAAAGTTAAAAAGAAAGAAAGATAAGGAGTTCTGTTTTAGACAAGCTGAATTTGAAATACTTACAGGTTATCTTGTAATGTCTGAAATATCCAATAGGCAAATGGTGATATGAGACTAGGGAGGTAGACAAAGAGAGAGAAAGAGTGAATGTGTATGTAGTTGGCATAGAGATAAAAGGAATCTAGAGAAGCTAATGAAATCAATTAGAAAAAGAAGAGTGCTAGGAAGAAGCCTTGGCGTACATGCATGCAAAAGGAGGGCAGCAAGGATGATAATCAGGAAAGAACATTGAGGAGCAGTCAGTCAGAATAAAAAACCAGTAAAAAGTAGTGTCATGAAAATCCCTGGAAAAGAGAGGGTTAACTAGCAAGAAGATGTTCAATAGCAACGAATACTACAGAAAGATAAAAAGCCATAGCATGAAAGAACAACTAGCAGCCTTTAGATGATATTGTAATTATGGGTAATAAATAATTATAATCATAATCATAACAACAGCATTTATATATAGCTTTAAAAATCAAAAAGTGCTTTACAAATACCACTTAATTTTATCCTCACAACACCCTTAACAAAAAAGTGCTATTATTATTATTACCATTTTTCAGATGAGGAAACGGAGGCTGGCAAACGTTAAATGCCTTGCCCAAGCTCATAAGGCCAGGAAGTGTTTGAAGCTGTACATGTAATAACTCAATCATTCCTGATTTCAGCTGCAGCACTTCAACTCCATTGCACCATCTTTCCCAAACCCCTCCTCAATGCCAGTGCCATCACTTTGCTGATCATCTTCAATTTATCCTGAATACAGCTTGTTTGTACAATTTTTCCCCCTTTTAAATTGTGAGTTTCTTGAGAGTGAGAATATCTTTTTGCCTTTTTTTGTATCCCCAAAGGTTGGCACCATTCCTGGCACACAGTAGGCACTTAAATCCTTGTTGTCTTGTTCATTTATGAGTTATTTTGTAAAATTCATCAAACTATTATTAAATAGCAGAGACCTTGAAGACATAGTAATGGTTTTAAAAAAAAGTTGAGACTAATGGACAAGTGACTTCATGATAATACATCTATTTGTGACACAGGTTCTACATATTCATAACAAACTCAGATTCTAGCCCTCTTTATTTTCAATGCATTTTGAAATTTACAAGTGTATCACTATTGTTCATAATGGAGTAATCAAAAGCATCATCGGTAAAATTTAGAATCCAATCTGGAATTAGAAAATAACAAATTTACATTTCTATGAGACATGTAAAAAGGATAATAACTTCTCATAACAAGCTCTGAAAATTCCATTTTTACTTGCAAAATCCATCTAAAAAGGTATCACATCAATTTAGCAAGCTGTTTATGTACTGTAAAAATACCATCAGACAGAGAGATCTATTGTAAGAAAACATGACATTCTTGATGGCATTTCACTATATCTTAACATATGAGAAACAATTTAAAATGACCTTTCAAATAAAGCTCACAGTTCAACTTCTGAGAAATATTTTAATATTTCTTTTCATATTTTTTATTTTAGTCTTCATTTAAAACCACATGTCATATTTTAATTAAATGTTTTTCTAACTTGTCTACTGAACACTTTTGGCCTTGAAATATTCTGACATTGTCCAGAAATGTTGACAGAGAGAGACATACAGGGTTACATAATTGGGTAGCAGAACAGAAGAAATTAAGCTCATTTTCATTTTGGAAATATGCTAAATAAGTATGTTTGATCATAGATCAAAGTAGGAGAAACTCTTAATCCTCTAGGGAAGCCTATATGGATCCATTCTCAGAATAATTTTTTAAAATTCACACAATGAAATTCATGGGATTCTAAAGAAAACCAATTATGTTGAAGTACAACTATCAAAATGTTTTAAAAATATATTTTTTAAAAAGAAACAATTTCAAAGAACGTACATTAAGAAATCCTGCTTTATTTGGAAAAATGGAAGGCACTTTAGAAATGATCTAGTACAACTTCTTGATTTTAGAGATGAAGAAACCAAGATCTAGATACAGAGTGGTCAAATGGTTTGTCGAATATCACACAAATATAAAACGTAGAATTGAGATTTGAACCTAGGTCCTGATATGGGTCCATATGTGGATTACCATATATAATTTTACAGTTAACATTTTCAGACTGGAAATAATATCAAAATTTTTTCTTAGAACCCCTATTTAAATCATTTTGAACAATAAGATCCTATGAAATATGCTGAGAAATACTATGACATAATTGATCAGTTCTTTTTTTAAAATTCATCAGTTCTTATGTAACATAAAATTTACAATTATTGATGTTGATATAAGACACTGTAACAAACAAACATCACTTACTTCATCAGCAACCATACACCTAGAAAAAAATAAAAACAAACTATTTTTAATTTTTAGAAGTTCTTATACTTTAAAATTATGTTTTTTTCAGAATTTCTCAAATTAAGAGTTTCAGAAAGCAGTCTTAACCAATTAAGTGAAAGCCAAAAGAAGATGCTTATGTGCTTGCAAAAGAACACAGGGCAATTTTGATTCTGTGTGTCTTTCCAGCTGCCAAATGCACGTGGCTATGCTGGAGTATTGATGAGTCATACCTGATGCTTCACACAGCCCTCTCACAAGAATGGCATCAATGACCTACCTACAAGGTATAAGAAACCTTCAAAAGCCATGTACAAGCAGCTAGCTAATTTATAACCTTAAAGGCTTCTAGATTAGTTCTTCAATAAATATTAAAGACTACATAAGTGCCACAAACGTCTAAATCCGAGATATTCATATTCCTAAATATGCTAAATCACTTGTACCAAAGCAGTTACTTTTCTTAGATTTGTTTTCCCCTCTCTTCTCTATTCCTTCTCACTGGCTTATATTTATCCATGAATAAAGAAATAGAGAGAAAGAGAAAGAGAGAGAGAGAGAGAGAGAGAGAGCATGTGTGCATGCATGTGTGTGTGCGTGTGTGTGTGTGTGTGATATAATGGAAAGAGCACTGGTCCAAGAGGCAAGGGGCCTAGGTCAAAGTTTGGCCTCAATATTTACTGGCTCTGTGAGTCTGATTAAATCTTTAAATCTCCCTTACCTTTAGTCCCTTCCCACGTAAAATGTGAAGAACAGTCTCAGTGTGGTTTATCCTAGAGGGCTACTCTGTATGCATACTTTTAACTGCTTTGTAAAGCTCAAAGAGGTTATATTTTTAGTAACAGCAAATTTGGAAGCAACAAAGCAAAGTAAAAAGAGTACTGGGTTGAGAGTCAAGAAGATCAGGACTCAATTTCTGCTTCTGTCTTTGGAAGAGTAAAGTAATATTTATTTGCTATATATGACTACGGGCAAATTACTTAACCTCTCAGGTGCAGACAACTCAATGGATGTAATCTATGTTGCTGAAAATTCTCCTGCCAACAAACACAAATTTTAGTGGTACTGTTGTTGTTAACTTTACAACAAAGGCATGAAGATTGGTGATACTAATCAATCAATCAATTAAAAAACATCTATTTAGTACTTACTATGTACCAAGTACTGTGCTAAGCATTGGGGATACAAAGAAAGGGAGAAAGGCAAAGCAAGTCAAGAATTCATCACCTACTATGTGCATCCTAAGGAAGAAGAGTAAAATAAACCAAAGTGGCACAGAGAATAGAAAATAATACATGGTCATCTAAATGAAGAATTCATCACCAGGAAAATATGTCCTCTCCTGTAAGAGTATTAGGAAATCTACTAAAGAAATAAAGGCATATTAAAATATATATGTGTGTGTGTGTATGTGTGTGTATATATATATATATATACATACACACACACACACACACACACACCAAGTGAAAGTAAATGCTCCCTCTACTTTTCCACATAGATTCCCATATTACCTCACTTGTTAATGTAACTAACTCCTCTTTCAATTGCTATAGTAACATTGTAAAAGTTCGTTCTAACACAAAGTATAGGTTAGGAATTTATTCATTTGCTTAGTTATTATAATAGTAAAAACTGATATTTATATAACACTTTAAGTTTTACAAAGTACTTTACATTAGACTACTACCCTTAAGGTTAAGTGTTGCATATACTCTTATTCTCCACTCTATAGATGAGGAAACTATGGAATAGCTGGGCCAAAAAGCTTGCTGCTGTGCATAGAGCTATTAAGTATCAAAAGGGGAATCTGAATACAAGTTTTTCCTAGCTCCAAGTTCAGTGTTCTTTCTATGTAATACTGCTTCAATGGATTAAGTCTAATAACAAATAGGAATTTTGAAACCAAAAGTCATAAAAGCATATGACACTCACTTTACATGAAAAAGTCCTCAATTCTAACTTCAGCTTAACTTAAAAAATCCATTTATGTGAAAGATAAAAAGGGCCAATGTTCTTTATACCAAAAATTATTTAGAAAGTTAAAAAAAAAAAGCACAGGAAAGCAGGCTGAAAAAAATAATCCTTTCCTATAAGATTCCCAACTTTTCATTTTGAAACCCAAGTAAATGAAAACTTAAAAGAGCTCTACTCTTAAAAAAAAACAAAAACAAGCCTTCTTAAGAAATATATATTCTTAGGAGGAAGCATGGTATATAGTGGAAAGAGTATCAGGAGACATGAGTTGTAATTACACCTCTGCCACTAATTAGCTAGGCAATCTAAGGTAAAATCAGTTCACTTTATACATATTATTTATTTAGCTCATCATAACAAGCTGTGAATTAGGTAGCTGTCAATAATACTCTCATTTCATATATGAACTTGGGTTCAGAGAGGTGACTTGCTGCATTTCCTAACTAATATCTCTGACAATGGAGACTTAGATTCTTGATATTAAACCATAGCTGCCTGAGGGATGAAAGGAGTAAAGTTCTGGGGAAAATGAGAAACAAAAACAACAAAACTGAATTTATTCAACCACAAGGTAGTGAATAATTTTACACAAAAAGTAAACATGTGAAAATCTAAGTAATGCTGATTTTTAAAAAGGCAAATTAAGTAAACTTATAGTGCATTAGCCATAAAGATGTGGTGCCCTTACTTAAAAAGAGCCTCCTATTTCCAATTTTAGAGGTTTATTATCACAGTAGTCCCTTTGGCTCTACCAGTATCAACTGTAACTTGAAAAATCAGTTCTAATGCTTTGTTTCAATATGATTTAAGTTTTACTTATCTGTAACCAAAATTAAGAGTCAGCAGACACATTGCTATCACAATCAATAAATCAATTAACAAACACTTACTTGTTAGGTAACAGTCCCTACTGTGTGACAAGTACTAAGATAGACACCGGAAATAAATATAATAACTAGCACTTACTATAGCATTTCAAAACATGTAAAGAAGGGGAGGCTAGGTGATGCAGTGAATAGAGCACTGGCCCTGGAGTCAGGAGGACCTGAGTTCAAATCCAGCCTCAGACACTTAACACTTACTAGCCATGTGACCTCGGGCAAGTCACTCAACCCCAATTGCCCTACCCTCCCCCCTCCAAAAAAAATAAAAGAAAAAAAGAAGAATCAAAGCTTGTAAAGAGTTGTAAACATGTTAACACATAAAATGAAAGTCTAGATCCTCAAGAAGCATACAATCTATTGAAGCAGGCAATAGGTACATACACGGAGAGACACAAAATGTTTATTAGTTAATAAGCATTTAGTAAGAACTTACTAGGTATCCGGTATCGTGCTAGGATACAGGGATACAAGTTCAAAAAAGGAAACAATCCGTATTCAGGAGTGGCTTACATTCTAATACAGAAAGAAAAGTACAAAAATACAAAATACAAATATAAAGCAAATGAACACAAACATACACCAAATCATTAAGTGAAAGGTAACTCGGAAGGGAAGGCTCCACGCAGAAGATGGTGGCTTATCTTTCTTTTAAAAGAAAGGAGGGACTTCTGAGATTGTAGATAAGAAGGAACTGCACTCTAGGCATATGGATCAGTCAGTGCAAAGACACAGGGACAGACTGAGGATCTTGTGTAAGCAACAGAGAGGAGACAAGTTTGGCTGGATTGCAGAGTCTGGGGTGGGGGTGAGGGTGGAAGTGGGGGAGAAGCGTGTGGTAAGGGAAAGACAGCTTTGGAGCTAGGCTGACATGGGCTTTAAAATATTTTGTCCTAGAGTATACAGTAAGCCACTAGTGCTGATTTAGTAGAGAAGTCACACAATCATTATCTGTCATCCTATAGGGCACTCAACTGCAAGAAGTCGGAGGAAAAACCCAAAGGCAGCACCACACAGATTTATGTAAGTGATGTCTCCCCTTATAGAATGTAAGCTCCCTGAGGGAAGGAAAAGATTCATTTTTGTCGTTGTATCCTCAGGACCAAGTACATAGAGGGTATATCACCAATGTGATACCCACAGCAACTGCTAAGAATATTCGGGTGTATTTCCAGGTTTGAATTGCAAGATTTAATAGATTCTTTTCTTTGAAGACAAAATCAAGATATTTATGCATATACCAGAAAGCCAAATCTACCATGGTAATAAAGAAGTTGGTACACATTACCAATGCAGGAAGCACCACCATCCCCAAGCGTTCCCTCTGTCAGACATGCCCACAAACAAGCTGTCTTAGGCAAAATGCCCCTCTCTTACACATGCTAGCTGTTCTGCTTCTCTCTGCCTCACTCTCTCTTCCGGCTCCTCCCACCACTGGACCCATGTGACTCAACTGTGGGCTGGGCCAAAGCTCAAAGCAGGTCACATGGGCCTATTAAGGGGCAGGGAAGATTTTCAAATTCCCTTAAAGATGTAGATATCAAGATCAAAGCCAAAAATGAGAGAGATTCATTGTAGATGCTGGGCTCCTGCAGACTCTCCTGACAGTGGATGAAACTCTGCTGGCATCATCAGTCATAGGGACATTATAAAGCCTCATAAATGAGATCCACCATGACTCTAAAAAGTATGGACAACTTAGTCATAAAAGGAAACTGTAACCAAAAATTGTCCAAAGGGTCTGGAAGACAGAATAAGCATTTAAGTATCTACTGTGTACTAAGCACTTTACAAATATTTTCTCATTTTATCCTCACAACTGTGAGAGGTAGCTGTTATTATTACCCCCATTTTACAATTCAGGAGACTAGGGCAAACAGGTTAAATTACTTATCCAGGGTCACCTAGTTACTAAGTATCTGAGGCTGGATTTGAACTTGGGTATTCCTGACTCCAGGCCCAGCAGTCTAGCCACTGTGTACTCTTTGGGTTCCACATGTATGTTTACTTCTCTTGTAATAAACCTAGTTTTCAGGTAAGTTTCATGAAGTTGTGATTGCCTGCTGAAAGGCAGCAGTCTAAGCAAATGATGAGGGCCTAAACCTGTATACAGTAAAAAAAAAGTTGGATGCAAAAGAGGCTGAATAGATATTTCAGGAGTAAACAAAAAGGTAAAGTGAGACATGTTTCTCCAAACAAGATAACATTTATTAACACTGGCATACTGCCTGTCAATAAACAGGTCAGTGGATAGCCTCCACTGATGCCAAAGACCTCGAACAAAGGGACAGCTCCCTTTTTATAGATTTTGGGGAGTAGAGAACAAAGAATAGAACAGGGTAGATGACATCATGGAACTGAGGACAAAACAACTGGATACAGAGCTGAGGCACAAGGAACAATATGATTGGTTGGAAGTTTGGTAATAAGAGCTAACAACCACCTCATTCTTCTCTCCTGAGCAAGATAGAGGTCAGACTTTTGGACAGCCAAACAAACATCCTTGAAGGGATAGCTTGGTAGTACAAAGTTATGAGAACAGACTCCCTTTTGTTCACATGTATCACCCAAGGTCAGTTAATTCCTTGAGTCAAGAATAGATCAGTGATGAGCAGGAGCGCTAGGATTTTCAGCTTAACCTATCACAGACCAGCTGAATCTGCAAATCAAGTTCAGAGACAAAGAATCAAGACCCAAGCAGTTACAGGACAAAAGCAATGAATGGTAAATGGAATCAATCAGAAAATGATACAAGATAAATTTAATCTTCTCAAGCAGAATCTGTAAGACTTGGCAACTGCTTGTATATGTAGGAGGTAAAGGAGAGTGAGGAGTCAGGTATATTCCACAAGTTACCAAAATGGTTGAGAGGATGGTGGTACCCTTGACTGAAATCAATAAGTCAAGAAGAAGATTCTTTAAAATTTAGCTGTCAGAAAAGGGTATGCTAGCTCATCCTTTTCCTATTCTTCATCTCTAAGAATGTACTGTCTAATATTTTGTGGGCAATTTTACTACTGGGAACAAATCCTAGCTTTAACTAATGAAATTATTAGTAATTGAAGTATAATAATATAAGTAAATACAAAAGTGAACTAATTTAAAGACATTTGCTATATGGGCAAGTTTAATACCCACAATTACACTGAGACTTGGTACCAAAAATTAATTCATGGGAGATGAAAAACAATCAGTTATAAGAATACTGATAATTAAATATATATGTGTATACTAATTCAAGACTTCATTTCGTATTTGCTGATCCTACTTTTGCTTGCCAACTGGTATACAGTTCTGTCTGAATTTTACAAGCCCTTCAGTTTTTACTGAAATTACAGGAAATGATTAATGTTCTTTGTTTCATGTCCATTGTTAATTACTTCAATTGTAATTTATCTAGCTTGACTGTAGACATTAGAAACAAGCTCTTTATTTCAGTAAGTTGTTTTAAAAAACTTTGAATCCTCTACATTAATCATCCATTTACAAGACATTTACATTTCAGTATTTTAGCAGCCATATTTTTGATGCACAAGTTTAACATATGTTTGCTATTTTTATTCCAGAAACTAATAAGTTACAGAAAATAAAATTGAAGAATATCAAATTTTTCTAGAAAACATTTTGCATGACTTGATTCAAAACATATTCTAAATTTAAAAGAATTTATTGACTTACATTTATAGGAAAACCTTTCCCATATCCAATACTCAATAACCTTTTGCGTAACTCATACCTATCAAAGGAACACAGTAATATTCTTCAACAATGCATTCAGACAATATTTCCTTGTTCTGATGTTCATAGACTTAACATGGAAAGATGCTATATTGTTCTAAATCATGGTTCACAATGATCAAATTTCTTTGATTTCTACAATAAGAAAAGCATGTGAAATACACACACATACACACACACACATATCTATCTCACATGCACATGAATGGCACTCTGAGTCAGACCTTATCATTACAGAATTAAATCTAAAAGCCTTAATAAGGAAAGATTACAGTAATACAACATAATCTGGACTGAACTCATTCATTATTTCTCTTCTTTTAATAATGTTCTTGGGGGGCGGAGCCAAGATGGCGGCATAGGAGCAGCAAGGTACAGCAGCTCCCACATAGCCGAATCAAATACCCATAAAATATGACTCTAAACAAATTTTAGGGCTCCAAAACTCACATAAAAATACAGAAAAAACACATCTCCTGCTGAAGGCAGCTCAGCTCGAAGGGACCATCTCAGTGCTGGGAGCCGAAACCAGCCCAGCCTGAAACCATGGCATGGCCCCGGGAGTGGCCGGACAAACTGAGCCGAGCTGCAGCTGGAGCTTCGGGAGAGTGGATCAGCAGCAGCTGTGGCAGTTACCAGAATTATCAAGCCATAAGAAAAAAGGACTAAGTGAAAAGACAGAGGAACTCGGCTAAAATTGGAGGAGAAAAGCGGGTCTGGCCAAACTGCCTCCAGGGCAAAGAAGCAGCAGAAGCGGTGGCCCTGCAGCTGCCTCCACCTTGCTGCTTCAGAGCTCCTGGGCTGCAGACTGCAGGGGGGCCAAGCCAGCATTAAGAGGCCAAGTGCTCTTGCATTGAGCAGCCTGGATCAGGGTCTTGGGTGGTGGTCCTGGGGTGCGTTTTCAGTGAGCCAAAGCTGGTGGGAGCTGCAGCAGCCTCCTAAAAGCGCCGGCAGCTGAGAAAACCCCAGCGATTTGGGACAGAGCTTTCCCCTCTGGAAGCAGAGTTCCACAGAGCTAAAAAATTAACACCTTAAAAAACAGATTAACTCAAATGGCAAAAGAGTCCCAAAAAGTCAAGAGGAGAAGAATGTCTTAAAAAATCGAATTTGCCAGATGGAAAAAAAATCTCAAAAGCTCACTGAAGAGAATTAGAATTATAGTGGAACAATGGAAGCAAATGACTTTATGAGAAATCAAGACACTATCAAAAAGATCCAAACAAATGAAAAAATAGAAGGCTGTGAAATATCTCCTTGAAAAAAACTACTGACCTGGAAAACAGATCCAGGAGAGACAATTTTAAAATTATTGGACTAGGAGGGGGCAGAGCTAAGATGGCGGGAAGTAAGCAGTAACTTCTCCAAGCTCCCCAAGAATTTCGTAGTTAAAAGCTAAAAAGTAAATCTGAGCGGATTTAAGAGTGACAGAACCCATTGGGAGATGGAGAGTGATGGATGCCCAGCCCAGAAAAGTGCCTATTCAGGTCAGGGCAGGGAGAACGTGGAACACACAGGAGTGGCACCAGTGCAGACCTGAGAGCAGAGTGCTGCAGACTGAGAAGCTCCACCCAGCAGACCCACCCAGCCAGAGGCTTCTGCAGCCCCTCTCCCTGCAGAGCCGAGGACCAACAGAACTGGGTAGGAGGGAACCCGGGGGCGGGGCATAGCAGGGTCAGTGGTTTTTCCTGGGGCTAGCAACCCGTGGCCTGGATTTTTGAAACTACATACCCAGACTTCCAGAAGTTGGGATGGAAGAATGAAATCTAGGTGCTCTGATCCCCCTCACTGATACAGAAAAGTCCAGAGGTAAAAGTCCCATCTAGAGTACATTCTTGCGTAAGTGTAAACAGCCCCAGGCTTGGAAATCACTGAGGAAGGGGGAAGGGAGATTGTCGGAGCCTAAGCCCAGGTAGGTGGAGCCAGCAAGCCCTAACAACAAAAGCCCGGGTGTGCTTTAGAACCACCTGGCCAATCAGCAAACTACAGCCCCGCCCTTCTACTACAGTGAGCCTGCCAGAGAAACAGCCCAGAGAAACAGGTGGAAACCTGAAGCAGATTCCGACCCCCCCCCCCATAAGTTACTCTGTGAGCCTCAGGTAACTCAGGGGAAAGAAACATTGAGAATCCTGGCCCTGGCCTTAGCCCACACACTCAGAGGCCACAGCTCACGAACTCAACAACCAAACCCCCTACCTCCCAGCCTGAGAAACTCAGTACTCCTATACCCCAGAAGCAGATATCCACTCTAAAAATACAGGATATAGGCAACTACAATGGGGAAGAAGGAAACTGCAAAGGCTAGAACCATCGAATCATTCTATAGTGAGCAAGAACAACCAAACTCAGAAGGCAACACAGACTCTACACACACCACTTTGAATACAGAGAAAGTCTGACTTAGTTAATAGAAGATTGCATCTAGGGGCAGTAAAACCAAAGTTTAAAGCCTACTTCTAACATTTACTAAATGGATGATGACCAATGAAATAACTTAGTGGTTTTAAGCCTCAAGGAACTTTTTTGAAAATTAATTTTGATTTTGTTTTTACATTGTCTACATTTTCCCTGTCGCCTCCCAGAAAGTTATACCATATAAAAGAATAAATTAAAAAACTGTCCAAAAGAAAGAAAAAACCAGCAAAACCAATCAATAAATCTTAAAGAAAATCTGACAATACAGGCAACATTCCCCATCCTTCACTCTCCACCTTTACAAAGGAATTGGGGAAAATGTCTCCTTATTCCTCTTCTTTAGGAAGAAACTTACTCTTTGTACTTTTGCAACAACCATTTTTTATTATTTTGTGTTATTTGTGCAATTGTGTTTTCCATTTACATTTTTATAGTCATTTTGTGTATTGTTTTATTGGCTCTGCTGACTATACTTTGCATTACTCCATGTTAAGTCCTTCATTGCTTCTCTGTATTCATCATATTCCTTATTTCTCAAAGCAGATTAATATTCCATTGCAATGACATACAACAGTTTTTTAGTTATTCTCCAATCAATGGACATCTACTTTGTTTCCAGTTCCTTGTTAGGGCATAGGCCAAACAGTGAAATCTCTGAGTTATAGAGTAGATATATTCTGGCCACTATATTTTCATAATTCCAAATTGTTTTCTGAAATGAATGTACTAATTCACAGCTCCACCAACAATGCATCAATGTGCTATTATTCCACAACCCCTTTAATACTGACTATTCTTCAGTAAACTTTCTAAGATTACAAAATATGGATTGGTTGCACAGAAGGAAGTCTAACACTGACAAAATCCCTGGCCCCAGCCAAAAGAAAACTTATATTATGTAGAATTTCATAAATATTTAGGGAACTGAATTATCTCTAATAAACATTTGAAAGATGATGATAACAATGTGATAATATACCAAAATGCTTAGGACACAGCTCTAGCAGTCCTTAGAGGGGCAAAAAAATAAAAGTATACCCCTCAAAAGACAGTATGACAAACGAGAAAATGACAGGATTCAACTTAATTAAATATGAAATTAAAAATGAGAAAACCAATAAAAGCAAAATAAGCAACAAAAAAAGGAAATCTTGGGAATTACAGAAATAAATCAGAAAGCTAAGTAAAGAACTGACTTAATAAAGAACCTAGAAGTCTAATAGCTAACCATATTAAAAATGAGAAAGTAATAAAAGAAAAAAGTGAAATCACAACAATGAAATAATTACACAATCTACTATTTCTTTTACATTCTCAAACTTTAGCTACAATCTTTTTAAAATAACTATATAAATTAATAAAGTGGTAACTGGAGATGTTAAATAATCCAATTTTAGAAAAGGAAATTAACCTAGCTGCAAAGGAATTACCAGAAGAAAAAAATGAGTGGTTCAGATAATTAATTTAAAGAAAAATTCTATCAAACTTTTAAAGAAAAATTAATACCTATGTAGCTCATATAGACTCCTGAGGTCCTAATCCCACTTGCACTGGAAAATCGTATCACTGGGATGCAGCTTGTCACATCTCTCCCTCAGAAGACTAGGGAAAATCCCTGAGGAGCACTGAGATTCTTCAAATGCTTTGGCTCAAGCCCTTAATCTGATATTTTTCCAAGAATAACAGTTGCCTGGAGCTAGATGTAACACCATCAAGGCATCTTGCATTCTGCATTATCTCTCACTGCCCATATCCAATCTGTCACCAAAACCTCTTGATTTCACCTTTGCAACATCTCTTGAATATGCCCCCTTTTCTCCTCAAATACTGTCACCTGTCTAGTATATGCCCTACTCACCTTCCACACAGACTAATGCAAGAGCCTACTGGTGAGTCTGCTTGCTTCAATCAATCCTCCATTCAGTCACCAAAGTGATTTTATCAAAACTCAAGTCCAACCATGTCATTCTCCTACTCAATAAACTCTAGTGGCTTTCTATCACCTATAGGATCAAATACAAAATCCAGTTGGGCTTTCAAAGCTTTTCATAACCTACCCCCATCCTACTTTTCTGGTCTTACACCTGCGCTGTCACATACTCTGAGATGTAGCAACACTGACTTCCTTGCTATTCCATGAATAAGATACTCCGTCTCTAGGCTCTGATCATTTTACTCTGGCTGTCTCTACTCTTAGAACAGCTTTGCTGGCTTCCTTTAAATCTCAATTAAAATCCCATCTTCAAGAAGCCTTTACCAACCTCTCTTAATTCTAGTGCTTTCCCTCTGTGAATTATTTCTTATTTATCCTATATATAGTTTCCTTGTATATATTTGTTAGTTATCTCCCCTACCAAATTGTAAATTCCTTGAGGGCAAAGACTCTTTTGCCTCTTTTTGTATCCCGAGAACACAGCATAGTGCCTGGAACGCAGTGAGTACTTAATAAATGTTTGTCAATGCTGATTTTGATATCTCCCAGCACCAGTCATCTATTAATTTAGCCAATTAGTACATCCTCAATATCAGTACTAATACATAAACATCAATTAAAAATTCAAAAAGGGGTATTTATTGAAAAGGCATAGCAAGGATTAAAACATGCCATACAAACCAGGACACAATATCCCTTCTACCAACCTGGGGAGAATTGACACTAACTTAGAGTAGTTGCTACAAAGCATTAATGCCACCAAGTCAACTTCACAACAGAGTATAACAATGGACGCAGCAGTGCCCTTCCTTGCAGGACATGCCGTCCTGGCTGACAGGCTAATCTGCTGCTATTTGAATCAAGCAGCACTCCTCCAGGATGCACTGGCTCACTGGGCTTAGCTGCTGCCAAACTCCAGTTCTTTAACTACTGCAAGCTTTAGTGACTCATTATAGCTTAGTCTATTGTATTTTCTACACTCACCTAAGAGGCAGAAAAAAAAATGATACACAAGAGAAAGAAAAAACCTATAGCACCATATATTTAAGGTCACTTGGTCACCAAGGTGGGGAGATAAGTGCCAAGGTCTATTTCCCCACACAGAGGTTTTGAATGTGTCTTTTCTTGATCACCTGCAGGAAAGAGTCAGATTTGTTTTTTCTTCTCCTTTTGTACACACACTCTGTTCTGCTTTATGAGTCAGCTAAAAGATATTCTTTACCTGCAGTAAGCAGAAATAAAATATTAAAAGAATAGTTGTATATGCTCTGAAACAGAAGGCACAGCCTTCCATTACACATGCCTAGAATTAGGCTCCCTAATCATCCACATGGGTTGACACCAGGCCAGGCAGACTGCCCATGCTCCAAAGACCAAGCATTTGTTGTTCAGTCTCCCATCATACCTATATACTGAAGCAATCCTCGTCAAAAAGTAAGAAAGAACATCCTCCACCAAACTCTTTTCACTAGACAAATATAGTCTGAATACCTAAACCAGGGAAGGATAAAGCAAAAAGAAACATATACCAATATCATTAATAAATACTAATTGAAAAATTTTAAATAAAATCTTGCCCTAAAAACCTACAGCATTTTGTTAAAAAAAAATCACTCTGACTAAATTGGAGTTATATCAGGGATGCAAGAATGGATGAACATTAAAAAAGTAACAATGAACCACATTAAAAACAAAAATATGTAAAATGATCATTGTAACAGAAAATGCCTTTTGAGATTCATTTACAGGAATAATTCTTCAAACTACTACAATAAGAGGACCTTTTTAAAGATGGCAGAAAGCCATCTACCTAAAACTGAAACCAAGAATTAAACACAGTAGTGAAAGACTAGAAGCTTTTCAATTAAAACAGAGGTAAGGAAAGGAGGTTCCTTTTTCCACCAAAGAACTAGAAAATCCTGCAACATCAATAAAGACTAGACAAAGAAAGGAAAGGCATAAAGACAAAGAGGAGACAAAACTGAGGCAAATCAGATTTTTGGATGCTGGAAAGAAAGTTGAACCTATGGTCAGGATGATTTGAGTTAAAATTCAGTTTCCCAATTTAGATACTTATTAGCTGTGTAACACTAGGCAAGTCACTTAACTGCTGCCTTAGTTTCCTAATTTGTAAAATAAAGTTAATAATAGCACTTACCTCCCTGCTTTGCTATGAGGATAAAATAAGATAACATGAAAGTGCGATATAAATGCTAACTATTATTACTTCCTGATGAAACAATGATTTACTCAGAAAATCCAGGAGAATCAACTAATAAATTTAAACATTAGATTTATCAAAATAGAAGGATGCAAGGTAAACATCTAAAGATCAACATTTCTATACAGAAATAACAAAAACCAAGAAGGAATGACAGAAGAAGCCATAATTAAAATAACTAAAAAATTCATAAAACATCTGGCAAGTCAATCTACTGAAACACTCAAAATCTGTACAGATAAAATAACAAAACATCCCTTAAAGAAATAAGGAATGACTTAGATAACTGAATGGATATTCATTGCACACAGCTATAAGGTAAATATAACAAAAATTATAATACTACCTAAATTAGAATACAAAATAACCAATAGCAATAAAACTACCACAGGGATAAAACAACAAAACTGATTTAAAGTAATAAAAGACTTAGAATATCCAGGGCAAAAATTTTAAGAGTAAGAAACAGCACTCCCAGACCTCAATATTATGAAGCAGTGTCCTCATCAAAACTATTTGGTACTGAATGGCAGAGCCAATATGAAGGAGCAATAGGAAGCACGGCATGACTTACTCCCTAAAACTCCTTCAATTTATCTAGAAAACACACTAGCCAGCATCTTGATAGCAAAATCCAATTAAAAAAAAATCAGAGCAAAATCAATCACTTTTGAAGCCCAGGGAGATAGACAAAAAAGTCTGAGGAAACCAGAGATAGGATCTGGCTGTGAGAAGTCAGGTGGATCATTCCAGTGCATTAAGAGAATTTGTACTAAGACAAAGGGAGGCCCCAGATCCATAAAAGGATACCACAGAGTGTGGGAACAGGTGTCAACAGGCAGCACTGTCATTTACTACTTGGCTGTCTGTCACAGATCCAGGGAAGGGTGCAGAAGGGGACCCAAGTATTCTCGGGCAGGGTAGCTGGAAGAGCAAATTGAGAAACACACAGCAGTAGTGTGACTCAGAACATAAGAGCAGAGTGAGGTATCAGATCTAGGTTCTAGCCCCATCGGAAACCTGCAAAGGAATTGAGAGGGAAGGAATCCCAGACCAAAATGCAGCCTGCCCTCATATCACCGTGAATCCACAGAGCTTTCAAGCTATCTGGTAGGGGCTAAGTCCAGCACAATCTACTTTTTTTTTTAACCTTTTCTTTGCTTTTTTCAAATTAACTTCTGTTTATTTTTAGTTTACATCATTCATTTCCACGAGGTTCTGAGTTACACATTTTCTCCTCATCTTTCCCCTATCCATCACCCCAAAACAGCAGTCCCATGTTTAACCCCTCCCCCAATCTGCTCTCTCCAAATCCTCCCCCATCACCCCTCTGACCTTCCAGTAGGGCAAGATGGATCTTCCTACCCCAGTGCCTGTATATCTTAATTCTCAGTTACATGTAAACAATAAAAATAATAATTATTACACACACACACACACACACACACATATATTTTTAACATCTGATTATACAACTCTAAATTCTAAATTCTTTCCCTACCTCCCCGGTCACCCACTCCCACTGGAAAGACAAGCAATTCAATACAGGCTGCATATGTGTAGTTACATAGAACACCTCCACAATGGACATATTGTGAAAGGCTGACTATATTTCCCTCCTTCCTATACCCCCCCCCACTTGTTCTATTCTCTACTTCGTCCCTGTCCCTTTACGGAAGTGTGTCCTCCTAACAACCCTCCCTCCCAACCTGCCCTCCCGTCCATCATTCCCCCTCTAATCCCGATCCCCCCTACTCTCCTATAGGGCAAGATATCCAATTTGGAGTGTATGTCATTCTTTCCCTAAGCCAAATTCAGTGAGAGTAAGGTTGACTCATTCCCTTTTGCCTTCCCATTCTTCCCCTCCATTATAACAGTTATCCCTTGCCTCTTCTAATGAGATGATTAGCGCCATTCTGTCTCTCCCTGTCTCCTCTCATTCTATTCCTCTCCCACCTCTCAATTTCACCTTTTAAAATATCATCCCTTCCTACTTAATTGATCTTGTGCCCTTTGTCTATGTACATATATATATATATATATACACATACACACATACACACTCACATATGTATTCATACGCATATATACCCTCCTATATAGACATGTGTGTATGCATACATATATACAGTTATATTCCCTTCACCTATCCTCATACTGAGAAAAGTTTCATCAGTTACAGTTATCGTTTTTCCACGCTGGCATATAAATAGTTCAACTTTGATAGGTTCCTTATGATTTCTTTTCCATGTTTACCTTCTCATGCTTCTTGTATTTGAATGTCAAATTTTCTATTCAGTTCTGGTTTTTTCAGCAAGAATGCTTCAAAGTCCTTCACCTCACTGAATGACCATATTTTCCTCTGAAACATTATACTCAATTTTGCTGGGTAGGTGATGCTTGGTTTTACTCCTAGCTACCTTGATCTCTGGAATATCACATTCCAGGCCCGTCGATCCCTTAATGTAGAAGCCGCTAGATCCTGGGTTATCCTGATTGTGTTTCCACAGTATTCAAATGGTTTCTTCTTGGCAGCTTGTAATATTTTCTCCTTGATCTGGGGGCTCCGGAACCTGGCTATAACATTCTTAGGAGTTTTCTTTTTGGGATCTTTTTCAAGAGGTGATCAGTGAATTCTTTCAAGTTCTATTTTGCCCTTTGGTTCTAAAATATCAGGGCAATTTTCCTTCAGAATTTTTTTTCCTTTTTTTCTTTTTTTTAAAGCAGATAATTTATTTTCCTGTTTACACCATTCATTTCCACAAGATTTTGAGTTGCAAAATTTCTCCTCATCTTTCCCCTACCCAACACTTCAAAACAACCATCCTACTGTATAACCCCTCCCCCATTCTGCTCTCTCCTATGTCCTGCCCTTTGCCCCTCTGACTTTCCGGTAGTGCAGGATAGATCTCCCTACCACAGTGCCTGTATATCTTAATTCTCAGTTGGATGTAGTTAATAACAACAATATTAATATATTCACACATACTTTTAACATTTGATTACCGAACTTTAAATTCTAGATTCTTTCCCTTCCTCCCTCATCATCCACCTCCACTGGAAGGACAAGCAATTATATCCAGGCTGTACATGTGTAACCACAAAGAACATCTCCATAGTGGGCATATTGTGAGAGACTGATTATATGTCCCGTCCTATCCCATCCCCCCTGCCTTATTCTATTCTCTACCCTGTCCCTGTCCCTTTACAGAGGTGTGTACTTCCAGCAACCCCCCCCCAACCTGCCCTCCCTTCTGTCATCCCACCTCTCATCCCCATCCCCCCTACTCTTATGTGTGGCAAGATACCCAGTTTAGAGTTTATGTCATTCCTTCTCTAAGCCAAATTCAATGAGAGTAAGGTTGACCCTTTCCCTTCTGCCTTCCTGTTCTTCCCCTCCATTGTAACAGTTATCCTTTGCCTCTTCTATATGAGATGATTAACCCCATTCTGTCTCTCCCTATCTCCTCTCATTCTAATGCCCTCCCACCTCAGAATTTCACTTTTTAGAGTATCGTCCCTTCCTATTCAATTGATCCTGTGCCCTCTATGTACTCATATATACAC
>CM053582.1:250133496-250154739 GCA_028627135.1 Pseudochirops cupreus
CTTTTCTCAGTATGAGGATAGGTGAAGGGAATACAAATGTATATATACATATACACATATATCTATATAGGAGGGTTTATATATGCATACAAACACATATCTGAGTATGTGTATATATGAATACATAGAGGGCACAAGATCAATAGAATAGGAAGGGACAATACCCTAAAAGGTGAAATCCTGAGGTGGGAGAGGATTAGAATGAGAGGAGACAGGGAGAGACAGAATGGGGTTAATCATCTCATAGAAGAGGCAAAGGATAACTGTTACAATGGAAGGGAAGAACAGGAAGGCAAAAGGGAAAGAGTCAACCTTACTCTCATTCAACTTGGCTTATGGAAGGAATGACATAAACTCTAAACTGGGTATCACCCACACATAAGAGTAGGGGGGATGAAGATGAGAGGTGGGATGATGGAGGGGAAGAGAGGGTATGGGGGAGGGTTGCTGGAAGTACACATCTCTGTAAAGGGACAGGGACAGGGTAAAGAAGAGAACAAGGGGGGGCAGGATAGGAAGGAGGTACATATAATCAGTCCCTCACAATAGGCCCACTGTGGAGAGGTTCTGCATAAATACACATGTACAGCCTGTATTTAATTGCTTGTCCTTCCAGTTAGGGTGGGTGACAAGGGAGGAAGAGAAAGAATCTAGAATTTAAAGTTCTATAATCAAATGTTAATAATATATATGTGTGTGTGTATATATACACATACACACACACACACAATTATTATTATTAATATTATTAATTACATCCAAGTGGGACTTAAGATACACAGGCACTGTGGTAGGGAGATCCATACTGCCCTACCGAAAGTCAGAGGGGTGATGGGGGAGGTCATAGGAGAGAACAGATTGGGGGAAGGGTTTTACAATGGGATGGCTGTTTTGGGGTGGTGGGTAGGGGAAAGATGGGGAGAAAATTTGTAACTCAAAATCTCATAGAAATGAATGATATAAACTAAAATTAATAAAAGTAAAAAAAAAAAGCTATTATGGTGACAGGGATGCAAAAAATAAACCGAGAAGAAAATTACTCCAAAACAACTATAAGTAAAGACTCAAAGAAAAATATAACTTGGGTACAAATTCAATTAGAATTGTGAGGAGATGAAGAGCTAAAACAAAAATCTTAATTTTTATAAGTGAAATGAGAGCACATGAGAAAAAAAAACAGAAAAGAAAGGAAATTAATAGCTTGGCACCTCATCCAAGCAACACATTCCCTAAAATTAAAATGAACCAGAACGAAGCCAAGGACTCCATGACCTAATTTGAAATCTTGCCTAAGATGCTTTCTAGTTGTATGAACCTAGGCAAATTACCAAACCTCTATTTGCTTCTGTTTTTTCAACTGCAGAACAAGGATAATAATAACACCTACCTCCTAGGACTGCTGTAGGGATCAAATGATACAATTTTTATAAATTGCTTAGAATGGAGCCTGTCACATAGAGATCACATGAAGATCCTTAATAAATGATTGTTTTCTTCCCTGCCCTTCCCTCTTCTTCCATGAGACAAGAAATAATAAAGTCAAAACACTGAAAAAATTGAAGACAATGTAAGGTATCTCAACAGCAGTAACAACTAACTTGGAAAACAGTTCAAAGAGAAAAAAAATTAAAGAATCATTGGACTATCTGAACACCATGAACAAAAAAAACCCTTATACCTCATATTTCAAGAAATCTGAAAAGAAAATTGCTCAGATCTCTTAAGACATGAAGACAAGGTAGATACAGAAAGATCTACTGGTCAATCCCTTAAATAAACATCCAAAATGAAAACTTCCAAGAACATTATGGCCAAAATGTAGGGCTTCCTGGTCAAAGAAAAATATGCTGCAAGCAGTCAGAAAAGAATAATTCAAGTATGAATGAGTCATAGCATCACACATGATTTAGTAGCTACTGGTATAAAACAGTAGAAAGCTTAGAATATATTTCAGAAAACAGTTAAGCATAATTTACTCAGCCATCCTATATGTGGTAAAAGTAGATGTTTAATGACATAAAGGACTTCTAAGAATTCTAGATGAAGAGACCGGAGCTTTGTAGAAACTTTGAAGTTCAAACATTGGAGCTAAGAGAAATATAAAAAGTTGAACAGGAATAAACAAGGATAAAGTATCTATATTCTTATATGGGAATATGATACAAGTGTCCTTCTGAACCCTATCACCATCAGGAATAACAGAGGGAGTCTAATGAGACAAGGCCTAGGAATGGTTCTTTTATGTCTTGATGATCTTAAATAAAAAATGCAAAGAGAAATAAAATATTGAAAAGAAAGGAAGGTTAGGGAAAATCACCTCACATAAACAAGGTGAGAAAGTAATATATACATACACATACACACACACATACACACACATTTTGGAACAGAAATTTTACTGAAGCTAAAAGGAGGTAAAAGGGAGAAAGGGAAACCAGAAATTAGAGAGAATATTTTAAAGGAAAGAATTAGTCCTAAGCAAAACAAACTCTAATTAAAGATGTACAAAAATATGTAAAGCTCTTTTTGAGGTGACAATGATTAGGAATCTAAGGCGTTGCTCATAAACTGGACAATGGCTAAACAGGTTATAGTATATAAATTTATGGAATACTGTTGGTCTATAAGAAATGGTAAAGGGAATGTTTCTGAGAAACCCAGGAAGACTTGTATGAACTGATGCTGAAAGTAGTGAACTGAATCGGAAGAATAATAACAATACATTAAAGACAAGCAACTTTGAAAGAATTAGGAACTTTGAGCAGCATAATGGGAAACCATTAATTTCAGAGGACTAATGATGAAACCTATTAACCAACTCCTGTCAGAGAGGTGAAGGAGACAGAGCAAAGAATAGATTTTTTTTTCCCCTGGACACAGCCAAAGTGGATTTTTTTAAAATTTGAGTACATATGTTTTTAACAGGAGTTTTGTTTTTCTTTCATTTTCATCTGGAGGGAGGGAGAAGGAGTAGCATTATGAATTATGATGGAAGGGAAAGAAGGTGGATTTTACTGATTAAAAAAATTAATTACAAAACTATTTAGTACTTCATACAAAAATAATACAGCCTCAACAAGGAAGAATCATAAACAAGTCAATTCAATAACATATTGTTTGACTACTCACAAAACAAAAATCACCTTGGAAGAACTCCTTACTACCAAGAATTCCTGGTAAACCTAGAAAGCAATCTTGGCATAAATTAGGTTCAAACCAACATTTTACACCAAACAGCAAAGCAAACTCAAAATGGATATGTGATCTGAATATTAAAGAATATACCATTAAAAAAAAATTAGAAAAGAACCAGAACAGGAAACTCTGATAGCTTTAGAAAAGGCAAATTTTTAAAAAAAACAAGAGATAGAGGCAATAATAAAAGACAGAGTAGATTATTTTCAATTACATGAAATTGAGAATATATTTCAAGAACACAATTAATGTAACCTAGTTAAGATGAGGAGTGGCCAACTCGGAAAAGTAAATCTTTGTTATCAAATATCTCTGATTACAATGAAAGAAATGTAGACAAATAATCACAATATTCCAAATCAAAAGCCATTTCCAAAAAGAAGCATTGCAAACAACTAACAACCACACATAATGAATGCTCCAAAATACAAGAAATACAGATTAAAATAACTGAGATTTTACTTCCAAGAAAAAACAAAGATGGAAATAGAGACTGGATCTTTCATTTATTTGGGTACATGGAACACACAGGTGAAGAAATTCCTTCTACTCATGCAGCTTTGTACTTTCTCTAAAATTTAATAGCTTTAGCAAGTTGCTGAAAGCAAAAGATGTTAAGGATCATACAACTTATATATATTAGAGGTCAAATTCATATTTGAATCCAGGTGCTCCTAGATTTGAGAGGTAAGATCTCTTAACTATTACACAACAATGCCTCACAATTATAATTAGGAATCTACTATATATACATGATGACAAAGCAATTACAATGAAAAGAATAAAATAATTAAAACCAAATGCTGTGAAATTATAATAAAATGTTCCCAACATACATGAAAAGGCATCTCCTCCTCCTATTTACAGAAGAGGGACTATAGGTGTGGAATGAAGTATGTGTGAGACTTTTTTCTAAGTGTTGGTTGGTTTTGTAGGACTTTAAAATTTGGGAGGGGAGGTCAGCTATGTGGCATAGTAGTAAATAGAGCACCAGCTCTGGAGTCAGGAGGACCCGAGTTCAAATCTGGCCTCAGACACTTAACACTTACTAGCCATGTGACCTTGGGCAAGTCACTTAACCCCAACTGCCCTGCCTTCACTCTCCAAAAAGCAAAAAAAAAAAAAGTTTTTTTAATTTAAGGACACAGCTCTCTGGAAGGGAATACATTGGAAATTGTAGCAGATATAAAACAAAAGATGCCAATGTAATATATTTTTAAGCAATATAAATGACTTTTTTATTGCAGCAAGTAGCAAATACCTATCTCAGTTTTATTTTGTTTCTTTCATCTTCTTTGTGGAAGGAAGGAAGAGGAGACAAAGGGTAGAGAGAGAGAGAGAGATCTAACGAAGAGACAACTATACCTAAGATGTTGGAAAGAAAAACTAAGCTAAGAACCAGAAGAGGTTGAGACTTTCCAATTGTACTAATATTCCAACTCAATTACTGGCAACTTAAAGATTTTCAGCAAAACACTAAATACCAAGGTCCAGGAAAACTTCACAAAAGGCAAAGTTCTTTCCTGCTGCCTCTAATCTTCCATATCCTCTTCTTCCTGAGTCCATTGCCTAAAGTTCTCAAAGTTTACAAAGCTGCCCAACTGGTCAATTCATGTCTATCACATATTCAAACATTACTTCTACCCACATTCCTACCTTCTCTGTTATCTTAGCAAAACCTCCATTTGCTAAGACATTCTGATTAAGAACTGAGCTTTTGTAAAGCACTCTGTTCTATAACAGACATCTAAACTTAAATCAATTTCTAAATGACAGAATATGAAAGATACCTAGTTTTGAATGTTGGTCCTTGCTTACTCCAGCGCAAACCAGGAAGAAAGGGGTGAACTTAATGCCTTTCATCTCTAAGGTGCATGAGAAGAAAAGTATAGAAACATGGACAAAGACATAGGGGGAGTGGGTATCAGATGAACCTCACTCTTGTCTAACAGGCAAAGAAGGGCTGAATTCACATGCACGTGTGCGCACACACACACACACACACACACACACACACAGAGGTTGATGTACAAACATCAAACTTCAAAAGGAAAACACATGGGAACACAAGAAGAGTAGGTCAAGAGGGAAGAGGGAAAATCTTTCCAGGAAGGGAAAAAAGAAAGAAAAGCAAAGAACTAGAGTCTGAAGGGGGGCCCACTGACTGTACAAAACAAGCTTCTTAATCTCAAAGGGAATATTAGAAGCGAGGGGAAAGAAGAATCTCTATAGAAGTTCTTTACAGGACGTGATTGGTGGATTCTATCATTACTTTACCCTTTAATAAAGTAATATTTAGGCCATCCTTTCTCTGTCAAGAAGTGAGTAGCATTTTTCATCACTGGTTCTCTGAAATCATAGTAGATCAGTATATTGAAAAGAGTTCTTCAGTCTTTTTAGTTTATTTTTATAAAATTATTGTGGTAGTATAAATTATTCTCTTACATCTACTTCCTTTACTTTTCAACAATTCATAAAAATCTTCTTGGGTTTCTCTGAAGTCATTTCTCACAGGGAAGTTAGATGGCACAGTGGATAGAGTATTGAATTTGGGTAAATCTGAATACCCTAGGTTGTATGCTTTCCCAATGAAGAATTCCATGTATGTGAAATCTTTCTAAGTTAAATTGCTTATAACTATACAGTTATAAATTATGATTTCTTGAAATGTAATGTCTAAGTTCATTTTTTAATCATAGCTTTAAAAGAGGGAGTCAGATTATTAAATTATCTATTCTTAAGCTGTTTTCCAAGTCACTGGTTTTTAATAGCAGAGCTTAACATTTTCTTTTATTTTTTCAAACATTTTAATTTTCTTCTAATATTTCTTACTGTCCTGTCTCATGAAGTAATGGATTTATATATGGTTTATTCTAACCTCCAGGAACTCTATTTATTGGGCAAAAATTACCATCTTCTCTTCTGAGCTATTTATTCTCTCTCCTTTCAATTCATCCCTTAAAAATTCCTTGAGAATTTCATTTTTTAAAAAATTCTCTTACTTCATTTGTCTTAGGTATCCACATAGTTACTGAAGAAAATTCATTTTTTTCTTTGCATCTCTGCTTGCAGTTGTTATGGAATCATTATATTTGAAATAATTTTTATACTTGCTTCTATTGCTTTAATTTTTTCACTTCTCATGATGAGCAGGTAGACTTCAGAAAAACCTAGAAAGACTTATGTGAACTGATGCTGAGTGAAATGAGCAGAACCAGGTGAATACTGTACATAGTAACAGCAACACTGTGCAATGATTAACTTTGATTGACTTACCTCTTCTCAGTATAAAAGATCTATGACAACTGAAAAAGACTTATGATGGAAAATGCTATCCACATCCCCAAAAAGAACTATGGAGTCTGAATGCATATCGAAGCATACAATTTTCTCTCTTTTTTATTTCTTCTTTCTCATGGCTCCCCCTTGGTTCTAATTCTTCTTTACAACATGACTAAGGTGAAAATATATTCAATATGAATGTATATGTAGAGCCTATACCAGACTGCACACGTCTTGGGGTGCAGGTAGGTAAAGGAGGGGGAGAAAATTTGGAACTCAAAATCTTATGGACATGAATGTTGAAAACTAAAAATAAAATAAATTTTAAAAAATTATTCATTTCTCTTTAGTTCCTGAAATGAGACTTTTTGCCAGGGCCAGGTTTCTCCTCTCTGCTCTCCTCTTCACAGTGTGGTTGTCCCTGTTTGGCCTCATCCTGGATGTCCTTGGTTTCTTGTGCTAACCTCTCTTCCAAGGGTTGAGCTCTCTTGGATCTTTGATTGTTCAGAAGATTTGATTTTCAAAGCACTATGTGGTATTTCAGAACAGTGTTAGAGATCTCAGAGCCTTGCCTGGGCAATCCAAATCTGAACACACTGCACCATCCAGTCTGGCATGATGCTGGTTGCTGTTCTTTCTTAGGTCCGCATCTTGAAGTTTTCTCACCACCCTGTTGCTTTCGCAGGGACACAAAGCTTTGCTAGTACTTGCTTTGAAGAGGGAGCAGCTTTTTTTCTGTTGCCTGTGGGCTACTATATTTTTGTGTGCAGATCAAGGGTAGAGAATGTCATTTGCTGTAGTTTCTCATTAGGTTAAAAAAAATTTAAGTATTATAGAAAAAAACTTTAGCAAGCATTTATTTTCTCTCCTATCACCTCCACTCTCCCCCCACAAAAAAAGCCATGTAACAAATATTCCTACCCAAACAAAACAAATTTTCACATTGGTCATGTTGAAAGATGTCTCTCATTCTACATATTTAGATAATCATGTCCCTGTCAGGAAGTGGGCAGCATTCTTCTTCATCAGTCCTCTGGAATTTTAGTTGATCACTATGTTGATCAGAGTTCTTAAATCTTTTAAGTTCATTTGTTTTTATAATGCTGTTTTTGTTCCATTCTGGAAAGCAATTTGGAACTAGGTCTAAAGAGCTATAAAACTCTGTATACCCTTGACAGAGCAATACCACTACTAGGTCTGTATCCCAAGATAAAAAAAGCAAAAGGAAAATGACATATATGTACAAAAATATTTATAGCAGCTTTGTGGTGGCAAAGAATTAGAAATTGAGGGGATGCTTATCAACTGGGGAATGTCTGAAAGACTTGTGATAGAATATTATTGTACTATAAGAAATGAAAAGCAAGGATGCTCTCAGAAACCTGGAAAGACATGAACTGATGTAGAGTGAAGTGAGCAGAACCAGGAGAACATTGTACATAGTAATGACAATAGTCTATCATGATGAAATGTGAATGACTTAGCTATTCTCAGCAATACAATAATTCAAGCCAATTCTGATGGATTTAGGATGAAAAATGCTATCCATCTTCAGTTTGAATGAAGATCAAAGGAAACTTTGTTTTAAACTTTCTTTTTCTTCTCTTTTTTTTTTGGTTTGTATTTTCTTTCACATGACTAATATGGAAGTGTTTTGCATAACTGCATATGTATGGCCTACCAAGCTGTTTACCTCTAAATGAGAGGGAAAGGGAGAGAATTTGGACACCAAAACTTTTAAGAGGAGTATTAAAAATTGTTTTTACATGTAATTGAGAAAAATAAAGTATTAAATATCTTGAAAAATACTGTTGTCATATAAATTGTTCTCTTCTATTCATTTCACTTTTCATCAATCCACAGAAGTCTTCTTGGGTTTTTCTGAAGCCACCTCTTTGAAGACAGCTAGACAACATAGTGGATAGAGTGTTGAACCTGTGGTCATGAAGACCTGAATACCCTAGGTATATACCTCTCCAATTATGAATTCCCTGTGTCAAATCTTCCCAAGTTAAATCAAACAGCATTTATTTATTAAGTACTTATTATGTACAGAAAAAAGTACTTATTACGTACAGAAAAAAGAAAGAGTCCCTTCCCTTAAGGAGCTTTTATTCTCATGTAGAAAGACAATACATAAAAGGAAGTTGAAAAGTAAAGGTATGGGGATGAGGAGACATGATGAAAAAATTATTCCAGAGAATCAGGAGTGGGGACCAGAAAGGAATGAAGGAGTAAAAATAGCTGACCTAGGCCTTTCCTTAAAATGGAAGTTTGGAGAAGGAACTGACTAATCTGAGGAAGATGACATAGGGACAAAGGGCTCTTCCAGGGTGAGAAAGGGGCTAAAACATGGTGGTAAAAGCATCTTCTAGGGTAAACACAGGGATATGAGAAAGAAAGCAAGCTAGAGAGTCAGAAGAAGGGCCCAGAGAAGAATGAAGAAGTGAGGAGCAAATCTGCAAAGGCTGAGACACATGCAAAAACCTAGGTTTTGAAAAACAAACCAAGAAAGGAATAAAGATGAAGAAGAGGATATTCATAGAGTCACAGGAGTCAAGACAACTGTTTAGCAACAGTCTATATTTGTCCAAAAGGGCAGCTAGGTGGCATGGTGGATCAAGTACCAGGCCTGAGTTCAAATCTGGCCTTAGACACTTACTACCTATTTGACTCTGAATAAGTCACTTAACCCTATTTGATATGGCCATACATTACATTTCCCTCTTCCCTTCCTGTTGAATGTACTACAGCTGTTTTGCTAGTCAGCTCTGATAGCTTGTAGCAAATATGGTTTCTCCTTTTTCTTTTAGATCTGAGATTTAAATTCAAGTATGCTCAACTTATCTATAGGTCCTTTGAAATGATATATGTTCAAATTTTTTTTTAAATTTCTGATAATTATGATTAGCACCATCCAAAACCTTTTAAAGTAATTTCATTTAACTAGCTTCTTTTGTCTAAAAGCTTCTGGATATTTCAGGCGATGAGGATTTAAATTAGGGAATGAGTAGTTTACCTCTGGTAACAGTATCATAGAGTGGCAGCCCAAATGGATGCTGTCAATGTCCTGAGAGCAAAGAGCAACACATTTTTCTTATATCAGCATTTCTGTAACTTAATTTATTATTCTTAGACTTTTTTTTTAGAATGGTTCTACTGAGGATGATAAATGAGTATAAATAGGAGGCAGTAGAGTGTGATAGAATGAACAAAGGACTAGGAGTCGAAAAGTTTGGGTTAAATTCCAGTCTTGCTATTAAGTAGCTGTATGACTTTGAACAAGTCACTTGACCCCTGTGCCTCTAACTTTCCTTATCTGTAAAGTGAGAGCGAAAATGATGGTTTTAACAAAACTAAAAACATGAATCTAAGAGTAAACAATTCAGGTGCTTAAGTTTAGGCTTAATTACCTCATTGGTAATTACGTATTAAGACTTATAATTATCTATAATAAAAATAGCAACTGTTCTTTAGGAAAAGGAATACCTTTTACAACTATAGATGGGGGAAAAGTTCTTGACCAAAAAAAAAATCACACAGAAGATAAAAAAGAAAATTTTGATTACATAAAATTAAAAAGTCCTTAGAAAAACACAAGCAATGCAGTGAAAATTAGAAAGGAAACAGTTACCTTCAGAGGGTGGGGTGGGGTTGGGAAAATATTTATAGAAGCTTTCTCTCATAAAAGTCTGATGGTAGTTCTTAGAAAAACAAAAGCTATAAACCAAAGTATAAAAGAATGCTCCAAATTGCCAATTAGAGAAATAGTATTTAAAACAACTCTGAAGTTCTAATATACCCCTCAGATTGTCAAAGATGACCAAAAAGGAAAATGGAAGTTGCTAGAGGGGCTGTAAGAGTATAGACCAACTAAAGAGCTATTAATAGAGTTCTAAGGTGGTCCAACTATTTTGGAAAGCAAAGTGCAATTATACTCAACAAGTTACTATACTGTGCATGCTGTCTGATCCAGCAATATCATTGCTTAGCATATATATGGAGCACCTACGTGGTAGAGGGGGTAGAGTGACAGGCCTGAAGTCAGGAAGACAGCCTCAGATACTTACTAGCTGTGGCACCCTGGGCCAGTCACTGAACTCTGTTTGCCACAGATGCCACAGTAAAATGAATTGGATAAGGAAATGGCAAACCACTCTAGTTTCTCTGCCAAGAAAACCCAAAATGGGGTCATAAAGAGTGAGACACAACTGAAACAACTCAACAATAAGCAGCATACATACCCGAAAAATCCATTATAAAAAGGGAAAGGAACCATATGCACAAAAATTTTAAGAGCAGCAATTTTTACTGCAATAGAATTGAAAACAAAGTAGGTCCCTATCAATTGGTGAATGGATGAACAAATTCTGTTATATGAACATAACAGACTATTATCACACCGAAGAAAGAGAAACCTGTGAAGCCTTACATGAACTGATGCTAAGTGAAATAAGCAGAGTTAGGAAAATTTTTCATTTTTAAAAATGACTTCATCATTTTAAAAGAAAAAAATTCTAAAAGATTTAGGAATTCTAATTGATGAAAAGGCCAATTATGACTCCAAAAGACTGATGATGAATTATCCTTCCCACCACTTAGCAGAGAGGTGATAGACTAGAGGTACAGAATATGACCTATATCTTCAACACAGCCAAAGCATGGATTTGTTTTGCTTGCCTGTATTAGCCACAAGGAAGGGCTTTAAATTTTCAATAAGGGAGAGTTGTTGGGGTGTGGGGTGGACGAAGGAGAGGGATGATAATTAGGCCAAAAAAAAAAGAACATCAATGCAACATTTTAAAAATATACAGAAGAAAATCAAAAGGAGCTCCAGAAAAGCAAGGCACTGTTTTTTATAACTGAAGCAAATTTGGCTTATAAGCAATCTGTATATTTTTTTAAAATATATTTTACTGAAAAACAGAGATGGCAAGATGGATAGAACACTAGCCCCAGATTCAGGAAGAATCAAGTTCAAAAGTGTAAACCTATGTAGATCACTAAATCTTTATCTGCCTCTGTTTCCTCACCTGTAAAATGGGGATAACAGTACCTACCTCCTAGGGATGTTGTGAGGATAAAATGAGATAAGACGGGTGTGAGGAGATGATAGTTAAGGTACCAAGAAGGAACACAAACATGCAATGGTTCACAAGTTAGGGGGTTTATCACTCATAGATATGCAAGCCTGCATCTCAGCAGCTGTTTAGTCCCATAGGCAAAAACATGAATGGTGGGCTGCATACCAGGATCAAGGGCCCAGAGTTCTGTGTCTCTACTATCACGTCTGAATGTGGTTGCTCAGCAGATTCACAATAACTGAGTGGGATGGGAACCTTAGGAGGAGTCCATCAGTAGGTGTCTCGGCTGATGGGGGTACAACTTCATCATACCTTATCAATCACAAGGATGTTATTTCCAGAAAAGTTTGCTAATTTTGCATACGTGGATTAGATGGGGTTTGTTAAAACTGATCATTATAAGAAAAGCCTTATGTTCTTTGCCTAAAGGAAGCTGACTAAAACAGTAATGGGTACACAGGAACTTGCCAGTACATAGGGAGGCCAATCTGTGGTCAAATACAAAGTCACATTTGTCAGCTAAAGCCTAGCAACCAGCCAAAACTTGCAGTTTGCAAAGTGCTTTGTAGACCACAAAGTATCTTTGCCAAGAAAACTCTACAGACAGTATGTTCCATGGAGTCACAAAGAGTTGGTCACAAGTGAAAGACTGAACAAGAGAGTTTCTGGACCTGGGTTCAAATTCTACCTCTGATATATATTACCTGTGTGACCCTGAGGGAATCTAACTTCACTACCCTCTCAGTTTTCCTCTTCTGCAAAAAGGGAGGGTTGGATTAGACAGTTTCTGAGGTTCCAGTCACATGACATATATCTGAGGTCTCAGTTACACATGGACCTTCTCAGAAGTGAAAGAAGGAATTTCTGGGGCCAGACTAACATGTGGGCATATTCCATTTGGGTGTTTCACAAACTGACTTGGCAATGTGTACTCTCTCTGGGCTTGACAGAGGGATTCTGTAGACTGACACAACAAAAGCTAAAGCTGTGTAGTAACAAAATCATACCAATTGTCCGACCTGTTCTGAAATTCTTTTCTATTTTTTCCCCACAATTTCTCATAAAATCTTATTTTTCTTCTTTTTTTGTATACTGAAATATTAGTACCTGTTAATGATTGCTAAGTAAAACAGAACAAAATGGAGTTCTGAGATTATTTTTGCTCCTTTTTTTTGGAGGGAGAGGGCAGGGGAATTGGGGTTAAGTGACTTGCCCAAGGTCACATGGATAGTGTTAAATGTCTGAGGCCGATTTTGAACTCAGGTCCTCCTGACTCAGGGCCAGTGTTCTATTCATTGTGCCACCTAGCCACTCCCCTGAGATTATTTTAATATCCTCAAATTGCTGCATGTATTAAGTATTGTCTATGTGTATATGAAATTTCATATTTAACATTTTAAAAAAAAAACTGATTTGTTTATTTACTTTTAATTTACAACATTCAGTTCCACAGTGCCTTGAGTTTCAAATTTTCTCCTCCTCCTTCCCCCCCCCCCATGGCGGCATGCACTCAAATATAGGATCTACAAATATCTTCACATTAATCATTAGTCAGGTTGTAAAGAAGGATTATAACTGATGGAATGATCAGTGGGAAAGATGAAACAAAACAAAACAAGGAAATGAAACAGAGCAAATAGTTTGTTTCAATCTGCATTCGGACTCTGCATCTCTTTCTCAGGATGTGGATATCTCTTTCGATCATGAGTCTTTTAGAGTTGTCTTACAACCTCACATTGCTGAGAGGAGCCCAGTCTATTGAAGTTAGTTGTCACACATATGTTGTATCTGTGATTATGCACAGAATCCTCCTGGTTCTGCTCTTCTTGCTCAGTATCAGTTTATATAAGTGTCTCCAGGTTATTACGAAGTCTGCTCCTCATTTCTTATAGCACAGTAGTATTCCATTACATACATATACCACAACTTGTTCTGCCATTCCCCAATTGATAGGCATTCCCTTGATTTCCAATTCTTTGCCACCAATATTTAACATCTTAAAAGGAAAATATTTCTAGTATTAAAATTATCTGCTGGAGGTGAAAAGGTAAAAATTAGACTGACTAATGGCTAGTAACATGTTCTCAATATTCTAAACCAACCATTATTATTTCTAAGAATTTGTTATTTCCTCCTTTCAGATAGCTTATAAATGAATTTCTCAATGATTCCCAAATCTGACCAAAGCATTCTTGGTGCTATTTCAACTTCTTTATATAACATAGAAATGAATGAAGTTTTAGATTCCAAATATGGTATTTTCAACTGTGATTTATAATTCCAATTTGTTGGTTCTATTTTTAAATCTATTTATTTATTTTCATAACTCATATGGAAGGCTTCTATACACTCATTTTCCGTTTTCCCACTTTTCCATCATGAAGTGATATTGCTTTTAACTTTCAACTATCTTTACTCTATAACCTTTTGCAAATGAGTTTAAATCCTAAAACCAGTATTTCCCTTATTGTCACCTTCTGTTTGGCGAGGAGAGAAGGTATTTGCTAACCCTGATTGATTCTAGGCTCTTTTGGCTTATTTATTGTGAAAATCACTTTGAACTTAAAAAAAAAAGGTCATCCATAGTCTACCGTCAATGTGTTCTGCTTTATTTCTCATTTCTAATAACTAATACCTCATTTGATTAAGTTAGTTTGGACTCCCAAAGTCCATTATAACTGTACACAGCATCTTCTCTTTATTTTTTTCATATCTTTGCTGTAACAAGTTAACATCTGACTGATAAATTATTTTAACACAACTTCAAAATCAGTAAGGAATTGCTTTGAACCGCTAAAAAGCCCATTTCTTTTCCTCTTTTTTTTGCCAAGTGTTTCAGTGTCTGTCATATCTAGAACATTCTGATTCTTTTACAAAAATTGATTCAAGATAAATAGGTATGAAGCTTCTGAGGAATCTCTAAAACTTTGACTTCCTTTACCTCTTAGTCATAACACATTTTCCTATAGATTTTTCCCCAGTGTTCTACCCTAATCCTGAATTTTTAGTTATCAATTTATCAGCTTAGTCTATAGGATCACAACCAATTTCTTCATATAATTTTTCTAATTTTTCATGCTCTATGAGAAATGCTAGTTCATGAGTTAAAAACATCACCATGATGAGGGCCAGATAAGTAGTGCAGTGAATAGAGCACCAGCTCTGGAGTCAAGAGGACCTGAGTTCAGATCTGGCCTCAAACATTTAACACATACTAGTACTATGACCTTGGGCAAGTCACTTAACCCCAATTTCCCTGCCTCCCCCCTTGCAAAAAAAACAAAACAAAACGTCATCATAGTGTTTTTTTTGCTTATGTTCAGCATAAGGATTGCAAGTTCAGATGATCAAGTATCACACGAAATACCATCTTCTATTACTTTTGGGAACACAATGAAATCGATTCCATAAACTTTGTAGAGAAAGAAATACAAAAAAAAGAATGAAAGTTTTGAAAGTAACAGATGCTAATATGTAATATATATACTTAATAAAATAAGTAATCAATATGGATTAAGAATCCAAGATTTCACATATAATCCTCTTTTATGTTGTATTTGTACATAAAAATGTTCATTTCTTTTAGTGTTTGTTAAGGACATGTAAAATTAAAACAATAAATAATAAAATTATTACTACATAATTAACTTTAAATAAGGATGCTAGTTAGCCACTTTGGGACAGTTTTTTCATACATGAAAGGAAAATACTTGAACAAATGACTTACTATGATTTATTTCCACTCAAAATCTTACAATCTTCATCCTTTGAGACTGGAACAAAGGAGAAGATGGCTAAAGATCTTGAAACTTTCTGGAGTATCAATGAAATTATCAAGGTGATCAGACTTCTATGGCTAGGAAAGACATTAGAAATCACTGAGCTCAATTCCCTCATTGCACAAATGAGGACATGAAAGTGTAGGGAGGAGGATTTCTCCATGACCCCATAGCTACTAATTGTTAGTGGAAGAATATATATCAAGGTTTTCCTAATTCCAAACTGAGGATTCTATCCATAATTCTGTGCTAATGAGGAACTCACAACAGATACAGCCTTAATCACTTCAAGGGAAAAAGTCAAACTAAGTTATTTGCTAAGAGACAGAAGGAGGTATGGGAATAGAGTTGAGGGTTTGAGGAGAAAGGAGGATTAACAACAGCCATGGTGAGGAATATAACAGCGTTCATCAGAAATGATGAGATATCATGAATCTGTAGTACTTCTACTCAGTACAATTTTATAACTTTCTACAGCAGTGCTCAGCAGCTCAGGAATGAGAGTGAACAAAGCAGGTGGTAGGGGGAAATCCAGAATTGAAAATCAGCAGTATGTAAATATCAGGAGAGCAATAAAGTAAGAGATTTCAGGCAGGATAGTACCTTATTAAACTGATTAACAATATGTTGAAAATTTGAAAAGAAAAACAAAGGGCTGGATCAAGGAATACAAGATGAGAGAATGGCTAGAAAGTTTATCTGGAAAAAACAAAAAACCAAAAACCCTGAAGGTTTTAGCAGACTGCAAGTTCCCCAGCCTGCCTTTCCAGTCCTGTTAGACATTATTCCCCTAAACAGACCTCATGGTATAATAATAATGATAATAATAATAATAGTAATAATGTGATGATGATGATGATGACACCTAATATTTTACAGAATAAAACAAGCATTTTTTTTCATAACATAGTACAATAAAAAAAGACTGTATGTGAAACTGAAAATCTATTACGCACAACTTGCTATTCTTTTCCAAATATAAAACAAAATTGTCAGGTAAATTTTTTATCTTTTTTTTCTCCCGCCCCTCCCCCACCTACCCTAGAGATGGCTACCATTAGACACACACACATACACACAAAATAAAAAAAAATCAGTTCTTTCCCTGTGTGCAGACAGTCTCTTTATATGTCTTTTATAATTAATTTGGGTATTTATAACAAACAAAATAACTTATTCACTCAAAGCTGTTCTTAAAACAATACTGTTGTTACTGTATACAAGGTTCTCTTGGTTCTAATCATTTTGCTTGTCATTATTTCATGCAAGACTCTCCACATTTTTCCAAAATCACTGAGCTCAGCATTTCCTACAGTGTCCTGGGCCACTTGGGTACCAGCCCCAAATGTGAGCGAAGACATGAGAATTAACCAGGCGAGTAGTTCAAAGGAAAGAACTCCATTTAATGATGATTTGAACAAGATTTTTAAACATCCAAAAGACAAAGATTAGAGTATTCTCATCAATAAGCTTAGTTTGTCATATCCTGGGATATTATCATAGTTTTATCATTACAATAGTCTGTCACATTCTGGAAGTAGCTCAGATAAAATCAGGCTCTTTAATTCTAGGCACCAAAAAGTCTTGGGAAAGCCAACAAGTCTTTAGGAAAGGCAGTTAGCCTTTTAAAATGCATAACAAAAAAGATGCAAACAGAGCAGGCTTCCAAGGCTGAGGCCAAAGCCAGAGTCTCCAAGACATCTGCATAAGAACTGATCCCCCAAAATCAAATTCTTTGGCTTTCTACATTACAGTATTACTCCATCACAATGATGTACCACAACTTCTTTAGCCATTCCCCAATTGATGGGCATCCCTTCAATTTCTAGTTCTTTGCCACAACGAAGAGCGCTCCATACACATTTTAGAACATGTAGACTCTTTTCCTTTCTCCCTAGCCATCTTTGGAAATACACCAAGTAGTGGTATTGATGAGGGACAGGTTTTGGGGGGATTTCTAATGAGAAATCCTTTCTAGGTTCGGCGTCTGAAAAGAATTACAGGCTCAGCTGTCCTTTGGCAGATTTATAAAAGTTTATTACGCTTATCAGCAGGCAGGAAAGAGTTAAGGAAAATCCTGCAGAGGGCAGGAGATAGTGATACAGAATTTAAAGAGACAAAACTGTCAATCACAGATTCATTAGGCTAATGAGGTGTACAAAGGTGAAGTTAGGGAGGGATCAGGGAGTGGTTAATACTTAAAGGGACATGCACCCTTCACATCAACTGCGCATGTGTTTTGCCCATAATTCACTGGGACAAACAACAGGAGGGAAGGGGTGGGGGCTGTGGTTTTAGCCCTGAAACGTCATAATGTCAACCAGCGGTCAGATTTGAGGTCAAATTAAATGAGATGTACCCATCCAGATTTGCAAGTGGATGAGTTTTGTTTGCTAGGACAAAAGGAGGTAGTACCTTGAATGAAGAGTTAGTGGTTTGAGAGGCAATACCTCTAGGCTGGGGCAGGGAAAGACACAGTGCAGCTGGGGGAAGGGGAGAAATGTGGCTTTTACAACTTAACACAAAACTGAAATCACAACAATGTTATACAATCATAAAGTTAGCCCAAAATATATCACATAGGCCATTCAGCACCTCTTCAGTACTGCTGGGTCAAAGGCTGTAGGTACTTTAATAACTCTTTGGGCATAATCCCAGGCTGCTCTCTGGATCATTTTATAAGTGCACAAATAATGAGTGTCTCAATTTTTCCACATCCTTTCCAACATTTGTTACTTTCTCCTTCTATCATTTTATAGGCGTAAAATGATATCTTAAGGTTGTTTTAATCTGATTTTTTCTAATAAATCATGATTGAGAGCATTTTTTGTTTTAGTATAAATCATTTGGATTTTTTCACTGGAAAACTCCATGTTCATATCATTTTACCATTTATCAAGTGATGAATGATTAATACTCTTATAGATTTGACAAAATTCTAATAACTAATTCACTATTTATGAATTTTCATTCATCTTATTTTTACTATTTTCCTTCTCAGCCTCTCTTTTTACCCTATCCCAGTTACCTTATCTTTTTCCCCTATTATTCCTTATTTTATCCACCTAAAATTCCTCCCCTTATACCTGCATCATCCGAATATTATTCTATACACCCTCCTTCACCCTATCCTCCAGTTTTCTCATCTCTCTAGCTCAGAAGACTTCTAAACCTCTTCAGGTATACACTTGGTTATCTCTTTAATCCAAATGAGAGTAAGGTTCCAACATTACCAGCCTTCCACCCCACCTGGTTCCTCTGTATTAGTTCTTCCTTTCAGGCTCCATTTTTATGAGATAATTGTTCCTTTTTACCTTTTCTGACCCAATGCGACTGCCAAACTTCTTGCCTGGGATGCGTTCTATCACCTCTAACTCTTCGAATCCCTTGTTTCCCTCAAGACTCCCTTCATGTGCCACTTTCTGTATGAAGCCTTAAAAAAGCCTTGGCTGCTAATACCTCTTGCTTCTGCTCATTTTGCTCTTCATTATTTCATGCAAGGCTCTCCACATTTTTCTAAAATCACTGAGTATCTAGTATACCCTCCCCCCACATCATCTTATAACTAGCTTGTACATAATTGGTTTATACCTATATACATACATGGCCTCAAGCAAGAAAAGAATTTTATAAGCTTCAGGTTTTTTTACTATTTATAAAATGGGTGATCTAGGCTAGTCGGCCTCTAAATTCCATTGTAATGCTAAATCAATGATTTTTTGATCATCTCTTCCATACTTCAAAACCTTTTTTTGAACATCTAATCATTGTTAGAGTTACAAAAGGGAGAGATCATATAAGATTTGGAGCAGAAAGGGACCAAGTCATTTGGTCCAATCCCCTCCTCTTAAAATAAGGAGCTATTTCACTTTGAGTCCCCAGCACCTATCACAGCATCTGGCACATAGCAGGTACTTACTAAATACTTTTTAGTTGACTGGAATGTGAAAAGTCGGAAAAAGAGAACCAATATGACCTTGAGTTACATTAACACAACCACTGTGCCTAGCACTGGGAGGTGGTTCCACTATGTTTTGCTTTCATCAGAATACATCTGAAGTAATATGTTTGGCTGAGGGTGCCATTTTGGGGAAATGTCATTGATAAACTGGAGAACATTCACTGGAAGACAACCAGGATGGAAAATAACTGTGACATCATGAGTAGGAGGATTAGTTAAAGGAACTAAGATGTCTCACCTAAAAAAGAAGAGACATGGTAGGACATGATAATTGTCTTCAGAGAGTTCACGTGTAAAAGAAGGACTACATTTGTTATGATTGGCTCTAGAGAGTAATACAAGGAGCACTTAATGAAAATGGCAAAGAGGAAATGTAGACCTGTTATACTAAATAATTTCACAATTAAAGTTATCCCAAAGCTAAATGAGCAGGTTTAGTAGTAATGGGTTTTTCACTAGATGCCTTCAAGGAAAGACTAAAATAAATTGTCAGCTTGTGGAAGAGAGCTTTTTTGAACTCTGAGCTTCTATGAGTCTGTGAAAACAGAGAATAAGGTAATGGGGATTGCAATAATGGCAAAGGGAGGTAGGCGATCCCTGTTTTGGAGGTGAAAAACTCCAGGGAATGATTCAGGCAATAAGTAATTTGGTGCTTGAGGTACAATAAAGAGATATCATAGAAACTGAAAACATTAATAAATGGGGGTCTTTAGTTTTTTCAGTTTTGTGAGGGTTAGAATATGGTTGTAAAGATCAAATGAGGGGCAGAGCCAAGATGGCAGTGTAGAAGCAGCAAGGTTCCGCAGCTCACACACAGCCACCTCAAATATCCATAAAATATGACTCTACACAAATTTTAGGGCACCAAAACTCACATAAAAATACAGAAAAATACATTTCCTGCTGAAGACAGCTCAGCACGAAGGGCTCAACGTAGCACACTGGGAGCCGAAATCAGCCCAGCCTGAAACCGCGGCTTGGCCCCGGAGGGGGGCCCTCCCCCCCCAGCCACCAGGACAAGCCACAGCTGGAGCTTCAAGAGAGTGGATCAGTGGCAGCTGTGGCAGTTTACAGAATTATCAAGCCATAAGAAACAAGGACTAAGTGAAAGGTCATTGGATCTCAGGTAAATTTTGGGGAGGAAAGCAGTCCAGCTGAACTGCCTCCAGGGCAAGGAAGCGGCAGAAGCGGAGGCCCTGCAGCTGCCTCCACGTGGCTGCTTCTGAGCTCCCAGCCTGCAGACTGCAGGGGGGCCAAGCAATCGTTCAGAGGCTAAGTGGTCTTGCCTTAAGCTGCCTGGATCGTGGTGGTCTTGGATGGTGGTCCTGGGATGTGTTTTCAGTGGTCCAAAGCTGGTGGGGGATGCAGCAGCCTCCCAATAACTCTGGTACCTGCAAAAACCAGAGCAATTTGGGACAGAGCTTTCCCCCCTAGAAGCAGAGCTCTTTCACTAGCAACATGAGCAGACAAAGGAACCAAATAAAGAACAGCAAAGAAACTCTAGATTCCTTCTTTGAGGACAAAAAGGATCAAAGTATGGAACAGGAGGAAGACAACAGAGTCAGAACTCCCACACCAAAAGCTTCCAAGCAATATGAAGACTGCCTAAAATCCATAGATCAGCTTAAGAAGGATTTTGAAAACCAAATAAGTGGAGAAAAAATTGAGAAGAGAAATGAGAATGATGCAAGAAAATCATGAAAAGAGTCAACAACCTGACTGAAGAAAATAATACCTTATAAAATAGATTAACTCAAATGGCAAAAGAGGCTCAAAAGGCCAATGAGGAGAAGAATGCCTTAAAAAGTCAAATTTGCCAGATGGAAAAAGAATCTCAAAAGCTCACTGAGGAGAATAATTCCTTCAGAATTAGAGTAGAGCAAATGGAAGCAAATGACTTTATGAGAAATCAAGATATTATTAAACAGATCCAAACAAATGA
>CM053582.1:250155239-250177167 GCA_028627135.1 Pseudochirops cupreus
AATTTTTCTTCCACTTCCCTTATTTGGTTTTGAAAATCCTTCTTCAGCTCATCTCTAGCTTTAAGGCATTCTTCATGTTTATTGGAGGCCCCTGGTGGGGGTGCTCTGGCTGCGCTCTCCTCCTCCCTCTCTCTGCCATGATCTTTCTTTTCCCCAAAGAAGGAATCTAGGGTTTGGGAGCTGTTCTTACTTTGTTTCTTATGCTTATTCTTACTCATGGTTGTTCAGTCTGTGATTTTTTTAAAAATCTCTGTGGGGCTCTGCTTCCAGAAGGGAAAGCTCTGTCCCAAATCGCTGGGGTCCTCCCGGCTGCTGTAGGTCTCAGGAAGATGCTGGGACTCTTCCTACTTACTTCCGGCTGGCTGGATAATGAAGACTCCAAGACCTAGGCCCAAGACGGCGATCCAGATCCAGGCTGCTCAATGTGAGAGCACAGGCCTCAGAACAATCTCTTAGTCCCCCTGCTGTCTGCAGGCCGCAGGTGGGAAGCTGCAACTCGGAGGCGGGTGCAAAACCTCTGCCTTTCGCTTTTCCGCTCTGGAGGCCTTTCGGCCGGACTGCTTTACTCTCCCAAATTTGCAAACCGCTGACCTAGTTCTGAACTCTGCTCGCAGCTGCCGCTAATCCGCTCACCAGAGAGGCTCCTCTGCTCCTCCCGTCCAGCCGCCCCCAGAGCACAGCCGCGGCTTCAGGCCAGGCTGGTTTCGGTTCGCAGTGCTGATATGGTTCCTTGTAGCCGAGCTGACTTTAGTGGGAAGTATCTTTGTGTGTGTTTTGGAGTTCTAGGATTGGTTTAGAGTCCTATTTTATGGGAATTTTGGGGTGGCTATGTGAGAGCTGTGATATGTTGCTGCTGCTATGCTGCCATCTTGGCTCCGCCCCCCCGCCATGTTGGCTCCACCCCCCCATAAGGAACTTATTAAAGTTGAACTATTTACATTCTTGCATGGAAAAACAATAATTGTAACACATAAGACTTTTCTCAGTATGAGAATAGTTGAAGGGAATATGTGTGTGTGTGTGTGTGTGTGACACATATATATGTATGTATAGGAGGTTGTACGTGTATATAAATATATATACAAGTCTGGGCATATGTATGTTCATATATACATAGACAGTACACTATGAGTTAAATATGAAGGGATGACATCTGAAAAATTAAATTAAGGCGTGATAGAGGAATTTATTGGGAGAAGGAGAAAGTAAGAGATAGATTAGGGTAAATTATCTCACATAAAAGAGGCAAGAGAAAACTGGAGGGGAAGAGCAGGAAGGTGAAAGGGACAACTTGATTCTCACTGAATTTGGCTTAAGGAGGGAATAAAACACACACTCAATTGGGTATCTTACCCTACACTAAAATAGTGGAGTAGGGGATAAGAGGGGGGGCAGAAGTGATAGGGTCAAAGGAGAAAACAGCATACATGGGGGGCAGGATAGAATGGAGGGAAATATAGTTTTTCTTTCACAATATAACTACTATGGAAATGATTTGGGTAACTACACATGTACAACCTATATTGAATTGCTTATCTTCTCAGTGGAGTGGGTGAGGAGGGAAGATGGGGAAAAAATATGGAACTTAAAGTTTAAAAACAAATGTTTAAAAATTTGTTTTTTACATGCAACTGGGAAATAAGATATACAGGTACTGAGGTACCAAAAAGTTAGGGGATGATGGGGGAAGATAGAAGATATAAGAGAGAACAGATTGAGGGAAGGGGTATTCAGTAGGCTTGCTATTTTGGGGTGGGGCGTAGGGGAAAGATAGGGGAAAAATTGTAACTCAAAATCTTGCAGAAATGAATGTTGAAAACTCAACATAAGTAAAATAAATTTTTTTTAAAAGCAGATGGTATTCAGTAAATTGAGGAACTTTATTCTAAGATATTAAGAAAAATAATATTTTCAAAATACTAAGCAATGTTTTTAAAGTTATGATTTATACATTATAAGAACTAAGAACATCTCAGGAAAAAGTTTAAATATAAAATATAGTTAATAAAAAACATAAGTCCAATTATTTTTTTTTAAAGTTTTTAAGGAGCCAAGATGGTCCAAATCCCCTAAAATACCTTTATTTTTTTTAAATCCCCAATTAAATACTAAATTAGAAATAATGAAAACCAAAGGAGAGATTAATAAAATTGAAATTAAGAAAACTATTGAACTTATAAATAAAACTAAGAGCTGGTTTTGTGAAAAAAAAAAAAACCAATAAAATTGACAGACCCTTAGTCAATATGATAAAAAAAAGAAAGAAGGAAATCAAATTTTGAGTATCAAAAATCAAAAGGGTAAACATACCTTCAACAAAGAGGAAATTAAAACGATCATTAGGAATTATTTTGCCCAATTGCAGGCAAATAAATTTAACAATCTTAGCGAAAAGGATGAATATTTACAAAAATATAAATTGCCCAGATTAACTGAAGAGGAAGTAAATTACTTAAATAATCCCATCTCAGAAAAAGAAATTGAACAAGCTATCAGGGAACTCCCAAGGAAAAAATCTCCAGGGCCAGACGGATTTACTAGTGAATTCTATCAAACATTTAAAGATCAATTGGTCCCAATACTCTACAAAGTATTTGGGAAAATTGGTGAGGAAGGAGTTCTACCAAATTCTTTTTATGACACAAATATGGTACTGATACCTAAATCAGGGAGAGACAAAACAGAGAAAGAAAATTATAGACCAATCTCCCCCATGAATATAGATGCAAAAATTTTAAATAAAATATTAGCAAAAAGACTACAGCAACTTATCGCAAGAATAATAAATTTTAATCAGGCTGGATTTATTCCAGGAATGCAAGGATGGTTCAATATTAGGAAAACCATCAGTATCATTGATCATATCAACAATAAAATTAGCAGAAACCATACAATTACTTCAATAGATGCAGAAAAATCTTTTGACAAAATACGACATCCATTCCTATAAAAAACACTACAAAGTATAGGAATAAATGGAGTTTTCCTTAGAATAACAGGTAGCATCTATTTAAAGCCTCAGCAAGTATTATATGTAATGGGGATAAACTAGAAGCATTTCCAGTAAGATCAGGGGTGAAACAAGGATGTCCACTATCACCCCTCTTATTCAATGTGGTACCAGAAATGTTAGCAGTAGCAATTGGAGAAGAAAAAGAAATCAAAGGAATCGAATTAGACAAAGAAGAGACTAAGCTATCACTCTTTGCAGATGATATGATGATATACTTGGAGAATCCTAGAGAATCAAGTAAAAAACTTCTTGAGACAATAAATAAATTTATCAAAGTTGCAGGATATAAAATAAACCCCCATAAATCCTCAGCATTTCTATTTATTTCTAACGAAATCCAACAGCAAGGAATAGTAAGAGAAACCCCCTTTAAAGTTACTGTAGACATAAAATATTTGGGAATCTACCTGCCAAAACAAACCTGGTACCTATATGAAGACAACTAAAATACCTTTAAAAAGTGACTCTCGGGGCAGCTAGGTGGCACAATGAATAGAACACTGGCCCTGGAGTCAGGAGGACCTAGTTCAAATGAGGCCTCAGACACTTAACACTTACTAGCCATGTGACCTTGGACAAGTCTTTTAACCCCAATTGCCCTGCCTTCCCCCTTCCAAAAAAAAGTGACTGAAAAAATTCATTAGAAAGAGATTCACCAAAACTACACTAAAATAAGATTTAAATTATAAAGTCCAGGATGTACTAATAAATCAATTAAACAGTATGCATTAAGCATTTACTTTAAGCCAAATGCTATGTTACATTCAGAAGAGACAAAAATGAAGCAAATGACCCATGTCCAGAAGATCATATTCTGGTGGGGAAGACAATCTATAAATAAATAAGTATATACAAGGTATATAAATCGTTAAATGAAGGTAAAAAATAAAGAGTTAAATGGAAGGCAAGGCAGTAGTAGTTGAGAAGACCAAGAAAAGGATTTTACAGAAGGTAAGATTTGAGCAAACTCTTTAAAGCTGAAGCCTGAGATTCTATGAAGCAGGATTGAGAAGAGAGATAGCATTCAAGGAATGGGATATAGCCAATTTAACAGTACAAAGACATGGGCACCCAAATAGTAGGCAAGGAACAGCATGTAGGCCTCTATGACTGCATTGTAGAATACATGAAGGAGAATGAAATATAAGACTGGTAAGACAGAAAGGGGCCAATCTGGAGCCAGCTTTAAATGTTAAATGGAGTAGTCTGTATTAGAAGCTAGAGTTAAACGGGAGCCCTTAGGACAAGGAATGGAGGAAGGGAGTGAAGAAGGAAATTATATAAACATGGATGTATCTTGGGAAAATAACTTTTGCAGCTATGTGGAAAATGAATTAGATTGGGCAAAGACTCACATAAGTCTAAACTTCTTCAACTACTGGCTTTATGTTTTGTCTGAATATATGCTCTCTTTCACTGTTAATATTGTTTTTATCATGAATTTCATTTCCAAATATATGCCTCCCTCCCCAAGAGATGCAGAGAGCTATCCCTTGTAATAAATTCTTTTTTTAAATGGCAACTCTACCAAAGGAATATTTGCTCTCTTAGAAGACTTTTAAATGATTTCTTGAAAATTATTTGGAAAAACAATTTAATTTAATGACCAGAGATAAAAGATATTGATGTAACGTAATTAATTTAGGTTGTTAAAAATGCCAATATTGATCTGTGTGGACTACTCAAACAACCTTATCACCGCAGAAAATTTTTCAAAGATGAATTGGCATTCTTAGCAAAAATTTTAAATAAGTGACCGTCTAAAAAATGGTAAAATGCAGTGAAGTTGTCAGAAATACAAAAACATTTATTGATAGTACAAGTGGAACTTTCATTAGTAAAATATTTGTAAAAAAGACATATTCAAAGTATAAGGACTTTTTTTTTTCTTTTTAAATTTATTTGTTTACTTTTAGTTTACAACATTCAGTTCCACAATCCCTTAAGTTTCAAATTTTCTCTCCTTCCCTCTCCTCCCCTCCCCACCCAGTCATGGCAGAATGCAATCAAATATAGGTTCTACAAATACCTTCACATAAAACATTAATCAAGTGGTAAAGAAAGATTATAACCAATGGAGTCGACAATTAGAAAGAAGGGACAAAACACAAAAGAGGGAGAGGAAACAGTTTGCTTCAATCTGCATTCAAACTCTGTAGTTCTTTCTTTGGATGTGGATATTCCTTTCCATCATGAGTCTTTTGGAGTTGTCCTATAATCTTGTATTGCTGAGAGAAACCCAGGTATAAGTTTTTATACAAGAATTTTTAAAAAAGAACTATATTTAACAACTCTATAGGAAATATATTAAAGACAAGCATAACGTGTCGCTTTCAGAAAGTTACATAAATGAGTTATTGCCCTTTGTCATTCTTATAAAGGTTTTCAATATCTACTTCCTTTTATATTTAGCTAAAATAATCTGAAGTTAACAGGTGGCAACTAAAATAAAAAGAGATCTTATAGGACGTTATTTATGGATTGAAAATCTAACCAAGAGAATATTAAGAAAGCATGCAATTGTAGAAAGCATCTGGATAAAGAATTGAGGTTACTCAAGGGTATCTCTAAAACAACATGAACTTGAAATTCCAGTTGGATAGCTGAGTAAGACGTTATATCTAGGCCCAGCTCTCCCAATCATCAGGAAAGAAAAAGGGGATGGGGGGAGAGAGAGAAAGAGGAGGAAAAGGGGGAGGGAGAGAGAAAGAGAGAGAGAGAGAGAGAGATTGAGAACAAAACCAAGAAATATAAAAGAATGAAAGCAAATGGCAAACATAAGGTAGGAAATAACAGATCACTAAGAACAACTCACAGGAAAAATAGCAGAGCGTAAAAATAAATACAGAATCAAAAAGAGGCCCCATCATAATGCATAAATACTAAGAAGTAAAAGAAGCAGATATAAGCAACCCAAGAGACAGAAAAAATACCAAAACATTAACAAAAATCACAAGACATTAACAACTAATGAATATCTAAGATTTCCACAAGTTCAAGCAAGAAGACTTGAAGAAAGAATGGAATGAGAATCTAAGGATATTTAAGTCTCCCAGAAAAACATGGTTTAATAAAAGGCTGGATAGAATACCATGTCAGAAAACAACACAATGAAATTTACCAAAAGTCCTGGAAACAGAGGACAAAGTATAGACAGAAACTGCCAACTGCCAAGGCAGAAATAATCCAATTCATTTAACATAGAAATGTTGTGGCCAACCTTCAGATATTCAACATTAAAAAATAGCTCTCAAAAGAGGGGAGGAAGAAACACTTTACATATTAAGGGAAACATTCTGAATTATTCAAAACTATATTGTTCATTCATTTTGCTGATGGGAAGATAAATGTCCAGAGCGAAAAACCAGCAGAACATAAAGGCAATGATTTAACCTAGGTGTTCCCAACTAAATCCAATGGCCCATCCATCACATCATACTCCTATCATAAATATTTTGGGGAATGATACTCCAGAGGTCAAATTCTTGAAAACAATAAATTGGGGGAAAGTGTGGAAGGAGAGAAGGAAGGGAAGAAAGGGAGGTCTGGAAGGAGAGAAAGAAGACTACGAACATATGGTCTTACACCCACAGTTTGTGAATGAGGGGCCTGAGATGCAGTGGATGGTAGTACGAATGGTGATGCAAGGGATTAAGTAGCAAAGCTTAAATTTCATCCCTAGTCTTCTGAGTTTGAATACAATGACATATTTCCCTCTCTTCAAAAATTTTATAGGAGCGAGGAGAAGCTGCTATATAGAACTAGAGATTTTCAATTCCAGATGCAGTTCTCTTCCTACATTCTTATTGTATATGGAGATGTTCATATTTGTGCTCGTCAAGTTCAGACTAAAAAAAAAATTCAAAATAAAAATTTATTTGCCCAGTGGTTTGTAAATCTAATCAAATGTTCTTTAAACTGAAAAAGGATCTATATCTAGCAAACAATCAAGACACCACAGAGTAGGAAGCACAAATGAGTTGCCCAGAAGTACATAAAAGACAAAATTCAATTAAGAAATCAGTATTAAAACTCATGTCCTTGAATATCTATATAAAACTGTCCAGGGGCAGCTAGGTGGTGCAGTGAATAGAACACCGGCCCTGGAGTCAAGAGGACCTGAGTTCAAATGCGGCCTCAGACACTTGACACACTTACTAGCCGTGTGACCTTGGGAAAATCACTTAACCCCAATTGCCCTCCAAAAAAGGCAAAAAAAAAAACTGTCCAACTCATTAAGACTGTCTAGGATAAGACAAGACTGGAAAATGTCTTGGGAAGAATTTTTCTTATTCATAAGGAAGAGAATAGGTAAAAAGGGAACTGATACAGAAAACATGGAATATTAAGATATAATTCATCTGAAGAAATCTAGGAACCAGAGGTGAAGGGTATTGTTGAGCTATGATGGGGTACACAGGATGATACAGTTAGGATTGAGACAAGCCCAGAATAGCATATAACAAAGGAACAGTGGGAGGCCACCCATGACCAACTTCTGAATAGTTGGTTATATTCCTGGTGAAGAAGGGCCATGGCCCCTGCTTTCATAATCAAAACTACAGACTTCCTAGAGAGAAAGAGGAAATAGATACAGAATTTGGGGGTGGGGGAGTAAAGGAAGGAAGGGGAGGAAGAGAGAGAGAGAGACAGGGAAAGGAAGGGAGGGAGAGAGAGAGACGAAAAGTTGAAAGCCTGACACAGGCATAATATAGAGATGAGGGACTTCAATTATTTAGTTACCAGCTGAACTTTCTAAAATAAATCAATTAATAAGGATGCATATTTAAAGTACTAACTTTGTGTTACGCACTGGGGGTACAAAGACAAAAAACAAAAGCCCCTGACTTCAAGGAACTTGGATTCTAATAGAGGAGATAATATGCATAAATACAGGTATACACACACACACACACACACACACACACACACACACACACACACACACACACACACACACACACACACACACACACACACAAAGGGGCAATACTAGCAGCTGGGAGGATCTGGAAAAGCCTCTATCAGAAAAGGAGCTGAATCCTGAAGGAAACCAAGGATGAAGTAAAGGTGAAAAGGAATTTCACCATAGAGAACAAACTGTAAAAATGGGAGATGGAATGTTGCGTATATGGCAAGAAGGCCATATATGAACATGAAAGAGAATAATATATAAGGTTAAAGAGATACACTGGAATCAGGGTGAAAAAAGCTCCAAGTACCAAAAGCAGAATAATGATTTTTACTATTACATAGTACTTTTTTCTTGATGATTATACTACTGTAGTCATTTAGTACATAATTTTCTTCATTGTTTACTTAACATTTCATTAGTTAATGTAGTTCTATATTATTTATATAAATTCTTCATATTCATAATGTCTAACAGCACAGTAAAATCCTATTCATGTTTTACTTTCCACAACTGGGGGGGGAGGGAGTTAAACAACTAATGGGCATCTTCTTTGTTTCCAGATCTTTGCTAACAAAAAGTGCCAGTATGTATATTTTGGCATATATTAGACCCTCCATACTCTCTTGGACATTCTTGCCATGTAAGTCTAGTACAAGCATTTTCAGGTCAAAGAGTATAATCAAAGCTTTCCATGGTCATATGAAAAAAATGCTCTAAATCACTGCTGATTAGAGAAACACAAATTAAAACAACTCTTTGTTGCCACCTCACACCTATCAGAGTGACCGATGTGACAAAAAAAAGGAAAATGATGGATATTGGAGGGGACGTGGGAAAACGTGGACACCAATGCACTGTTGGTGGAGTTGTGAACTGGTCCAACCATTCTGGAGAGGAATTTTTAACTATGCCCAAAGGGCTATAAAACTGCATACCCTTTGATCCAGTAATACCACTGCTAGGTCTATATCCCAAAGACATCCAAAAACAAAGGGAAAAGGACCTATATGTGCAAAAATATTGAAAGTATCTCTTTTTTAGTGGCTAAGAATTGGAAATCAAAGCTCTGCCCACCAACTGGCAAATGGATAAACAATGTGGCATATGGTTGTAATGGAATATTATTGTAATGTAAGAAATGACAAGCAGGATGATTTTAGAAAATCTTGGAAAGACTAACATGAACTAATGCATAATGAAATGAACAGAAGCAGGAAAATGTTGTACACACAGCAACAGCAATACTGTATGATGAAGAACTGTAAGTGACTTAGCTATTCTCAGCAATACAATGACCCAGGACAATCCCAAAGGACTAACAATGAAGCATACTATCTACCTCCAGAGAAAGAAGGGATATTGTTTGAATGCAGACTTAAGCATGTTATTTTTCACTTTTATATTTTTACAATCTTATTTGAATCTTCTTGTACAAAATAACTAATATGGAAATGTTTTAAATGACTGCACATGTATAACCTATATCTGACTGCTCACTCTCTAGTAAGCAATGATTATGATTTATGATTACACTATTACAGTCATGGGGCGGGGAGAAGGGGAAGGGAGGGAGGAAAGGACAGAATCTGGAACTGAAAACTTTAAATAAAACTATTAAAATAAAAAGAAGCCTGAAAAGTCAGATCCAGGCTGTGAAGGGTTTTAAATAGCAAACAGAAAAGTTTGTATTTGCTGTTTAGATGTGATAGGGCAACAATGGAGCACAAGAGAAACATGGTCTGAGTTTCAAGATTTGCTTACATTCCACCTTCCACAGGAGGCCTTTCACAGTCCTCTTGTTTCAGAAGCCTTTCCTCTAAGATTACATTCCATCTACTCTGAGTGTATATAGTGTTGAATTATACAACCCTCAACACTTGGCACAGTGCACAGTAGCAAAAAGTAAATAAATGCTTGTTTGCAATGGGAGGAAAACCAAACAAACTGTGATAGAATATTATTTACTGTAGGCATGTGTAATCTCTGCTATCAAAAAGGCTGGGACTCCTGGATCTACTGACCTCAGTAGTTCTGAGCTGAAGGGGGCTAAACCAATCAATTAGCTGCATTAAGTTTGGCATCAACTCCAGGTTGCCTAAGGAGGGGCCAACCATTCCAGGTTGGAAACAGTAGATCAAAGCTCCCATGCTGATGGACCATGCCCATGAATAGCCCAGGTTCTTCCAAGCCTAGGTGAGACAGAGAAAACTAATCTGAAAAAATAAAATAATAAGGGACCAATTAAGAAAACCTGAGTTTTAAAAAGAAACAGAAAGAAGTGAGCAGAACCAAGAAAACCATTTATATAATAACTATACAAGTATAAAGAAAAAACAACTTTGAAACTTGTAAGAATTCTAATCAATGCAGTGACCAAACACAATTCTAGGGGATGTATGATAAAACACACTTCTCGACGGAGATAACAAACTAGAAGTGTTCAATGAGGTATACTTGTTTGGACAAGGTTAATGTGTAGATTTGTTTTTCTCAATTAAGCTTATGTTATTTACAAGAGAGAATTTTTAAAATTTTGGTAGAGGGAGAACTGCAAATGAAGGGGGTATGAAATATAAATGCCACAAAGAAAGAAAAGTTTTAATGAAATATTTTTGAAAATTCACAGAAGAGAACAGAGGAAGAAAAAACAGACAAGCAGGATATTTTGGAACTAATGTCCTTAATTTATTACATATACAGGCAGGTAGGTGGCCCAGTGGATAGAGTACCATGCCTTAAGTCAGAAAGACTCATCTTTCAGAGTTCAAATCTGGCCTCAGACACGTACTAGCTATGTGACCCTGGACAAATAATTTAACTCTGTTTTCCTCATTTCCTCATCTGTAAAATGAGATGGAGAAGGTAATGGCAAACCACTCAAGTATCTTTACCATGAAAACTCCACATCAGGTCATGGTTGGAAATGATGAAAAACAACTGAACAACAAATTATACATACATATTATATACTATTTTTATCAATAAAAATAAGCAACAAAAAAAATAAAAATAAAAATAAGCAATACATAATAGAAATTCATCACTTCATATACAATCTTCTTTTCTGTTCTTCACTGTAAATAATAATGTTCTTGGTTGTTGGCATTTATCAAGTTCATTGTGTTTGGGATACAAAGACCCTACCCCAAAAACTACTTGGAGACATCTCAAGGTGAAAGCAGAAAAGTCTCTTTATTAGAATCTCACAAGAAACGGTGGTCCGACCACTAGAATACCCAGAGGAAGGAGGCCACCGGACAAAAGCAGAAGGCTTAATTATGCTAGCTAGGTGGGTAGGGGTGGAGTTTGGGAGGAGTTTGGGAGTGGTCAGTGCTTAAAGGGACACGCACTTTTTATATCAACTGCGCAGACACATTGCCCATAATTCACTGGGAGAAAGCTAGAAGGGGGCCAGGGGGGAGGTGTGGTTTTTGCCTTGACACATCACTAGGTAATTTCTGGTCAAGGATGAATGACATAGGTCCAATATGGCTATTGGGAGGATAGGCTTGATTGTTTCAGGAGGTGCCAAGTTTGGAAGCTAGACTGATTAGGGATTCAGGAAGTACCATCTTAGGAGGGAGTTATCTCTTTGATAATGTTGTTCAAGGTTTTTAGGTGCAGCTGGCCACTTAGAACAAAGGAGCTATGTATTTCTCCAAAAATACTTGGGTGAGGTATTCATGAGAAACTGTACGCTTTGCAGACTGCTAGCTCAGGGAAAAGACTTTTAGGCTGGGGGCAGGGGAGAGGCAGAGTTAATGCCTTTATGGCTGGGGGAAAGTGTGACTTTTACAACTTAATTGCACAGGCTTGTTACAAACTGATGTTACATACATAGGTAACCAAACACAAGTAAGATTTTACAAACTGAGGTTACAGACAAAAGCATCCCAGACCTCATCATTTGCCCCTTAAAAGAGACACAAATTCATTTTGGGACAAGGCATGAAGGTCTCAGCTTCCCGAGCTGCTTCATGCTAAGAAAAGGTTGTAGAGCTGTCCCTGCCTCACAAGGGTCCATCAGTCAAGGGGATTGGGGGGGGGGGCCTGTAGCCAATGTCTGGAACTTAGCAGACACCAGATCCAAAGGGTGTTGGGTAATTACTTTGGGCAGTGGTTGGTATTCAGCCTGAGCTGTCATCTACAAGTGGAGGTTGCTGAGCCTAGGAGATACAAACCTAGCAAAGAGAGTAAACAAACAAGAGCCTAAAGCAAGTAGGAAAATGATCAGAAGTAGAGTGATATAGCCATCTGCACTGTCTTTTCTAGGTCCCTTGGCTCAGATATTCACTCAGGAGCAGGGATATTCATAAGCTGGAATAGTCAGTCAGGCCTGAAAAGGGCTCACAGAAGCATGATTTAATACCAAAGGCACATAGAAATAGTTCAGTTTCCTAGCCGTGCAAGGCTAGGTTTACACAGAGTCACAAGAAGTTCAGTTTTCTAGCCACACAGGGATAGGCACAAATATTACAATAAAGTTTCACAAACAGTTACAACATTGCATCAAAAACCCAAACTTGTGATCTTATTACCAAACATGCTCAAGTTTTGAGTCTCCATGATAGAGAAAATTCTGAAAGCCAATCATACACCTATATAGTTTTTAGAAGAATCAATCTGATCCTGTTGCTTTCCTCAAAATTTTAGAATCAAGTTACAAATCTTTTCTGCTTTCTAAAAATACTTCCTCACACACTCTCAACATACTTAAACCTTTCAAAATTGATATAAACTATCTGGAGACAGGAGGGGCTTGGATAAACCCTCATTGGTCCCCCAAACCTTCTTATCTGTCTTTCATATTTCCCATCAAAACCTATATCTGTCTTTCCAAATCCCTCAAAACCATTATTCAGTCCAGCCTTCCTTTACATTTGTTATCCACAAAACAAGATGATTCATATCTTTTATTGACTACTTGCTTTGATCATAGAAACTTGCTATAGGAGAAAAAAAGGCAGAGACATGTAACATTCCAAATATGACAGGATAAAATATCCTTGGCTCTGTTTAAATTCAGGTAAAGTCACAGATATTCAACCATGCAGTATCGGTACTACCTCATAACTAGACTCAGGAATAGGTGGGAAACATTCCCTTTCAAGGGAATTTCATGGGAAAGTTGCCAGAGGGATCCCATCCCAACTAGAGGTTGAGATTGTCCCTTTGGCTTTTACCAGACGTAGACTTCCACCTGTTAACAGTATAGGATCACACTCTCTCTGAGTAGCTTGTGGCATTTGAGGCAGGCACTAATTTATGCAGGCAATCACACCCAAATTCAAACTCCAAACAAAATTTAGTTATGGTCCCAAATGCCTTTTACCTCAAACAACAAGTTTCACTAATCACAGCTTAGAGCCAGTTTTTTTTTTCTTTTTTTTTTTTAAATCTTTAATTCCTTACGGTACTGAGGCCCGGAGCTTTATATACTTTAGCAAATGAGAGACCACACTTTGTCCTATACAATTGTAACCTCAAATTTTTTTTAAAAGAACTTAATATATACTTTACTGGGAAAGGAGCACAAATGTGGCTTCAAATAAAACTCAACAATCATTAAGTGTCTACAAGCAAGGTTCACAGGATATAAAGATGATAGGATATAAAAATGACATATACTCCTTTGCCTAAAGGGTTTCAATATAACCAGTATACAAATTAGAATGCGGTAAGTGCAAAGCAAAGGCACAAAATACTACAAGATTTAAGAAAGGTTAAAATCAATTCCAGGTGGGGTAGGGATTAAGGAAAGGTTATGTGTAAGGAAAGGAGTAGGTAGCATCCGAATTGAATCATGAAATAAAGGCAAAACCTTTGTATTTGCCTTGAATGAAAATACAAATCTAAAAACTAAAAGGAAGAATTCCAATAAACATAGAAGGGAAGGGAAAGTCTATTCTAGGTAATCAGGCAGTAAGCAAACATTTATTAAACACATGCCAAGCACTGTACTAAATAATGTAGATAAAAAGAAAGAAATATATGGGCCCTGCCTTCTAGGAGCTCACATTCAAATGAGGGAGACAAAATGCAACTAAAACATACACATATGTATGTGTGTAAATGGGAGGTATTCTCAAACGGAAGGCATAAGCAGTGGAAGACGGAACATTTATTAAGTACCTACCGTATGCCAAGCACCAAGCTAAGCACTTTTACAAATACATCCTTTGTTAGATATGGAGGATGCTATCAACAAAGGCCACAATAACAGAGAAGGACAGGACAAAAAACAGTCAGTTAATAAGTATTCAATTTGGCTGGAACACAGTGTATTAAGTTAAGTAGTAAGAAATAAAACTTGAAAAGCAGACTAGAATCAGATTTTAAAGGGGCTCAAATTCTAGGCTAAGGAGACTGGCTATTAGTGCATAACAAAGAGCTACAGAAGGTTTCCAAGGGTTTCTTTAGCTTAAAGAGAAAAATGAGATAAGAACATGTATAAAAAAAGAAGGTGGGTGACTGGAAGAGTAAAATGAGAGTTGAACATGGCAGATTTTATTGATCTTATCTATACCCAGTGGTTTCAATGATCCCACTCACACAGATGACTGTCAGCTCCAAACAGACTCTTTACTGAGGTTCAGTCGTGCCTTTCCAACTTCGTGCTCATCTCTCCAGTCAAAAACTATCACCAGCATTACACATTCATCATACTCCACACTGAACTCAGCATTTTCCCCCAAGTACTTGTCCCACATCCCAATTTCCCATTAGAAAGTAAACTCCCCGAGGACAGGGACTGTTTCATTTTCATCTTAAGATTCCTAGTAATATACATAGAGCCTTGCACAGTAGGTACTTAACAACCATTACTTGAATCAAACCATTTCTGTGGCTAGCATCACTACTTTTCTAGTTACTGCCTTTCTTGTCCAGGCTCAGAAATCACCATCTTGGACTCCTATCTTCATCCCTTCTCAGATCCAATTTTTTGCCACAGCATCTCTCATTTCCACATCTCCCCTCTACTCATACTGTTACCACCTTAGTTCAGATTGAATTTATTATCTCTCCTGGACAATAACTGCCAAATTTGTCTATTTGTCCAGTACTTCAGTTCTCTCTTCTCTAAACCAGCGCTCATTCTGCTGAAATCATTCTAATAAAACAAACTGGGAGAAAGAGGTGTCCAAAGATATCTATGAGATTTTGAGCCTGTGTGACTCATGGCATCAATATAAATAAGGAAGTTAGGAAGGACAGATTTTGAGAGTGAAGATGATTTCAGTTTCAAAAACATTGAATGTGAGGTACTAGTAAGAAATCTAGCCTAGGATATATAGAAAGCCATTGGAAACGAGTCTTAAAATCCTGCCTATAGGAGATAATGTAAGCCGGGAAAGTCAGTAAGATTACAAAGCTAAAAATGTAACAAGAAAAAAGAAGAGGGCTGAGGACAGAATCTTGGCATACAACAACTATGGTGCAGGAATAAGTCAATGAACCAAGACTAAACAGGAAAAGTCAGACAAAAGGAAAAACAGGAGAAAGCAGTACTAAAGAAGCCGAGGAAAGATAGTATTTGCTGGCCAAGACATGGAAGTCACATTTTTAAATGATCATAAATTTCTGCATCAAAAAGCCAGAAATAACATTTCTTATACTATCTACCTTAGTGTTATAAAGATAAAATGAGATCATCTATGTAAAATACTTGCAATCTATAAAGTATCATAAATCTGAGGTCTTAATGCTATAAATAATATATAAAAAGTATAACAGTAATTCAAAATGGGATTTTATATGTATTTATATACACTACATAGTTTAAAAAGATTAAATAATATTCAAAAATCCTCTGCAGATAGGAAAAACAGGCAAGGAAAAGGAAGAATATGTGTAAGGAGTAAGTAAGATTTCACTGATTGATAAAGAAGATAAGCACTAAAGCTATGAAAGGAATTAAGAGTTTTCTTTAATGAACACAGCTCCATTAAGCAGCTTGCTAGAACATACTGTATAGAGAAACAGCACATATTGCCTCTGCTAGTGTGGGTGTCCTGGTATTCTTGGGATTTTCACCCACTCATGTGAGTCAGTTTTATATAACACTGCAACATATAATTTCCCTCCTACTCACAAGCCAACACTTTAGATATAACATCTTACCATGAGTTATTTAAAGAACATGTGAACTGAGTACATTTATATATTTTATAAAATGCGCAAACAACTGAATTACTGTTGTTTCAGTAACAAATTACTTACCACCCAATTAATCTTGCCAACATTTTACTTCAGCATTTCTTAAGATTGTTAAAATATAACTTTATATTTTAATAAAATATCTCTTTGTTTAAAAAAAACCTGAATTTTTACAATACAGCCATATTTTGCTAATTGAAAAAAATGACCAACTGGGTAGTAACTTAACAACTGGGCTATGTCAAGTCTGCTTTCTGATAACAGAATTTTATTCTCAAGATTTCCCGGGTCAGTTAAAGGCTAAGAATCCAAAAAGAAAGTATGAATGAATCACATTTCGCCAAAGCATATCAAACACCTCATTGCTAAAAGACTCTGAGAGGAATTCTCTGTTCAGGTCTGACTCTGTTACCATGGAACTAAGGAACTCTCTAAAGTATTAAATATTACTTGCAACTAATAAAACAATGTTTTATACAATTATTTTTTTTGTAATGCCACTTACTGTAATGTTATTTTTGAAACTCTACTGATAACTTCTATTTTTCCACCACATTTGTTTCCTGATATATCCCTTCTTTTTCCCTTACCCAGATGTTATAAAAGGAAGGAAGGAAGGAAGGAATGAAGGAGGAAAGAAGGAAAGAAGGAAGGAAGGAAGTTAAGAAGGAAGGAAGGAAGGAAAGAAGGAAGGGATGGAGGGAAAAAATTAAATAAGCCAACACAAAAACCAAGTCTTCTATTATATAATGCATTTAATATTAATGGTCCCTGACATGTGCAAAGAAAGAAGGGTATATTCTGATTTTTTTTTTGGCGGAGGTGGGACATTATAATAAAACAGTATTCATTTTTTATATTTTTCTTGCATTTTTCCATTTACGTTGTTGTCATTACCTATATTGCTTTCCTTCCTCCATATCAGTTGACCAAATCTTCTCTGTAGTCATACTGAAATGGTATCTGATTTGCCTTAAACTCCAAGAAGGGAGCCATGTGGAGGACAAATTGGAATGGGGAAAGATCTGAAGTAGGGTAACCAATTAGGACACTCCCAAAATAGACCATGAAAGGGCTAATGAGCAGGTCATGTGAGTACAGAGAGATGATTGTATTTTGAGAGATGTTATGCAGGTAGAAATGATGACGTGGTAACTGATGGGATATTGGGGGAGCGCCAACAAGAAGTCAAAGAAAGTGCTAAGATTGTGGTAAACTGGATAATGAGATATGATGGTACCCTCAGAAAAACAGGAATGTGTAGGTTTGGGAGAAAGACAATGAGCTCTCAGACATGTTAACTTTGAGATGGCAAAAGGCCATTCTGTTTCACATGGTCAAGAGGTAGTTGAAGATAAACATACATTTCTTTGACAATATTCTTTAATTCAATTCATAATTATTCACTTTCTTATTTTGTTACACTTTGTAGCCACTCCTCCCATTACGGGCAAAAGAACATTGTCCTTTGTGAGATACTAATTTTTGTTTATTTGGAAAACAGTGTTACACATCTTGCAGTCATGTAATAGTGGAAGAATATTGGTATTTTAAAAATGGGTTTGGGAGAGTTTTGGAGGAGTATTGCAATTTCCTGAAGACAACTCAGTCTCCTTGCATAAGATATTCCACTTCCTAACTCCAGGAATTTTTACTAGCTGTCCTCCAACCCTGGAATTCTCTCCTTTCCCATCTCTGCTTCCTGACCTCTCTGAATGCCTCAGGTCTCAGTTAATATCTCACCTGTTACAAGAGGCATTTCCTGCTCTGCCTTAGTGCTAGTATCTTCCCTTTGTTGGTTATCTCCTATTTAGCATGTGTACATGTAAGTGTACATGTATGTATATATGTGTGTATATATGTGTGTATATTTGTACATAGTTGTTTGAATGTTTTCTCACCATTAGCCTTTAAGCTCCTTGACAAATGGCACTGTTTTTTTGCCTTTCTTTATATTCCTGAAGCTTAGCAATACCTGGCATGTAGTAGGCATTTAAAAATGCTAACTAACTCACTGTAAGATTTATCACTGCAGTGATAAGCTTCTCCAAACTGGACTAAGCTAGTCTCCTTGCCCCAGAATATACATAAAATCTGCTTAAACATCCACACTGGAAGGATTTCCAGTTTCGCTGGACACAATGTAACCTGTACTACTCAGCCTAAAAGAAACTCCAAAGACCTCTACTGAACTACAAGCACAGCATGTGATGGAAAGAGCTGAGTATTCTAAGTGAAGAGGAAGCAGGGCTCAGAACCCACATCTGAAACTGTGTTTCAAAGATGTATAAACATGGGATAGTCAATCAGCCTCTCTGATCCTCCTTTCCTGTCTATAAAATGGGATTTTAAAAACCCCCACCTAATTCACAAGATTTCTATGAGCATAAGATATTATAATTATGGTGCTCTGCAAACTTTAGAGTATTATGTCAGTATTATTACTAAGAGGCATGAAGAAGATTGAGATAAAATATCAAGAAAAAAATATTGAGTTTTAAAAAATCATAAAAGAGTTTTAAGTTCAAACCTCTAGATCCTAAAATTATAGGATTAGAAAGATCTCAAAAAGCTCTCTGCCCTCACAGAAAAGTCACTTATCTAAGTAGAATAGGAAAAATGTGGCCTGCAGGCTAATGGTACAATGCGCAAGGTAATAGTAACCCACCTGACATAAAGACTCAGTTATTATTGCTGTTCAGCCATTTCAGTCTTGTTTGACTCATGGTGACCTCATTTTGGGGAATGGTTTGCCATTTCCTTCTCCAGTTTGTTCTACAGATGAGGAAACTGAGGAAAATAAGGTTTAGTGACTTGTCCAGGATCATACTGCTACTGTCTGAAACTGTATTTGAACTCAGGCTTCCTGATTCCAGGCCCAGCACTCCATACACTGTGCCCCATAGCTGCCATGTAAAGTAATAGGGAATGCTCTGTAATTATATTTACCAAGCTTGGCCCCAGAAACAGTTGAAAATGTGCCTCCATTTTTCATCTAAGTAGCTAATAATGAGTGTGAAATGTTGAACCAATTGTTAAATATTATCAATATGTTAGTTGATTTTGCTAAACTACTTTTCTTTGCCGCTTCTTTAATCTTTGTTATAATGGATGGCTTACTGAGAAAGGGAGGGGAGGGAGAAATTTAAAAATGGAGATAATATAAAAACAAAAGATACCAGGTCAGCCAGGTGGCACAGTGAAAAGAGCACCAGCCCTGGAGTCAGGAGGACCTGAATTCAAATCCAGCTTCAGACACTAGACACTTAATAGCTGTGTGACGTTGGGCAATTCACTTAAGCTTCTTTTCCTCTCCTCCACCCTCAAAAAACAGAAGCAAAAAAACCCTAAAAGATATCAATAAATATAAGTTAACTTAAAAATGAACCATATATGTATATATCCATGAATCCATCATTATTATCCACTGTTATTCAGTGCAGCATCACTGAATAACAACTACGTCCTGTACTAAGTGAATTATATTTTCTAAGGCACTGCAAAGATTTAAGATTCCGAAAAGTGAGGGGATTATAGGTTTAGCGTGGGACACAAGTTAAGTTACACATGAAAAGCAAAAGCCGTTATCATAAGCAAGTCAGTCAATAAACATTTATTAAGCACCTTCTGTGAACAAGGTATTATTCTAAGTATCTGGGATATAAAGAAAAGTAAAAACAGTCCCTACCCTCAAGGAACTAACAATCTAACAGGAGAAGACAAAGTAAAACTGAAATTGGAAAAAGCATAGGGAGTGGGCATCTACAGAAACACAACAAGTCCAGCAGTCAGGCAGAAAATAAAATGAGGAGAAGGCTGCCCCGAGAGCCCTCCTTAAATGAATTATCTGGAAGGAGTGATTCAATGGCCACCCTTTGCCCTTCCAAATCAGAAGGTCCCAGGGAGAACTTGGGTGGGTGGTGTAGGTCTTGAGGAGGTATGAGTGAGTATCAGAGTTAAGGTGATCTTGTAGGACTATGACTTCTGGAAACAAGGATAAAGTCTAGGGGAGCAGCCAGGTGAGAAATGATGAGATGACGGCTTTGGACACATTTCACATAATATATACTCAATAAAAGTCTGCTCATTAAATATCAGTAAGTATTAATTGCTAAATAGGCAGTTTAAACATGCTCATTTCAGATGAGAGACCTATGCGTGCTAGGATGGAAGTCTGGATATAGTAGACCCAATTAGAAATATGCCTGCAAGATCATAAACACGAATAGTTAAAAAGGAAGGGTCTAAATGCCTTACATAGATTTTGAACTTTATCCCATAAGTTATAATGTATATAATAAATAAGATCAAAACACATTTTTAAGGTAAAATTTTTTCTCCTTGCCTACAGGCAACCATATAAATCTAAACATGGCTGAAATCTAAATAAATTTCAATGATCTAAATAGGACTTAATTTCTATATTTGGGGATAACATTAAAATTTAGTACAAAATAGAATCACAAGAAAAATGGAGGCATTCAAGTGGTCTACAAAAAAAAATCTAGCTCATACAATCATTTTTCCAATAACATTTACTAAAAAATAATTCATAGATGGTGGCGCAGGAGCAGCAAGGTACCGCACCTCCCAAATAGCAACCTCAAATACCCATAAAATATGACTCTAAACAAATTTTAGGTCTCTAAAACTCACACAAATACACCTCTTGCTGAAGGCAGCTTGGCAGGAAGAGATCACCGCAGCTCTGGGAGAAGAAAGCAGCCCAGGCTGAAACCGCGGCATGGAAACGGAAGGGGGAAGGGGAGGGCTAGGACGAGTCACAGCTGGAGCTTCAGGAGAGTGGATCAGTGGCAGCTGTGGCAGTTTCCAGAACACTCAAGCCATAAGAAAAAAAGACTAAGTGAAAGGTCAGTGGATCTTGGCTAAAATTGGGAAAGAAAAGCAGTCCGGCCAAACTGACTCCAGGAGAAGCAAGCAGCAGAAGCAGAGGCCCTGAAGCTGCCTCCACATAGCTGCTTCAGAGCTCCCGGGCTGCAGACTGCAGGGGGGCCAAGCCAGCATTAAGAGGCCAAGTGCTCTTGCATTGAGCAGCCTGGATCAGGGTCTTGGGTGGTGGTCCTGGGGTGCGTTTTCAGTGAGCCAAAGCTGGTGGGGGCTGCAAAAAAAAAAACAACAGCCCCCTAATAGCTCTGGCAGCTGAGAAAACCCCAGCGATTTGGGACAGAGCTTTCCCCTCTGGAAGCACAGTTCCACAGAGCTAAAAAATCAGTGACTGGCCAACCATGAGCAGGCAAAGGAAGCAAAGTAAGAACAGCAACCAAACTCTAGATTCCTTCTTTGGGGAAAAGAAGGATCAAAGCAGGGAACGGGAGGAAGACAACACAGTCAGAACTCCTGCACCAAAAGCTCCCAAGAAACATGAAGACTGCCTAAAAGCCATAGATCAGGTTAAGAAGGATTCCAAAAACCAAATGAGAGAAGTGGAGGAAAAATTGGGAAGAGAAATAAAAACGATGCAAGAAAATCATGAAAAGAGAGTCAACAACCTGACTGAAGAAATTAACACCTTAAAAAACAGATTAACTCAAATGACAAAAGAGGACCAAAAAGCCAATGAGGAGAAGAATTCCTTAAAAAGTCGAATTTGCCAGATGGAAAAAGAATCTCAAAAGCTTTCTGAAGAGAATAATTCCTTCAGAATTAGAGTGGAGCAAATGGAAGCAAATGACTTTAGGAGAAATCAAGATACTATTAAACAGATCCAAACAAATGAAAAAATAGAAGGCAATGTGAAATATCTCCTTGAAAAAACCACTGACCTGGAAAACAGATCCGGGAGAGACAATTTAAAAATTATTGGACTACCTGAAAGCCATGAT
>CM053582.1:250177667-250217250 GCA_028627135.1 Pseudochirops cupreus
AAAAGAATCTCAAAAGCATTCTGAAGAGAATAACTCCTTCAAAATTAGAGTGGAACAAATGGAAGCAAATGACTGTATCAGAAATCAAGATACTATCAAACAGATCCAAACAAATGAAAAAATAGAGGGCAATGTGAAATATCTCCTGATTAGTCTTCATGCCTCAGGTCTCTTCCTATTCCAGCAGATTTTATACATACCTGCTAAAGTGATTTTTCTACAGCATAGTTTTGACCCTGCCACTCCTCTCAATATACTCCAAAGATTCCCTACAATTTTTAGGATCCAATTTAAACTGCTCTATTTGGCTTTTAAACACCTTTACAAAACTGTTCTGAGATATCTCTCCAGTCTTGTTTTACGTATTATTCCCTCTTCCTACATTCCAGTCTAGCCAGACTAGCCTTGTTCTTCACATTAAGGCATTCAGTCTCTTGTCTTCATGCTTTTCTTTAAACTGGCTATTATAACTTATGCCTGGAATGTGTCTCCCTTGCCCCCCACATTATCTTCCCCCAGGGTCTTAGAGAGTAGATTCTGGTCCAAGTGAAAAAGTTTTTTTAGGTTCCTCAGCAAAGGTGAAAAAAAATGGAGAGGAAGAGGCAAAGGGAGGAACCAGATAAAAAAATCTTTACATGGGTTTGGAATGATATACAAAAACAAACCAAAACTCCCCAACCCCAAACCCCAAAAATATACAAATGAAATATGGAATAAAAAAGAGCACTTATTTTTAAAAGGACTATCTAAAAACAAAAATTTCAAGACTTAAAAAATTTTAACTCTAATTTACTACCATATTATTATAATTCACATTTTGCTGTTTGAAACACAGAACTTTGTAGCCTTCTGAAAATCACATTTTAGGACAGCACTCCTATGATGCAATATTTAATAGTTAGAAATATTTTAAAATAATTCATATGATAAAATACATGTGTAGACCATTGAATATTTTCTAATTAAATAACTAAACCTCTAAATATATAATCATAGTGGAAATAAAATGCACCCCAAATCGCATCTTTGCATTCTGTACATTTTTCTGACTTAGACTGGCAGAGTAGGATAGGATTATTCCACTGAATAGATTATACTTTTTCTTTTGGTTAAAGTTATAGATGGAAATTCTTTGTTTTTAACAGGGTGTTACTACTCCAAAGAATTATTAGATAATTTCTTTTTAAATCTAAATTTCCTATAACATAGGCAAAAAGTATATTATGTATAAGAAAGATGAAATAAATTCTATTTTCTCTCAAAACTATGATTATAGTTGCGTCTAAGTTGGCAAATTATCAAAAAAATTGTTATTTCAGTGAATCTAGTTCTTAAGACTGAAATATTATTGCTCCAGACATTTCTAAACTAAAATATTTAGTGAAAAGCATTTTTCTATGCTAAATAAATTTAAATGTCATTTTATTAAGACTATTAGACCCGTCACTATAGAATTCTGGACAATGATTTTTCCTTTATACTACCTAGTTTTATTCCAAGTTTTTTTTTCTACAAGGGAAAATTAATTTTTAAGACTATAAATATAATCAAACAATATCATATAAAGAAAATTCAATGCACAAACCCAACACATATCACCTCCTTTCCCTCTAAGGGTAAAAATGGATAAAATCAATATAATTAGCCAAGGCTAAGTATCTTTAGAGGAAGGCAAGGAAACATGTTTACTTTCTAAGACAGAAATGGTTGAGATTAAGCATTCTAAGAATTGATTATTTGTTAGTCACTTGAGAAAGAATCAATCATTTTAGCAAGAATTTAAGAATCAATATTTAACAACCATAATTGCTCATGTCCTCAAGTTTTACAGGTCAGTCAACAAGTATTTACTGAGTACCCACAGGGAACATAGCAACATCATAGAAGACTGGGGCATGACAAATAATAGACACCAACTTCTTCCCAAGACATTTCCAAGCTGAAAAATGAGGTAAAACAAATATATGTCTAAACAACATAGCAATTACAAGATTCTGAAAAGAAGCAAAGGTGGTGAGACTATAGACTAAAAAATGTGAAGGGTGTCATTAAGGGAATCTATGACTTTTTTTTGAGAAGGATATACTAATAGAAAAAAGAAAACTCTCCATACATAGATCACCTGAAAGATGGTGGAAGAATGGAGGAGGCAAGGAATGGCACTAAAAGAAATAAATAGAGGTAGGATCTACTTTCTCACCACCCATTTTATTCTATTAAAAATATGATATCTACCTTAATATTGTCCTTAAACTGCCTTCTCAAAGGTCAATGGCCAAACCCAAGACTGGACCTTATTATCCTCAATGGCTATGGTACACCTGATACAACTTCTATATACACTCCTAATAACGATACTGCCAAAAACGATGTCAACAACAATAATATACATATACATTAAAGCTTATAAAGTAATACCCCCTTAGATATTATAATCCCAATTTTGCGGATAAAGAAACTAAAGCTAAAAATAAATGAAAAAACATTTATTAAGTACTTACTAGTTGCTAAGTGGGAAAGCCATCTATATAACTACACTTCTCTAACTCTCCTTTAAACTCATTTCATTTGGCTTCTGACATCATTCAATCTGACACTGTTCTTCCTAAAGTCACCAATTATTTTTAAACTTCCAAATCTGACGGATTTTCTCAGTCTTCGTCTTAACTTCTGCACCCTCTTTTCCTTGATTCTTGCTTCTCTTTTAGTTTTTGTGATAGTGTTCTTTCCTGGTTTTTCTCCTTCTTGTCTGATAGATTTCTCAGTCTCCATTTCTGGATCTTCAGGTCCTATCTGCTAATCACAGGTTATGCCAGGCTCTTACCTGGACCCTCTTCTCCTCTTTTTTGGTAAACTATGTGCCATCCTCAATTCTTGTTCTATTTTTGAAACATTACACACCATCTCTCCTCTGACAGAAAATGCTGTTCAGGTGCTGGCCCTCATCACGTCTCATGCTTGGATTATTGTGATAGCCTTCTGGTTTGTCTTGGCAAGAGACTGGATAGGAGAAATGAGAATGAGTAAGGAGCTGAGGATGATACCTAGGTTGTGAGCCTAGGACTGGGAAGATACTGCTGGCTCAACAGAAATGTGAAAATAGTGATTTCAGTTTTGAACATGTTGGGTTTAAGAAGTCTATATGCATTCAAAAATATTTGAGATGTTCAAGAGGTAGGTGAAGATGTGAGGATGGAGACCAGAAAATTAGATAAGGAGATTTGAGAATCATCTGCAAGGAAATGATAATTGAATCCACATGGAACATGAAGCAAGACAGAACAGGGAGGAGAGAGAAGAGGGGCCATCACAGAGCCACGAAGGAGCAGGACAGAGCTTAAGAGGACCTCATGATTGCTAGGTACAAACTGAATAAAAGTTCAGCAAAGGAGACTATGATGAACTGTCTTTTTTTTTTAAAGATGCCCCACAATTATAGTTGTGTAGTGAATTGAAAAGGTTTCTCCTTTTCATGTGATTAGTGAACTGGAACCAGTAAAAGAAAGTCTATACATTCTCTAGTCTCTTCAGAGCACTTCCATTATATGTCATCATGACTTTCCCATGGTCTCTCTTATTCAGAAGAGTAGCATCAGAGGCACTCTTTGCATGTGTCAAACCCCTGTTACATAAGATAAAATCATCTTATAAGAAATTTTCCAGTCTTAAACTTTTTTGGTCCCTATATAAACTGGCTTTTAGAAAATCTTTCTGTATAATGTATTTGATATAAAAGGAAATAGATTGTAGACTTTACTATGAATATGCATACGAAAATAAATTAAGCAATTTCAATAGTATAATATAATTATTTGCCAAACATTCCCTGTAATACCTCTGAAAAGCTTCTCATATGCCTGAGGGTACTTGTAGCCTTAGAGAATTCTGTGATATTTCTCATAAAGCCTTAATGTTTTCTTTTTCCCTCAGAGAACTTGTTCTTTCAAAATGTATAATACACGACACTCTTTTTCTTTCTGTTACTGACACTACTAAAGTAACTATTTCCTTGTGCTTGTCACACATTTGTCTGCTTTTTCAGTCTTGTCAGAAGATCACAATGAAATCCAGCTGAGTGCCCTAAACTACATTTTATTATTGCAGACTCTCAGCAAATTCCATGTTGGTCACCTGGTAACCAGACCTTATTCATTTGCCGAGTTTCCTTGGTTGCATTTCATATTTCATCAGAATGTAAGAGTTCTTATCTTTTGTTATGTTAACTCAGAGAGGAGTCTAATATGTTCCTTCTATTTTCCTCTAATTCTCATACCAAAGATGTTTTCCTAATGAATCTGGCCACTCTGTAAAAAGGAATATTAGCTAGATTTTGGCAGGTGACAATATTATTCCATACCTCTGTTCTTTACAGTCACTGGATTTCTTTTGCCTATCTTTCTTGTGTAATGGGAATGGGAATTTGAAGATCTTCCTTACCCCTTAACAGGCCTAAGGGAATTTGAAGATCTTCCCTGCCCCTTAACAGGCTGAATGTAATCATATGGGGCCTGTGGTGGGCGCAGCTTGCTGAACAGGTTGAGCATGAAGGGTGGAACAGAGCTCAGAGAAAACTGGGAGTCAGAACAGTTAGAATGGAGGGAGGAAAGAGGACATAGGCAAGCAAACAGCTAAGCTTGTGAGTGTTTGTGGGAAGGCTTTGGGATGGTGTTGCTATTGGTAGTCTTATTGTGCATAGATTTCTTTGCTGCTATGATGAATTTGGCTTTCTGGTGTCAGAATAAATGTTTTGCTTCTGTCTTCTATATGGAGAGTCTGTTATATTTTGTAATTCAGAATTAAGCCAGCATATTCAGTCACTGCTGGTGCTACGAATATTGTCTTGGCAATACATCTTGCAATGATGTCTTATATCATCTCAACATGTTGTATGTTCTTTGATTCTGTACTCTCACAGATTGGTCAGTCACATGTTCAGTTCACTGAAGCTGCTACTTACAGGCATTATTTTAAGACCAGTATCATCCAGGACCTCGATGTGACGATATCCTCTTAATGTTTTGAAAAGCATGCTTTGGAGACAATAATGTCTTATTTCCAAAATACCTGAAAAAATACACCAACTTTTGCGGTAGTTTGCATATCTAAATCACTTCTGGTCAGAGCCTTAATTTAATGCTATACTATGATCTGTTTGATATCATTTTCCTAAAAGATTTGTTGGCTGTGGTCATACACATGTTTTCCTTATTTGTTGTTATTCATTAACACCATGCAAAAAACATAGCAGGTCAGTTTTCAGGTTTGCCTATAATTCATAAAAACTGGCTACAATTACCCTGACTCAAAGCTAATCCATGACTTGGGGTTTTGACAGGCTTAGACAAATCCAAAAGCAATGGCTAAATCTTTTGTGATCCTGTACATCAGTACCAGGTATGATCTGCTGGCCTCAAGTGGCTTTTATTGAGAATTTTAATGATTTCAAATGAATTTAAATTAATTCTTTTGAATATTAAGTATCCCCTCACTTACTATCCTGACTATAAATCACCTGGGAGCTAGGTGGTGCAATGGAAAGAGTACTGGGCTTGTAATCAACAAGATACATATTCCTGAGTTCAAATCCTGCCCCAGACACTCACTAGCTGAATGACCTTGGTTAAGTCACCTAACCTTGTTTGCCTCAGTTTCCTCATCTATAATATGAGCTGGGGGAGGAAACAGCAAACCACTTCAGTATCTTTGCCAAGAAAACCCCAAATGGGGTCATGAAGAGTTAGATACAACTGAAATGACCGAATAACAACAATAAATCACTCAGACGGTTGATTCAGGGATTGAAAAAAAAAAAGACAAACCAGATGTTGGAAGTATTGTTGAATCTACTGTTGAATGACTGAATTTTTTGTTTATTACATGATTGTTTATTGTACATCTATATCAAGTGACAGCTATCTCATTACAATTTAAAACAAATTCCTCTAATATTCTGTCCTTAATGAAAGAGGATGATAACCATTCCATACAGTAATCCATTCTTTATATTCAGATTTTATTACTATAATAACAGTAATCCTTTATTCTTCCCATCTAAATTATGTACAGGCATACCTTGTTTACTGAACTTTGCAGATATTGTGCTTTTTTACAAACTGAAGGTTTGCAGCAACCCTGCTTGACGTCAAGCAAGTCTTTTGGTGCCAGTTTCCCAACAGCATACGTTCACATTTGCGTCTCTATGTCACATTTTGGTAATTCTGACCACATTTCAAAACTTTGCATTATTATTATATTTGTTATAGTGATCTGTAATCATTTCATGTTACTTTTATAACTTTCATGTTACTTTCATGTTACTACTGTAATAGTTTTGGGGCACCCATATATGAAGGTGAACTTAATTGATAAATGTGTGTTTTGACTGCTCCACCAAGTTTCCCTATCTTTCTCCCTCTCCTTAGGCCTCTCTATTCTGAGATAAAACAATACTGAAACTAGGCTAATAGATAACTTCATTGTGCTCTTATATTAAGAAATTGCCACAACTACCCTAACATACAACAATCACGGCCCTGATCAGTCAGCAGCTACCAACATGAAAACAAGATCCACCACCAGCAAAAAAGATTTATGACTTTGAAGGCTCAGATGATGGCTAGCAATTTTTTTTACAATAAGGTATTTTTAAATTAAGGTATATACTTTTTTTAGATATAATATTATTGCACACTTAATAGACTACAGCATAGTGTAAATCTAATTTTTACATGCAATGGCAAACCAAAAAATTCATTACTTGCTTCACTGAGATATTTACTTTATTGAAGTGGTCTGGAACTGAACTCACAATTTCTCTAGGGTATACCTATAGTTACTTTAGTCTTTCTTCACAAGAATTTGAACTTTTCGGAATTCTCTCCAGTTTTTCCATGTTCCTTTTAAGTTGAGAACCTGACAACAATATAAAGTACTCTAAGGCTGCTTGATAATATAGCAGTACTAAACTTATTAAGAGCTGGTATTCCACATCTTTGTAAATTGATTTAAATTCAGAAATATTCCCCACAAAAAAATGTTATTGTGGTAGCAGTAGTATCTACCAAGTAGGCTTGATTATTATTTTTTCCTTAAAAGGTAGCAAACTTGTGCTCAAACATGAATTGACTAGTCTAAGGTTTCATTAAGCTTCTGAAATAGCTTCCTGATAGCCCAAATTCAAAACCCAAAACACAAAAAGGTAGAAGTTTCTTTCCCCTAGAACAGAGAGAGTGAAGGAGTATGCTAGCATAGCCAAAACAAAAAGCAAAGAAACCATGCTCATCTGTATCACTGTTATATCTTTGCTGAATATTCCTTCTATGCTAGTTAAGTAAATCTGTATTTGTTAACTATTAAGATTGTCCATGACTGTCAAATTTCAATCTAATTCTGAACAAAAAGCATTAGACTGGACAGTTTGGGACCTACCTTACAAGAACAGGCAATAGTTATCAGTACTGCATAGAGTGGCCTCAGGGAAGTGTGGGAAGAGAAATGCAGATGAAGGTGAATGGATGGCCATCTTTTGAATAGCATAAGAAGTGCCCGATAGTCCCAGGGGGATTAAAAAGGAGAGTAAAAGGTAATATATACAAAAATATCTATAGCATATTGTTTTATGATGGTAAAGGACTGGAAACTATGAGGGTGTCCATCAAGTGGGAAATGGCTGAACAAATTAAGTATATAGACATAATGGAATACTCTCATGTTGTAAGAAATGATGAAGGTGACAGTTTCAGAGAATCCTGGGAAGGCTTATCTAAACTAATACAAAAAGAAGGAAGTGGGGAGGACCGGAAGAACAATTTATACAGTATATTTATACACTGAAAGGCCAAACAACTTTGGAAGACTTAAGAATTCTGATCAATACAATGAATACTCATAATTTCAGAGGATTCATATTGAAACATGCTATCCACACCCCCAGTGTGGCAGTGGACTCAAGAGTGCAAAGTGAAACAAATTTATGTTTTTGGGCATGGCCAATGTAGAAACCTGTTTTGCTTACCTATGCATATTTGTCACACAGGTTTTGTTTTTCTTTCTTTTTCAACTGGGGGGAAGGTAAATAGGAGAGAAAGAAAAAAGATTCTTATTGAGAAAAATTAAATTTTAAAAAAGAAAATAAACTGAAGTGATTCAGCAAGGAGAATGAGATGAGAATGTTCTCTGTCTTGAAGAGTTATGCCCTGCTAAAAGTGAAGTATACTACTCATCTCTTAGAGGTGATTAACTCAAGATGCAAAATGAGTCATACATTTGAGCAAATAACTGAAGTAAGAATTTGCTTTTCTTCACTCTGCATGTTTATTACAAGGATTATCTTTTTGTTTTCCCTTTTTTCCGTTCAATGGAGATGGGGGGGTGAGGGAGAGAAAATAAATGCTTGTATTTGAAATAAGAAAACGAAATCTAAAGATTGGTGATGCAAAAGCAAAAGAAATTAAACTGATTAAAAAACTAAAGAGTGGTTATTCATTTCTAAGTAAAAATACAAACACATATATGTGTGTGTACGTATACATACATACACACGCACACAAACATGCCCTGGGGTTAAATGCTATAAACATAAATTTGTTGATTTTTAATAGTTTTTATATTTCAGAATGCCAGTGACCACCAGGCCTACCAACCTATGGTAGGCTTTGGCTATCTCTAAAGACTGGAATATTGGTTGTCTGAGAACTGCACTGAAAGAATCGCTTAGGACTTTTAATATATGAGGTCACTGGGAACCAGGTCATAAGAATTTTGTTGGGATTCTGATGCAAGATATTAGGAGAAGCTTGATCCTCCCAAGAAACCCCAGGGCCTTTCTAGAATTGGGATAATGGATAAATGTGCCCAAAGTATCTTGTTTGATTTACTAGTGAGAGGGAAAATAAATAAATGTTCAAAAAGTGGAGAGAAAGTTTCCATCATTGTTCTAGTGACTTATAGGTCTCTTTCTCTCCAGAATTTCCAGTTAGAGGTAGGTGTGGAGCCACAGTAGAGCAGGTCTCAGCCTCAGCCCCAGTAAAGGAGTTGGGCAGCAGCATCACCTGCAGAGTACTTGGTTTCCCATAGTAAGGTAGGTGAAAAGACATAGGCCTGTTAAGTACAAGTGCTATTTGTGGTGCTTGACTTGATACAGGGTAGTAAGTGGCAGAACGTGGAAAAGTAGTCCAATCTTGACCCAGCCAACCCATTCAAGGGTAGAAGACCTTTAAAACCTGGCCATTAACAGCTGGGGTGTTGTAGAAGCAATATCTGCTATGGCAGCTGGCCTAGTTTTTCCTTAAAAGAAACGGAAATCATCCTTGGAACTTAATTAGCTTAGGGCACTAAGACCCGGTGCACTGGCACAACTTCCAGGCATCTTAAACACCAAAATCAGTTCAGGAATAGGCAAGAGTTGCTTCTTCCTACAGACTTCTGACCAACAAAACAACATTGCCAAGACTAAGGGGAAACTATGTCCAACTGCATCTATGTTGTAGATCCTTTGTCTAGTATGCCTCATTAAACCTACTTTTGCTAATTTTTACATGGTTAATGTCTCATTTCATTATAATTATGAACCCAAGACATTAGACTATCCTGAACCAGGTCCAGTTAACTGCCATTTATAAATTATACATGCCAGTTAGCATCTTAGGAGAGTCTCTAAAAGCCCAGTTAATCAACAATACACAGTAAGCCTAGCTGTTTAGAGAGATGTGAAACACTATTGCATAGTTAACAGTAACTGGTCCTGGTAGCAAGGCAGACCTGTTAGGTTCAAGTCTTACCTCTATCACATACTGACTGTGACTCTGGCTAAGTTACTTAATCGCCTGGACAGGCAACTCCAAGGCTCTTAAGTTCCAGAGCAGGTTCTCATTTCCACTGGCAGAGGGAATGTCCTTACTGGGAATTTCTGATATCAATGAAATCACAGTTCTGGTCCAAAAACAAAGCATACTACAACTGGTACGTATGGTACTAAAAATATCACTCTGATGCAGGATGATGTTTCTGTGGGAAACTGTTTTCAGATATCTAAATGTAAATGCCTCTGTCACCATTGCCTCCTTTTGGCAACAGTTTCTGAGATGATAGTGCTGGTAATATGTCCTTAAAGTTATTCACAGCAGCAATCCTCAGGAGAGCTGCTTGTGGTGGCTTTACAGTTTTTCTCCTTCCCGAGACATTTTTGCAACAGATATAGCCATCTCACAAGCTCCTTCCTCACTTTTTGAGAAGCAAAGATTTGCTTATTTATTTACTTTACACTTCTCAAGCAGAAAAAGAAAAAAAAAAGAATAAGAATAACCAGTTAAGACTCAAAACACTTTGAAAAATTCTTCTTTCCAAGGACATACACTCTAAATTGGGTATCTTGGCCTACAGGAGAGTAGGGGGAAAAGGGATGAGAGGGGGGAGGATGGAGAGGAAGGTTGTTAGAAGTACACACTTCTATAAAGAGACAGGGACAAAGGAGAGAATAGAACAAGTGGGAGGTGGAATAGGAAGGAGGGAAATACAGTCAGTCTTTCACAATATGTGTCCATTGTGGAGATGTTCTGTGTAACTACACATGTATGGCCTGTATTGAATTGCTGTCTTTCTAGTGGGGATGGGTGACGAGGGAGGAAGGGAAAGAATCTAGAATTTAAAGTCCTAAAATCAAATGTTAAAAATATATATGGGGGATCGTTGTTTTGGGGTGGTGGGTGGGGGAAAGACGGGGAGAAAATTTGTAACTCAAGATCTCATAGAAATGAATGATGTAAACCAAAAATAAACAAAAGCTTAATAATAATAAGAAAAAAAAGAAAAATTCTTCCCTCCTTCCTTCCTACCACTTAGACCCTATGAGAACTTATATACAGTGCTAAATCTTGTTAAATATTTGGTTTTTTTTACCTATCATTGCAGAAAAAAACAACAACCATATACTAAGACTAATTGAACACTTAACCTCAAACTCTTGGACAGGTGTTCTAAAAACTAATTTTTTTTTTTGCACTCATTGGCAGTCTGATGAAACTTATGGACCTCTTCTGCTAGTTATTACCTCAGAATAGTATTTTTAAAAAAGATAACTGAAGGACATGCTCAATTTCAGCTAGAGGTTAATGAAAATAATTAAGTATAATTTAAGTTAAATTTATAGGTTAAATATGAAATGATGCATAGGCTTACCTATACCTTGGTATAAGCATTTTAAAATTGTTTCTTCTAAGTGTAGTGTGTGTGTGAAAGATAGGAGCTTATAATGGTCTTTCTGCCACTCCCGGATCTCTAAAGTAAGATAAGGCAGGGGGCTGTAGAACATTTCTCACACCTCTTTTGGTTTCCTTAAGAGAAGATCTCTTGCTAAAAAAATTATTTTACAGAGGTAGAAAAAATAATAGAAAATTCATTTGAAAGAACAAAAGGTCTGGAATATCAAGAGAATTAATGAAAAAAAAAGCTAGGCAAGGTGGCCTAGACATACCAGATCTTAAATTGTATTATAAAGCAGCAATCAGCAAAACTACCTGGTACTGACTAAGAAATACAGTGGTGGATCAGAGGAACAGGTTAGGTACACAAGACTAGTCAATGACTATAGCACTGTTTGATAAACCCAAAGACTCCAGTTTCTGGGATAAGAACTCACTATTTAACAAAAACTGCAGGGAAAACTGGGAAACAGTGTGGCAGAAACTAGACATAGACCAACATCTTACACCACATACCAAAATAAAGTCAAAATGGGTACATGATTTAGATATAAAGGCTGGTACTATAAGCAACTGGGAGAGCAAGGAATAGTTTATCTGTCAGATTTATGGAGAAGGGAAGAATTTATGACCAAACATGAGATAGAGAACATTATGAAATACAAAATGGATAATTTTGATTACTTAAATTGGAAGGTTTTTGCACAAAGCTAATACAACCAAGGTTAGGAGGGAAGCAGAAAACTGGGAAAGAATTTTTACACCAGTGTCTTTGATAAAGGCCTCATTTCTAAAATATATAGACAACTGAGTCAAATTTACAAGAATATAAGTCATTTCCCAATTGATAAATGGTCAAAGGATGTAACAGGCAGTTTTCAGAGGAAGAAATTAAAGCTATGTATAGTCATATGAAAAAAAGTTCTAAATCATTATTGATTAGTGAAATGCAAATCAAAACAACTCTTAAGTACCACATCACAATTATCAGATTGGCTAACATAACAAAACAGAAAAATGAGAAATGCTAGAGAAGATGTGGAAAAATTGGAATATTAATGCACTGCTGGTGGAGTTGTGAACTGATCCAACCATTCTGGAGAGCAATTTGGAACTATGCCCAAAGGGCTATAAAAATGTCCACACTCTGACCTACAGATACCACTTCTAGGTCTATATCCCAAAGAGATCATACAAAAGGGAAAAGGACCCACGTGTACAAAAATATTTATAGCGGCTCTTTTTGTGGCAGCCAAGAATTGGAAATTGAAGGGATGTCCATCAGCCGGAGAATGGCTGAACAAGTTGTGGTATATGAATATAATGGAATACCATTGTGCTATAAGAAATGATGAGCAGACAGACTTGAGGAAAACCTGGAAAGGCTTCAACGAATTGATGCTGAGTGAAGTGAGCAGAACCAGAATATTGTATAAAGTAACAGCCACAATGTGAGATGACTTAACTTTGACAGACTTAGCTCTTCTTAGCAATGCATGTATCCAAGACAACTCCAAAAGACTCAGCATGGAAAATGCTGTCCACATCCAGAAAAAGAACTATGGAGTCTGAATGTCAATTGAAGCATATTATTTGTGCCCTCTTTTTTTCTTTGTTTCTTCTATCTTGTGGTTTCTCCCATTGGTTTTAATTTTTCTTTACAATATAACTAATGTGAAAACAGGTTCAATATGAATATATATGTAGAGCCTTGGAGTGGGGGGAGGGGAGAAATGGAGAGAAAATTTAGAACTCAAAATCTTATGGAAGTAAATGCTGAAAACCAAAAATAAATAAATCAAAACAAAAACAAAAACAAACCATTAAAAAAAAGAGAAGATCTCCTTGCTATATACATTTTGAAAGTATGGGTAGGGCAGGCTTTAGGCAAAACTGTAAAAACGATAAATTCCCTTTGGTGCTTTCTTCACCTCCATTTTGATTCTATTTCTTTATTTCTCTCTCCAATTGAAAAATCAGAGAATGAAACGGCAAACCACTCTAGTATTTTTGCAAAGAAAACCCCAAATGGGGTCACGAGGACTCAGACATGACTGAAATGACTGAACAAAACTGAAGAGCTAAAAAGGTTTTGAGTATATAAGTCCACTGAGGGATCATATATATATATATATATATCTGTATATAGTCTGAGGAACAAAAGTTTAGTTAAGCTTGAAAACACTTTTCATTAGGTTGGCTGCAATGTTTCTGGTTTGTTGTTTATAACTACCAAAGACCACCTTGTAATGCAGAGAGGCTTCAATCTGCTGTGAAATACTCATACCAACAAAATACTGCCACCTTGAAGTATTCAAATATTCCATGCTTAAATACATTAAACATAATAAAAGGTTGAACTCAGGTTACTACCTTCTAATTTTAAATAGTAAATTGTCAATCATTCTAACCACATGATGTTTTTAAGAGAGATGCTAACTGTGTAAGTCAGGTTTGTGATATACGAAGGAAAAAATGGAAGGGAAAAGCTGTATATGACGAGCATTTAAAGAGTAATCTAGACAACAGAAGTACTTGAATTCAGATAAAGGGAAGGCAGGTAGTGTCCAAATGTAAGAATTCAAGAATTATCTCAGTTTGAAAATATTTTCTTCTTCTTAATCTCCCTCTACTTTCTTAATAATAGCATCAACCATGATTACTTATAATTTAATCTTCCTAAATTTAACTGTTCTTTGACAGTTTTATTTTTGTTATAATGAAATCTCATTGCTTAGAAATGACACTTTAAATTCCCTTTATATTCATCCAACAATTTCAACATTAAATGCTTATTCTGCAAAGAATATTGAATTAGGTGCTTGAAGAGATCTCAGAGAGGTTACATTCTTGTAGTGTTTCCAACACAGAGTATAAAATACTATATAACAGATGAGAAGCAAAATATAATTACTGACTAGAGGAAGATAATAATTGACATGGGGATCTGGGAAGGCTCACTGGAAGAAGTGACATTTGAATTGGGCTTGCAGAAAGGAATGCAAGGTAGCAGAGGCATAGGCAACAGCATGAATAGAAGCACAAAAGAAGATAAAAATGGGATATTTATGAAAGACCAGTTCAATTTGGAAGGAGCATACATTATATATAAAGAAATAGATTGAAAAAAGGCTATAAGGGTCAAATGGAATTCTAGACTTTTGAACTCAGAGAGAAAAAAGGGAGCCAGTAAAAGTTTTAGAGCAGATGAATGAAATGTTCAGATATAAAAGTGATAAATCTGGCAGAGGTGCAAAAGATAAAAAGGGGGTGGGATGGGAAAGTAAGAATAGAGATAGGAACAGTGAGGTTAGAAAATTACTGTAGCCATTCATGCAAATGGTTATTAGAGCTTATACTATCGCTGTGGTAGTAATAATGAAGACGGGATGAATGCAAAAAATATGAAGGAGAACTGACATAACTTGGCAACTGATGAAGGCCTGGTGACAAAAACAACGAGCAGATTGTTGAGGAAAGATCACTTGAACTGTTGCAGCTGAAGTGCAACTGAGGAGTTTAGGTACAGGTAGGTGTCTATAGATCCCTGGGCATGCAGTTCTCAAGCATGGATGGAAGTACAGACAATGATGATACGCATTTGGGAGGAATCTGTGGGCAAAGGAGCTAATACTGTGGAAGTAAATGAGAATACCAAGGAATAGAGTTCAGTGCCAGAGAAGAGGGCCCCCTGACAGAACTTTGGGGAACACCAAAATCAAGGCTATCAGCATTCATCAAAAGTCTGTCATAATCTAATTTAATCAAACTATACAAACTGAAATATATAAACTATATTTAACCAAATTATATAAAACCAATATTTTCATAGGTAAATATTTTCTCCTGCAGATAAATTTAAGTACTTAAATGACAGTAATAATTTTAATTGCAACAAAAATTAATTGCTTAATTTGGTAGCAATAGGGTATTTTTGAAATACCCTAAGAAAATTTTGCTCAATAATCCATCTTTCTAGACTTGATTTAAAGGGCCTATTTACATATTATCTTTCTTCTGAGATCAAAGCATATCACCATCAATATATCCTGGCAGATATGCAGCATTATCACCAGCATTTAGTAAAACTAAAAGCAAATGATTCAATTACTTGTTCAAGGTCTCATTCTATATCACTTGCTTTTTTAGGACTAGACTCTAGAATCACTAAAGTACTACTTGTATCTTTTTGCTATATTTTATTTATTAAAACTAATAAAATGCTACTTTTCAAAGCTTTAAAATACAGCCTTTTTTTTCAACCAATGAAAGAGATATTTCATTATAGTTGCCATGGAGAAAAGTTGTATTACATATCTGGAAGTGTTAAGTCTTAACAGGTTTATCCCAAATACATGAAAAATTGTGAAGCCTGTTTATATTTCTGGCAAAAAGACTGAACAGCTGCAGGAAAGCTATACAGGGTAGGCTAAAAATTTTTAATAGATATCACAACTAAGAGAATATGTTCATCCCTTTGTACCCGTAGTCTCAAAAAGATCTTTTTTAAAAACAGTAAGGAAAATAGACTTCATAGGTGATAGTAGCTGCATATGAAGGACTTGAGAAGAATTCTGATTTACTAGACTTCAGATATTTTAACACAGGATTTACTTCTGAAACCACATTTTTACTGTTACATTACTTTAGATCTCTCAACCTGGAATAATCCTTTGAAGCAAAATAACTATTAGGTAAGTCTTGAGCCAGACTATTAAAAATAGAGAACAAAAACTTTCCAAGGTCAATGGAAAAATAAGATCATAAAAGTCTTCTGTTTCTCTGTAGTCAGAAATAAAGGCTATATTGATTTTTAAAAAACCCAACACAAAGATGTGAATCATCAGTCATTACACTAATGCTTATTCGAACAGAGATAGTTGCATGGAATTGAATAATAACTTTCGCCATGGTAGAAGAGAAATATGCTTAACAGTGGCTGATCAGCAGTTAGTATATGCACACCATCAGGTTGTACGACACATAGGCTTGCACATATATGTAACTGCTGGCTATATTTCTGAAATTTCTTATTTCTACCAAAAGAATCAATGAGTATTTATATTAAATGCCTACTATGTGTCAGGAAATGTGTTCTACATTCATTCGTTAAAACTGGAGCTTTCTATTGCTGTTTAGTTTTCAGGTTACAGTAACTTCTTAAAATACAACTTATGTATATTGATATGCATTTCATAAACTCTATTTGGTATTTAAAGGACTTCATATCTAAGCTCAATCTACCTTTCTACGCTTATTATATATTATTTCCTTTCACATACTCTATGATCTAGCCAAACTGGCCTCCTTGCAGATAACATTCAACCTCCCATCTCTGTGCTTCTGCAGAGACTTTCCGACTCTCCTGTGCCTGCCTGGCACGCCCTCTCTCCTCATCTTCACCTCTTAGAATCCTGGCTTCCTTCAAAGTTCACCTCAAGCACCACCTGCTACATGAGGCTGCTGGTATTCTCTGTATAAACTTGCCATCAAATCATAGATTTAGAGCTGCAAAGTTAAGGCCATCTAAGTACAATGCTCTCATTTTACAGACGAGGAAAAACTGAGGTACAAAGAGGTACAGCGAACTGCCCACGCACAATTATTAAGTGTCAGAGGTAAAATCAGAAGGCAAGTATTTTTTACTCCGAAGTCCAATACCCTACTAAACCATGCTGCCAATCACTACAGATATGTGTCTGCTTCTTTTGATAAAATGTAAGCTCCTGGAGGGTAGATACTGTTTATTTTTGTCTTTATATCCTCTGAACCTAGCTCTGTGCCTACAACACTTGACTAGTTGATATATATTTTATTAAATTAGGAAATTTTTTTTAAAAAACTCAGCAAAATCTAATTCTACTTTCTTTTTCTATTTTTTGGTCTCTATTTCTTTCTTTTCTTTTCTTGGTCAAGAAAAACTTTTGCTTTGTTCACAATAGGATCTTATCCTACCAGAACTCCCCTGTCTGAGATTTAAAAACCAGTTACTGGTGTCTAAGTTGCTGTCACACGGATCAGTCCATGTTTCTCATTAGAAGGGGCTTTGTCAAAGCTTTTCAATCACTCCTAAAGTAGAGCCAGGACTGGGAAGGAAGCACACATATACCCTACCCAATGTGATTTTTTTTTGGCTAGTACCAAGTTTTAGACAGGAATTTAGAGACTGTGATGGCTCCATGGTCCTATGATTTAATTTAGGAAGGCTCAATTTGTTAAAAGGCTCAAATGAAATTATATGAAAGCATACTGCATCTATAAAGCATTATATATAGATGTATGTGTGTGTGTGTGTGTGTGCGTGTGTGTGTGTGCGTGTGTGTGTGTGTGTATATATATATATATATATATATGTACATATTCGTCTATGATAGAAAAAATTTCTGTTGGGAACCCTGCCAGCTGAAAAAACCCCCCACTAAAATCCTATTACCTAAATCTTAGAATTCTATGATATCCTAGTCTATTTTTAAATGAAAAGATTCACCTTTCTCACTTATGCCAATCTAAAACACAAGTATGGGGTGATTTGTACAGACAGTTGGTCTTTTTCTGTATCTTCTCCCCTACTCTGCAGCAAATGACATGAAATAGCCAAGCTGTTTAAGTTGGTATCAGAGGAAGAATCGTTTGAAGAAGAAAGAAGAAAAGGAACTGCACGAAAGAGAGTTCTATTTTTAGCATTCTAGAGGGTTTAATAAAGGAAAGTCATACTTATATAACAGGTGGAGTTGTTGGCAAGCCTGGGAAATGGTTAATTTTTTTTTCCCTAAACAGAGCTCCTTGTAGGAAATATTGCCACTTTGAAGCTTTTAATGCTGTGTAGTATATGGTCTATTATTAAGTAATATCCTAACATACATCTGCAGAAATCTATCAGACTGGCTGCAATAACTGCTCTGTAGAAATCTAGGCTAGGTGATCTATTTTAAGACACGATTACTTTCAAACGATAAAATAAAAGATTTCATAACTGGGCAAGTCATCTACTTTCTTGTGGTTTTATTTCTTCATTTAAAAATTAATTATGAAAATCTCAATTTTATGAACTTGTTATAAAACGTAACTAAAATAACTGAAACATTCCAAAAAATGGTGTTAAGCAATAGATTGCAAACTAAGTAGAATATCTTCTTACCAAAGTCTAAATTTCACTAATAATGTAAAGTAGATTTGCAATAAATTCAGCATTTTCTCCCTTTTCTCTTTATTCATTCTCAACCCCATTCTTCTAAATGAGTATTCAATTAAAAATAAAAAACAAACAAAAAAGCCCAAACCTTACACTATGTCAATCAGACCTATGAGGAGACCTGGGTTCTAGTCCTAGCTGTTTTAATAACTGTCAAGTTCCGTCACCTGTCTGAGCCTCAGCTTTGCATCAATAGAGGCCGTTGAGTTCAATTTCTTCATTCTGAGGTCCCCTTCAAATTGAAAAAATAACCTGAGTCAAATCTCAAAACATGGAAATTCAGATTTTTTTTTTGCTAAAATCATGTGGGATTTAAGAAAAATTATAACATATTTCAGCAATCTAAGATTTTCTGAAAACAGTAGATGGAGTTAAGATACCACAGGAAAATAAATCTAGAGCTAGAAGGGATGACCTGAGAGGCCAAATAGTACAACTTTTTCATTTAGGCATGAATATTAAACGCAAGACAATGATTTAATTTCAGTTATATATTTTAACTGTCTTTTCCTACTGAAATTAAATACAGTCAGTCCTCTCAGATTTTATGTAGTATTTTACGTGTAATTAGCAAAGACAGACTTTTAAAATGTATCTGTTCAGATTATTTCTCAAGTGACTGCCACACAATTCTAGTTTATCTAATCCATACTTTTTACTATACTTTTTATTGATATGAACTGATATACAATAACTGGCAAAACTGGCATTAATTTTCTATTTTACATAGTTAAAAAGAACCAGAGGGTTTGATTTCTTCCCAAGTTAGTCTTAAGACAGAATCTTAAAGTATCAGAACACCTGGCATTTGCATTCTAAACACATTACAATCCATAAACATGCAAACTAAGAATTACATTTAATTTCTTGCAAGAAATTCTTTCTCCAAAGATCTAGAAATTATTCTTCAATTTAAAAATTTTCAATGAACAGACTGTTTTAGAGGAAAATCCATGAAATTCTAATTGAAAGTGCCTAATAATTGATGTTTCTAATCTATTAGAAACCTACGTAATCCTTTTAATATTCAGAAACTTGCTAGTACATAAAATCCACTTTTAAAATATAGTACATAATGTAATTATTTAGTTTCTTTTGAGAATAATTTTATATAATTTGTGCCAATCTGTAACCACTTTCACTAGGCTACCAAATTTCTGCATAGCAAGTAGGTCTTTAGAATGAATGACATTTATTAATTCTGAAGAAAAAAAAATGAGGGTTTGGCATAAGCCTGAAAACAAATAATAAAGATGCATGTTCAGGGAAAGTAAAGAGGAAAGAAAAGGAAAGAAGGCAGAGGAAGAGTAGAGAAAGACAAAGACAGAGGGAGAGCAAGAATATTTATTTTTGGGAAGATAGCTCAATGTGACATTTTTTTCCTCTTACATTTAAAAATAAAATCCAGGCAGACATAAAATTAGGAGTTAAAAGAGACGCCATCATAACCCTGAAGTTATAATCTTAAGGTTAGAACCCTTAGGCATGTGTGTTTTTTTGGGGGGTGTGGTGAGGTGGGGATAGCTGATAGCTTTAGTTGAGAATGAAAAAAGTCACAAAAGGCAAAACATTTAGTTTTGCTAAAGGATCCTTACTAAATTTCCTCTAACTTGTACCCTCTTCAGCTCCCTACCTCTGAAAGCAATTTAACTCTTAATATTAAAATAAGAGCTTCACAAAAATAAACTTCTTATTTAAAATACTATGCTCATGCTTATTTTTAATTCAGCTAGGAATATGAACTTACCCCCAGGCCGAAAGCAAGTGATTTTGGAGTAAATGTTCAAGAAGCTTACAAAATAAGTGTTCTGTTACAGCAATAACATTCACTCCCTTTAGTTAATTATTGTTACCTGTAGTTTCCATTTTCAAAGTATCACATAAAAAGATCAACAGATAATTATCAAGATAATTACCAAAAGAGTTTTTGGGCTGCCTAATTAAAACACGATGCCTTTAAAATTACTGCAGTACTTAGATTAACATTCTCTTTTAAAAATGACATTTGGCTATGCTAATTAAAGCAATAATACATCTAGGTTTTGTTCTATTATAAGAACTTTAAAAATTACCTTTCCCTCATAAGAAAATGACATAATGAATTCTTAGGTTAATAGTATTGGTTTCCTAATTTCAAAAAGAAAATATATCATTATACCCCGTGCTAGATTCATTCTACAGTGAAAGAAAAGGTAAAGTATCCCCTGTATAGGTTTAAATATATCTAGCACGCCCTATTTCCTTTTTTAAAAGATGAATTTGAAAAAGTCCCTTTTCAGAGAATACGTTTGTTCTACTGATATAATACAAGATCCTCCCAACACAAAGATATACACAGACACACAGAGATATACATAGATTCCACTTTCCCGACCCAATAAAACAAAAGAAAACCCCAAGCAAGAACTGTAGTTATCCTTTCCATTAATGGAATGCAAGGGGCAAAGTAAATCTTTTTAGAAACATGAATTATTTACCAAACTGGAAGCAAGAGTAATCTCTTTTCTCTAATTTTCAATCTAAGCAAATGTATCTTTGCAAAAAGATCTCTCACAAAAATGTTGAGATTTTTGGCATGATGATGATTTAACAACACATATTCATGTACTTGGCAAAAAATGAGGGTATTAAGCAGATGGAATCAATTCTTCACATTTTCTCTGTTTTCCAAATTTTCTATAGAGAAGATATTAGAGGATACATACCTTCATCATACTGGTATATACTTCATTAATGCAGAGTTACTGAAGATGTACTTGCCATAGTACCTTTATACTAATATTTTGCATTGCTCTTCTAAAGAGCCTGCCGAACAGATTCTCAGCTGATCAGTCAGGCATTTGTAGGTACCTGCTAGAGCAGTCTGTTAAGGCACTTGGTGAAGCCTCAGAGACAATAGAAAATCAACAGCTGTATGTTGTGATGTCAGTAACACTCTAGCCAGTCACTACCCAGAAAAACTGAAATGCATCAGAAGCTATATTGAGCTCTTCATTAGCAATTCAGTAGCAAGTGATGCAAAATCCTGTGAAACTGTGAATTTGAAATGGCTGTAGGGATTTTTGATCATTATCTCTATTAAAATTCTGTTTAACACAGTCAGACACCCCCAGTTCTCCATCACAGAAGAAAAGTTGAGAAAATGCTATTTTTCCCTTGATTTGTCACAGAACAAAATGTATGGAATTAATGTGTGGAATTTATTTTTTTTTTAATGTAATTCTCATCTTGATCTTAATAGTATTTGAAGTCTAAACTAGAAGTGACATTAACTGTCAGTTTATAATAGGTTAAAATTTTAAAAACCACATTGACAGTTTAATTCCTTAGTTTTTAACTTGGTTTCAATAAAAATCAATCTTTCTTGCTCACTTGGGCAAAAACATTACTTCTTTAAACCAACAGATGGAGATAGCAAGAGAGCAGACTTCTGATGACATTTTTGCCTCATGTCAGAGACTTGCTGCTTGTATTAGCTCAGTGGGAGATTTAAAAAGAATGGAATCAACCACACAATGAATTAAAATAATGATGTTAAAGAATTATGAGCAGACCAACCAAACAAAAAGAAAAATATAGAAAAATAACTGTATAAGTAGTTATAGCATTGAATTTTAAGAAAAATTTCTCTCCTGATTCCAGAGTCTGAATTCTACCCTCTTACTCTGCTATTAGTTTAAGGACATATTATCATTATTATTGTTGTAAACAAGAACAACTCACATTTGCACAGTGCTTTAACCCTGTAATGCAGGCACATACTGCTATGTGGCTTTATTTCCCTTTGTGATACAGGGATCATTCTTTCCATCTGCCTCACAGGGATGCTGTAGGGATTTAATCAGATAATGCTTATAAAGTGCTTGAGGTACTTGAAAGATATGTATGATACTAGCCCAAATTACATCATCTCCAGAAGAATTCTTTTTTAACTAAAAGGTCAAGGCTTTAGGGTTTGAATGCATTTGAAATATGATTACAGCTTAGAAGAACTTAATTGTTCTATATACTAGCTTGTAGCCATTTGGCTTGCATGGCTGAAGTAAGACAAATACATATAGGTATAGGGATGTGTGTGTATTTATACATATGTGAACACACACATATTTTCTATTATTAGAAAAGTTTTCGGCATTTTGGCTCAAAAACTTTTTTTTAATCCTACTTTCAAAAACAATGCTGGCCTGACCTTGCAGAGAGTTGCAAAGAAAATCTGTTAACATCCCACAAAATTTACATTATTCATTCTCATATCAAGAAAGTGATAACACATTTAAAGTAAGTTAGCCTCTTGATGTTTGGGATTAATACTGAGTGATTTAAACTTTTATTATAATTTTCAATTTTCCAAACATAATTTCTTATTACGTTCTGAACTCATTAGGACTGACTTTAAAAGGGAAAAATTAATGACAATGAACTCTATTACCTCAAAGGGGATTCTTAAGCTTTGAGCTATTTAAGTCCTTTACTTGTCTCAGCATAACTTCCAGATGGTAACACGTAGACTAGATAGAATAAAGGAAGCAAAAGTAAAGGCATTTAAAAAAAATGGATGAACAAATGCGCCATTTTTACGACAAATGATAATAAAAATTTATATTATGATACAGGTAAATGGACGTCTTAAGAAGCCACAGAGCATAGTGAATAGAAGGTCAGCAGCAGAATCAATCTCCAGCAACTGAAATACTGACTGACATATGCCCACAGGCATAACCTCTTAGTGCTACAGGTAACCCTCTTACGACTATAACTGAGTCATAAATCTATACCTGTGGAAGGTTTTCAGTGGAATTTACCCACTTGGATTAGATTAGAGAATTGCAAGTTAACTTGTTTATAAATTTGGGGGAAAGACAAAATTCTCAGTTCCATTATTCTGGGAACTTGAGAACCCATAGGCAACTAAGCCATTAAATTATATTTTCCCTGGGTTCTACTGGAAGAGAAATAAATAAAATCATACCTCATTAATTCAGACTAATTTTGAGAAAGTAGGTGGAATTAATACAAAGTTTGAATTACAGAATACTTTAAAAGAAAAGAAGTTCTGTTACTCAAGTAGAGGAGTTCTGCCCTATTTGAGGAGGAGTTAATTCTAGAGAGTCTCATGAATAGCAGAAATATGAACATTGCTGTTTTGGTAGGAAGAAAAAGAGATCTTAATTAGCAACCAAACTATGAAGGCTTAATAAAAAAAAAAAGCTATCTGCAGTATTCTTTTTTGACTGCTTAGATGCTGGCTGCATCACAAGGACTACCACAAATAATCAAAGTAGTTTTTTTAAAAAAAGATTAAAATCATAAAGAGTATAAATTCTTTATAGAAGAGACAGAGTTATAGACAAGTAGCTGATCTGCATCAGAAGGAAGTCACCACACTAATGAATTCAAAGATCCAGAGACCCGTCCTCCATCCTTCCTATACAATCTCTACTAGGGTGAATTTAATGAATACATAAGAATACTGAAATTCATTCTTTTTGTATATAAATGATTGCTCATAGAAGTGTTAGAAAAAAGTTAAAGGGGGGGCTAAGTGGCACAGTGGATAGAGCACTGGCCCTGGAGTCAGGAGGACCTGAGTTCAAATCCGGTCTCAGATACTTAACACTTACTAGCTGTGTGACCTTGGGCAAGTCACTTAACCCCAATCACCCTGCCTTACCCCCTCCAAAAAAAAGAAAATAGGTTAAACATCTCTTAGCATGGGGGGGGGGGGGGAGAATGGGGTGGGGTGGGCGAAGAGAGAAAAGAAACTTTAACTCACTGTAAATTCTTAATTAGTAGAAGGTAAATTAAAAAGCTTTTTTTGGGTATGTTTTTAGTTGCATGTACACATCCTAGCTTTTGTTTCTCAGCTCCTTTCTCTAAGGCAATGTTCTCCAAAGTTTTGACTCCGTATCCCTATCAAGAAAATATTTTTGAGCACCCCCCCCCCACACACACTATAAACATGTGCCACTGTACTAACCATTAGGTACACTGTAAAACAGACAAAAATAGAAATTTATAAAGGATGGGATAAGATGAAACAATATTTGATGTTAAAGTCAATAGTCACTGGATTTTTTAAGTATGGGAGTGACATAAAATAGAAATACTTGCAGCTGAGTGCAAGACTGATTCCAAAGGGGAGGAACTTGAGGCAGAGAGATCAATAAGAAAATTACTGCAATAGTTCATGCAACAGGTGACAAAGGCCTGAAGTAAGGTGGTGGCTGTTTGAGAAAAGAGAAAAGGACAGATGTGAAAGATAGAGGCAGAAATCACAACATTTGGAAACTGACTGAATATGTGGAGTGGAGGAGTTGAAAATGACACCAAGGATATGAAAATCTTTGTGACTAAAAGGATGATTTCCTCTCCCCTTCACTCCCCCCCAGCTCCCATAATAGGGAAGTCTGGAAGATGGGTGGATTTGGGGTAAAATATAATATAACAATAGTTGTGATTCAGATAATGACCTATGCATTCCTAGCTCATCCTGTTTGACTCACTCTGACCACCCAAAATGAAAAGGTCTACTTAGGGTTCTTACTAGTCACTGCCTTTAAGGGAGAGTAGCCTATCCTCTGAAGGGACACCTGCCACCATCACTGAGATGAATGAGAGTAGAATTTTCTCAATAGTACTAGCAGCTGCTGGGGATAGCAGTTAGTTTAGTTTATAAGTACCCTAAGGTGCCACTGCACTGGTCATGTTCCATCTGCACTGTGTTCATCACTTCTGTCAGGAGGTGGGCAGCATATTTCTTGCTTAATCTTCTGGTCTTAATCTTGAACAAAGTTTCTAAATCTTTCAAATTTGTCTTCACAATATTGTTGTTATTATATAAATTGTTTTCTTGATTCTGCTTACTTTAGTCTGCATGAGTTCATATAAGTCTGCATAGATTTCTTTGAAACCATCCTCTCTACCATTTTTTTACAGCACAAAAGCATTCCAACATATTCATATACCATAACTTGTTCAATCATTCCCTAATTGACGGGTATCTCTTCCATTTATCAATGTTTTGCCACAACTAAAAAGAGCTATAAATATTTTTTTACATAAAGGTCCTTTGCCTCTTAGATCTCTTTAGAGACATAAATTTTTTTTTAATGGTTATGGCACAAGAGGTCATACTATCTAAAATTTTAGGAGTTCCAATTGTTCTTTAATTGGACCATCTTGATTTCTTTGAGTTGTAAAAATTTCCATAGCCTTCTGGCAACTCTAGCGGAGACTGAAAGAATGGATTCAAGTATATTTGAACATGAGGCTTTTGTCTCCACCTACTGCATAGCTTTTTCTATACCCCTACCAATGTAACCTGCCACATATTCAAGGCCCTATTTCAACATTATCATTTGGTACATAGTTGAAGAAGGACATTTTCTTCCTCACCTCACTGTTTTGCTGAATCTGACTTCATATATGAAATGAAGAATGCTGCCTATTTCTACTAAACCAATTAGAGTAGCATATTTTGCTATGGATTATATACAATCTAAAGAACAAGAAAAGGGATTGCAAAATGAGAGCCTGGGATTAAAGAACACTGAGATTTGTGCTCGGTACAAAAAAGTGTGTGTGTGTGTGTGTGTGTGTGTGTGTGTGTGTGTGTGTGTGTGTGTGTGTGTGAATATGTACAAACATACTCTACTGAGAAGCCTCAGTTATGCTGTAAAAATTAAGAAATAATATTATGACAGTGTCCTTAGTCTCACTTGAATCAAAGACCTAAGCAAGTTTCCTTGCAGTTTTCTTTGCTTTTATACCAGTTAATTCCAAAAACACACCTTCACTCAGTTCTTTTCTCAAAAAGTGAGATAACATTTACCTATGTTTATTTGAACTACTCATCTGTTATTTATTATGGTATAACAATATTACATTATTTCCATATGCCAAAATTTATTTAGATATTCTCCAACTGATGAAAACACATTTTGTTGGCAGTTTTTTGCAACCACAAAGGTGCTATAAATATTCTGGTATATGTGGTTAGTACCTGTCTTTGATCTTGGTGCAGGAGAACAGTGAGTCAATGTAAATGACCAGTTACATATTTTTTTTTTGCATAATTTCAAACATTCTCCAGAACAGTTGGATCAATTCACAGTTTATTTATCTGATCTCCTAAAGCTTCTCCAGTATTGATCATTTTTGTCTTTTGTAAATTATGCCAATTTTGGAGTGGGTGGGTAAAATTTTAGAGTTGTTTTAATTTGTGTTTCTCAATTATTAGTGATGTACAACATTTTTTCAAATAATTATCAATATTCTGTAAAACTTTATTTTGAAAGTTCTGCATTCTTAATCTCTGAATAGGTTTATGAACTAATGAGTTCTATAGTTTTTTCGAGTTCCAATTTTTTTTTGTGTTAGTTCTCTCTATATACTTTTATCAGGGAAAATCTTAAACTCACCAAAGCAGGCAGGCCTGTTCATGGTGAAGTAAAATGGACAGCTAATAATATCAGTTTGTCAATAAGCATTTATTAAATGTCTACTCTGTACCAGGTGCATAAGCATCGGGGATATAAAGAAAAGGCAATACATGTTATCAAAAAGCTCATGATCAACTGTGGAAGGCAATATACAAGCAAGTTATATATCTAGGATAAACTGGACATAATCAGCAGAACATCCATGTAACTTTATGGATACCTGTGAAATGTAAAAAACCTAGAGAAAGGCCTCTAGTCTTTTGGCTGGATTGTCTGTGAGGAATCTACAGAAGAATATAAATAAAAGCTGAAGAGGACAAGGTATAAATAGGGTGTAATTGGTGCCAAATGGAGGGACTATCGATATCAACGAGAGTTCAGATGCAATGAAGTACTAAAGTGTATGTGTGTATCAGTAGAACATAGTCTCTTCATTGAGAATGCATGGCACAGTGGAAAAAGTGCCAGGCCTGGAGTCTGGAAGACTTAATTCAAATTCATCTTTAGACATTACATTAGCTGTGTAAGCCTAGGCAAGTCACTTAAATGTTGCCTGCCTCAGTTTCCTTATCTGTAAAATGGAGATAGCACCTATCTTTCAGGATCATTGTTAGGATCAGTTGAGATATTTGCAAAGTACTTTGCAAACCTTTAAATGCTATATAATTGCTAGCTACTATCATCATCATTGGCTTCTTCTGTATAACATCGTACAAGTATGCTTAGCTCCCATTCTCCTGATTGGTTGTTGCCCTTTGTTCTCAGAGATGATCAAAATGACATCACTACGTTAGAGCCAAGTTATAGTGTATCTGACTTGGGCTGCTCAGACCAGTATAAGCTTGGAATGCTCTACCACAGGTTGGACACAAAGAGTCCACATGAACATTTAGGGTGGATTCTCCAAATTTGCTATCTCCTGCTTCTTTTGAGCTACTTCAATTCTGCATTGCCCACAGAGTACAGCACCTTCTCTGATGAGGGGCATGCCATGATGGATGATCCTGTGCCAGTGTCTCCCATGTCATGTAATCAATTTTCAAAGCTCTTCAGAGAAGTTCCCTACCTCTCCAAAAAAAGAATGTGAAGAATGTTTTACATCTTATCAAATATAATTGATGCATTAGTTTTACCTGCTTTTCCCTCCCTTTGTTACAAGGGAAGGCTCACTGGTTGGAGAGAAGACAGGAGGAATATATTTATATATTTGAAAATAACTGATGAAAAAAAAATCAATAAAACTTTTTTTAAAAGGGTGCCTGCTTTTTTTCAGTGGAAACGTATTATATTGCTGTTGATTTCTCCTAACTTGTTGAAGTAATTTGGTAATTTTATTTTATTTAGAAAATTTCATGTTTTAAGCTTTTGACTTGTCATACTTTTGGGAGCTGGAATACTCCCATTTGCCACTTTTGGGTTCTCTCCCTACCTCCATCATTCCGTAACCACTCCTCCTTTGAGGTTCATGCTATTCATATCTACCACTCAGCTGAAATTCTGGTAGCTGTTGTCTAGAAATTCCCAGGTCACTCTCCCTCCTTCCTCAAATATTTCAATACATTGTTCAAAATTTTTTTCTTCTCCCCATCTCTTGCCCCAATATTGTGAGAATTCAACACACATATTGAGTCTCACTCAAACACTCTAAACTACTCAGTTCATCAACCTACTTACTTTCCATGACCTATTTCCAAACCCCTCCCCCCCTCCGCCACACACAAAGATGTCCAGATCCTAGATCCTGCCTTCATTCATAAATGTACTACCTTCATGTTCAAGGATTCCAAAATCTCTTTACCCAATCATAATCTATGGGCTTTTCACCTCTCCCTCTGCCTTCACTCATCAAACCCTATTCTTTGTCCACATGGTGACATCTAAAGCCTTGACCCCTGCCTCCTTCTCAGTTTCCTTTGCTGGATTCTTATCCAGATTACACTCAATGGCCATAGGTATCCTACAGGATTCTGTCCTGGGCCCTCTTCTCTCTCGCTCTCTACTACTTCACCTCATGATCTCATCAGCTCCTATAGACTTAATTACCATCAGTATGCTGATGATTCTCACATTTACCTATTCTGCCCCAAACTCCCTGCTGAGCTCTAATCTAGCATCTCCAACTACCTTTCAGACATGTAGAACTGCATATCCAGTAAGATATCTTAAACTCACCGTGGTAAAACTGAACTCATAATCTTTGCCCCTAAGCCTCCTGTGACATGTCTCCCTCCCAACCCTTCCACCCCAACATACACCTTCCCAATTGCTGTAAAGGGCAACACCATTTTCCCAGTCACTCAGGCTCACAACCCAAGGGTCATCCTCATCTCCTCCTTCTCTCTCACTGCACAGCCAATCTGTTGCCAAGGCATGCAAATTTTACCTTTGCAACATCTCTCAAATACTCCTCCTTATCTCTTCTGACTCTGTTAACAATTTAGTGCAGGTCCTCATCACCTCATGCCCAGACTGAGATAGCCTGCTAGTGGGCCTGCCTGCCTCAAGTCTCTCTCCACCTCCAATCCATCCTCCATTTAGACATTAAATTGATTTTCTTAAAGCAAAGATCTGATCATGTTGTTCCACCCCACCAATAAATTCCAGTAGTTCCTCATCACTTTTAGGATCAAATACAAAATGGTCTATTTGGCATTCAAAGCATTTCATAACCTATTCCTCTCCGACCTTTCTAGTCATCTTACACCTTACTCCCCACTACATACATAGTCTTCAATCCAGTGGTCTCCTGGCTGTTCCAGGAACAAAACACTCCACCTCTTGGTTACTAGCATTTTTTCCTGACTTTTCCCAAATACCTGAAATACTCTCTCTTCAATTCTGCCTACTGACTTCCCTGGTTTTCCTCATGTCCCAACTCAATCCCATCTTCCACACAGGAAGCTTTACTCAATCCTTTTTAATTTTAGTTCTTTCCCTCTCAATCACTGCCTTTTTTATCCTGTATACAGACTGCTTAATTGACATGTTTTCTCCCCTGCATGTAAGATCCTTTGGGGCAAGGACTGTCTTTTGCCTCTGTTTGTATCTCCAGCACTCAGCATAGTACCTGGCATATAAGTAGGTACTTAATATTTATGAACTGATTACTGATTGAGTCTGAAAGATTGTGATTTCCACACAGAAATGTACCAGTTGCAAAAATTAAGAGTCAGCAGTATAAATACATAAAACAAGTTAAACCCAGAGATAACACAGTATGGCATGTGATTTATAGAGCTGAACTACTTCACATAAAATGTTCAGAAGATAACTGAGTAGGAGAAATGAAGATATGAATACAGACAAAAAAAATTGTTAAAAACAGTATGAAGGGCATGAGGAAGGAATCTTCACATAAAACAATGAAGTCCGTTACCAGCAATATTTCTAGTGCTGGTTTTATTAATATATTCTGGAAAGATGCCAAGTGAATAAGTAAACAAATTTCCTTGAAAATGTAAACAAAAAAATCTCATAAGGTTAAGTGTTTCAGGTAACAAATTTTCTTATTCAATGGAAAATCTGACCTACATACACACACAAATATAGATATATAAAAAGTTGCAACAGATGTACCTAATTAAATTTTATGTTGCTTCATTGTTTCAATAAACAGTAAGTGCTCACTAGATACAGAATGCTATGTGAGAGATACTAGAAGTGGTACAAAGTTTAGATAAGTCAAGCAGTACTCAGGAAAGCTGATGGTCAAAAAGGGCAAGATAAGACAATTAGAGATAATAGCAAGACATACAAATAAGAGAAAAATCTGTAATTTCATAAACTGAGGGAACTCCCAATGAGGGAACTCTATTCACCAACTTAGTCTATGGGGGATTGGTAAGGAAAAAGAAGGGAGTATAAAGGATGGGTAGGGATTCAGCAGGGAGGAGACAGGTAATAACCAACTTAGCATAGTACACATCCATAGAGGAAGGTAGTCCAATCTGGATCAAGTATGGAGGAGAAGAATAGGAAGGTCAATCAGCACTAAATCATAGAGGTCCCTGAATACCACTCAGACTCATGGGATCATAAATTTAGAGATGGAAGGGCCTTTAGACATCACCCTTCTATTTAGACACCCTCTTGTCTTACATGTGAGGAAAGTGAGGCACTGAGAAATTAAGTGACTCGCCCAAAGTCAGTCTCAGAAGTAGTAAGAGACATAGGCAGAACATAGTTCTTACAAATCCAAAGCCAGTGTCCTTGCCATTGTACCATACTTGCCTTATGCTTATTTGGTTAATATTTATTATATACCTATTTTGTATCTACTTTTTATGTGGAGCAATCTGAACTTAAAAAACAGGGAACTACAGAATATTTTTGAACTGAATAGAACTCACAGAAATAAGGAGGATTAAGGTTTGGGATAAAGATAAATTCAGCTTTGGAAATACTGATTTTGTGGTGTCAGAAGACATGGGGGAGAGATGCCCAAGCGGCAGCCTGAAATATGTGTCTGGGATTCTGGAGAAGGACTGAGGTTAGAGTTAAAATTTGGGATTTATCAGCATAGAGGTGGTAGTAGAAGCTGTGGGATTAGATAAGATGGTCAAGAAAGAGAAGAGAAAAAAGTTCATAGCGCAATGATTTTTAGGTGAGAGCGAATGAGAAAAAGAGAAGGGAGAGAAAGGTTAAAAGGAGAAAGAAGAATAGTGCTGATGTAATACAAAGAATACTTGTAAGAAGTACCCAACTTAAAAGAGTGAGTCAGTAGTGAGAAACTGCTCAGAGAGTTGAAAGAGGATGAAGCCTAAGGAAAGGCCATTCGATTTGGAGATTAGATCATTGGTGACCTTCAGGACAGCAAGTTCAGTAGAGTAACAGATAGAAGACTAATTGCAATGAGCTGAGGAGTGAATGGGTATTAACACAAGAGGCAGAAAATTTAGACTCTTCCTCCCTTTCTACTCTTCCACCTTCAAAAGACAGAAAAAAAGAATAAAAGTTTGGCCGTGAAATAATTCATGTTTATGTAGCATTTTCATCTGAAAATGATCCAAAAAAAATTGGAATCATACTAAAAAAGAAAAGTCACTAAGCTACAAATATTCTCTGACCCAGTAATATTGCTACTGAATACATGCTCCACATAGGTGAAAGGCAGAGGCCTCAATATGCAGAAAAATATTTATAGCAGAACTTTAACAGTAAGAAACATTAGAAACTAAGTGGGTACCAATCAACTGATTGGGGAATGGCTGGACAAACTGTGGTGTTAGAGCAATGCAAGAAATATTATTGTGCTTTAAGAAATGACAAATATGAAAAATTCAATAACCTTGAGAAGATTTTTGTGAACTGATGCAGAGTAAAGTAAGCATAACAATTTACTTGATGACTAGAATAATGTATAATAAAATGACAATGAAAACCTTCAGGACTCACTGCAGTGTGACTAATCAATGATTTCAGAAGACTAAGGGTAAAGTATTTCTTGGTAAAGTATGGCCTCTGCTTCTTGGCAAAGAGGTTAAGATTTGAAGTGTAGATGGAAGTATATATTCTCATACATGATCAATGTGTTGATTTGCTTGACTATAATTACTTGTTACAACGGAGAGTTTTACTGGAGCAGAGGTTGTCAGAGTGACAGCAACGAAAGGGAAAAAAGCATAAATAACACATTAAAAGCTGGTAACAAAAAATAACAGATGAATGAGGTAAACAGTGCCAATATGATCCTTGTTTTACTGACGAAAAACAAGCTCAAAAAAGTTAGACAACTTGCCTAAGACAAAGAAAGCATAAATGACAGGACAATGTCAAGGAAGAGGAGAAAACAAGATATACTATCATTACCATCTTCCATTAAAAAAAATGACTTATACAGTATCAACATCAGTTGGTAGGTCAATAAAAATCTAATTCATGGTTCTCTTTTATTAGTTCTATGTTTCTAGTATAGGAAGGTTAATTAACTATTTTTGAAGCAAAATAAAATGATAAACTGAAGACCAAATACTCTCTTTGGTATATCTGTTTTCTAGCTTTAAGCAGACTCAACACACACTAACTTGATGAAGTTAAACTGGTAAAGAAGAGCACCCTATTAGTGAAAGAAAATACTTCTTTAGTTCATCTTTGTAAAGCAAAGTCACATATGAGGAAAGTTAATTTGTAGTAATCAAAAACATTTAGTAAATATTTAAACAATGTCTACTATGAATCCAAAATTGCATTAAGAATAGAGGTACATAAAAGTAGGATCAGACAGAATTGGAAGCTGCATTAATGCATTACTGGTGAAATTATGAACTGATCCAAACATCATGAAGAGTAATCTGGAACTATGTCCAACAGGCTATAAAGTTGTTCATAACCTTTGATCCAGGAATACCACTATTAGATCTGTATTCCAAAGAGATCATAAAAAAGTGAAAAGGACCCACAGGTACAAAAATATCAATTGCAGCTCTTTTTGTGGTGGCCAAGAATTGGAAATTGAGGGGATGCCCATCAGTTGGGGAATGGCTGAACAAGTTGTGGTATATGAATGTAATGGAATACTACTGCTCCATAAGAAATGAGGAGCAGGCAGACTTTAGAAAAACCTGGAAAGATTTACGTGAACTGATGCTGAGTGAAGTGAGCAGAACCAGGAGAACATGGTACACAGGTACAGCAACACTGTGCCATGATCAGCTTTGATAGGCTTAGCTCTTCTTAGCAATGCAATGATCTGGGACAATGCCTAAAGATGATGGAAAATGCTATCCACGTCCAGAGAAAGAACTATGGAGTCTGATTGCAGATTGAAGCATATTATTTGCTCTCTTTTTTCTTTCTCATGGTTTTCCCCTTTGGTTTTGATTATTCTTTCATATGACTAATGTGGAAATATGTTTAATATGACCGTAAATGTATAGTCTATATCAGATTGCATGCTGACTTGGGGAGGGGTCAGAGGAGGCGGAAAAATTTAGAACTCAAAATGTTATAAAAGTGAACGCTGAAAACTAAGAATAAATAAATTTAAAAAATGAGAGAAGTTGCCCAACTCCATTTCTTTCACTGGTGAAGAATGGGAATTTGAAGGTACTTCTAATATTAACATCTGATCAGTTCTGGCACTGGCATCAAGGTATTTTAATTTTTTGTATCTGATGATGAAAGAGGCAGGCAATTTTTATAGATGTTGCAGGAAGCTCTTCACAGCTGTATTAATAAGTTTTATTCTCTTCTTATCCCCAAATGAATGGCAACTATGCCTGCTTCCACAAAAAGGTAACTTACCTTGCAGAACTAACTCTGAGGCCTCTTTACTATTTATGACTTAGAATAGGTGACAAAGAGTTGCCTATTATGGAGTAATAATGCTATCTCTTCCATCTCTTGTTAAGAAATAATTCCAGGCATCATTTATTCTAAACCTACTAGGTATAAGGAACTGTGTGCCAGGTAGCGAGGATAGAAAGATAAAACTGTTTTACAACAGTTCCCACCCTATGGCAACTTATATTCTTCTGGGGAGATAGAATATGCAAACAGATTAAGTATATATTGAAATAATAACTTAAAGAAGGAGAGAGTGGGACAGCTAGATGGTGCAGTGACTAGAGCACCAGCCCTGGAGTCAGGAGGACCTGAGTTCAAATCTGCCCTCAGACACTTAACACGTACTAGCTGTGTGACCTTGGGCAAGTCACTTAATCCCAATTGTCCTGCCTTTCCTTCTCCAAAAAGAAAAAAAAAAAGGAGAGAGTGCTAACAACTAGGACCATCAAGAAAGGCTTCCTATAGAAGATTACACATAACTTAAGCTTTAAATAAAGGATGGAATTCTAAGAGGTGACAGGGAAGAGGCAGTACTTGCCAGGAATTGTGACACTATCATTTCAGGTGGTGATGGAAGTTAAAGTCTGGCAAGTTTCAAGCCTTCTAGTTTGCCTAAAACAGAAGTATATGAAGGAAAGTAATGTGAAATAAGACTAGGAAAGTAGGCTAAAGCCAGATTGCGACGAAATTAAAATACCAAGTTGACTTATATAAATTTTGGTTCCGACACAATAAGAAGTGAAGAATTATGCTTTACAAAGATTATATAGGCATATATATGAAGATTGGAAAAGGTAGAAAAAGGCTGAGAGCCCAATTTGAATAGTCCAGATGAAAGATTACCAAGGCCTCAACTAAGACGACCAGATGAGCTAGATCATAGATCTAATGTTTGAAGGATCATGGGATTTTATGTCTAAAGTTGAAAAGGACCTCAGAAGCCATCTAGTTCAACCCTTTCATTCAGCAGATGTGGAAATTAGGGCTGAGGAAGATTAAATTAATTTACCTAAATTCATATGGGTACTGAGAAGAGAGGAAATGGTCAACAGTGTCAAACACTGGAGAGATGTTGAAAAGGATCAGGACTGATATTATGACGGGGCTAGAATGATGGGCCAAGCCAAATAAGATAAATAATAAAGTCTTAGGTTGGAAACATGATATTTACAAGTACAAGATGGTGAGACATAGGGCATTAATAGCTTCTTTAAAGAAGCCATCTAGAGGTTTTAGAAAACTGTCAGGTTAATTAGTATTACTAGTGTGACATGGCAGCCATAAAAGTGAATGTGATCTTAGCTGTATCAAGAGGGGCCTAACATGCAGAGCACAGGTGGTAACAGTGTCCTACAGAATCTTGGCCTGGTGGAACTGACATTTTAGCATGTCAAAGAAAAGTTGGGGAGCATTCACAGGAAAAGAATGTTTATAAGATAAACAACTGAAGAAAGAAAGACGTTAAACAATTTTCTTCAGGTCTAAATCAACAACCTTACCTAAAAGTATTTATTATCATTTAGTGCATATTTCACCACTTCATGCACAAGGATAATGGGAAAATCCAAGACATTACAAGTATTATTGAAAGTGCATTAGATTTGACATGAGAGAACCTAAGGCAGAATCTTAGCTTTGTTATTCGATGCTCATATTACCTTGGAAATGTCAACTAAACTGTATGGGGTTCGAGTTTCTCATTTGTAAAATGGAAGATTTGGACTAGATGATCTTGAGGTCCCTTCCAACCTACAGCTATGATCCTATGAGCGTACTAGCTCTCTCTGATTTTCCTAATTGTTTTTTTTTCTGCAGAGAACAGAAATAAGAGTACTTGGTAAAAGCTACAGAGAGAAAGATCTTGTTTTGATGCAAGAAAGATATTTGTTTATGAATAGAGCTAAGCTGAAGTAGAATGGGAGCTGTCTTGGGGTAATGAATTTCCCCTAGCTAAATGTCTTCAAGAGAAGGCTCAGGACAAAGGTTTGCTGTACATCCATAGTGAAAATAAGACATATAGAAGGTGAACCAACAAAGTATATTTAAAAAGAATAGCAAGACAGCAAAGAGAAGAACCAGAAGTCAGCATAGGCAAGAAGGGCCATTTCTTCAACAGAGACTGAAATATAGGAGGAAATGGTCAGGGATGATATCAAGGGGTTGAGAAGAAGAGGAATAGAAGAGGGTTTTAATTTTCTTGGTATAATATGATTATGTTATAGGGTGAGGGAAGCTTGAGAAAAGAAGAAAAAGTGTGGAACCACTGGGCAGAACAGCTTAGAAAATCAATGAATAGCAAAAGGACTGCTTTGCTGTAGTAAGAGCCTAGTTGAAATTAGGTAACATAAACTGTAGTGGATGCAAAACAGCAAGGCTTTATGATTTTCTCTAGTTCAGGTCAACAGCATATAAATAAGAGTGAAGGAGACAGATGGTGGAAATAATCCAGGGATCGGGTTTGGCAAGATGTGAATAGTGATAGGACAAGAGAACAAGGAATTTTAGAGAAGCAGATGGGTTTAAGGTTGAACTGGTTCACTAAGGGGTCAAGATTGAGAAAGGAGGAGAATATAATCAGAGTAGGTGTGATGATTTAGCATTCTGAAAGTGTCCACTTTCATGAAATTCATGAAAACTTTAATTAAAAAACTGAATTTGGAATGGGAAGAAGATTCCATAGAAAAATGTATAAAAGCAGTCTACAAATGAAAGCAACTGAAATCTATGCTGTCACTGGGTGGGAAACTTGATGATTTTATCAGTGCAAAAGCCCAACATGTTATACTGAATGTATTATGTGAGACATGAGCCAGCTGCAAGCTAAATGATACACAAAAGCAGTAAAATATTTTACAAACTCTGCCTTTCATACCTAATGGGCACATCCTGTGACTTAAGCCTATGTATTTCCCTTTCTCTTTAATTCAGCAAATTAGAAATTTGCCTACTTGTCCCTCATCATTCATTAGATATTTATTTGCACAATAAGGTCTTTGAAAAATTACGCGATGTTAACTTTGAGAGGGGTCAACAATGATTAAGAATTTATTTTATTACACTGTCTTTTAACTATACCACCATGTCATACACAATGAAATTACATATAGAGAAAATTATATACAGATAAAATGAACATAAACTTAATCAAACGACACTGATTATAACTCTTTAATATAAGAGACACTTGGAAAAAGATAATACTTGAATCTCACTTCTGCCAATAATTTCAACCTGATATTTCACTAGAGCTGGGGAGTTGAAACACTTCAATGATTTGAGTTTCTACTGTCTTTTATTTTATCTAGACTAGGGAAATGCAGGAACATGTGCTAGGAATTGCTGAAGCATGCTGGCAAGTGAGGTACATTAGAATTGGACAGCGAGCCTTGGATATACCTGTTATATACATAAAGAACAGCAGATACCATCTCTATTCTCAAATACCTTGGTCTTTTATCCTATTGCTACTTATACTTTAAACACAAAGTCTCAACAGCAGACAAATTACTTTTTCAAACTTCTATGCAAGCCATTAAATTTTCTGTCACTGAAGGAAATGGGTAGATAATTGTGAAATGAGGAAACTGGGTAGGTCTAGAGGAGATATAGCATTGGAAGAATACAGTAATGTAAAAGTAGCTCAGTGTATCCCTCTGTGGACTATGACTCTAAGTGTATGTTCCACATTGAAGTATATAATACAATTTTAGTTACTGGTAGAGGGAGACAGTCCAACATTTAGTGAATACAGCAGAAATTCAAGAGTTATACAAAACCATTAATTTTGTAATACACCAAAAATTAAAGGAAAAACAAAAGCAATACCAAAGAAAGCAGTGGCCAAGGACAGAGATGGAAGATGTATAAAACAATTTGAGAAAACCTGCATGAGTTAGGAACTTTAGTTTTAAGATTTGGGCATTTTTTCCCCTGTAGAAATTCAAACAAACACATTAAATTTATTTTTCTTAGTACATAAAACATTTTGTAAAAAATATTATTTAAAGATATTATTTTATATCCTTTACCACATTAAACTTTAGTACCCCAAATCATACACACCACATTTACACACATCACTCATACACATATTCACACATGTACACACACACATCATTTATGATATGGCAACTGTGCATATATAAACACAAATAAATAACAAACACGGGGAAGGGAAGCAAATAAATATTTAGTAGGAGCCTTCCATGTGCGAGGTAGTGGGCTAAGTACTTCACAAATATCTCATTTAATCCCTAAAACAATCCTGGGAAGAAGGAGCTATTTTATATCCTTTTACAGAGAGGAAACTAAGGGAGACAGAAGTTAAGTGACTTGCCTAGGGACATACAGCTAGAAAACATATGAAGCTAGATTTGCACTCAGGTCTTCTTGGCTGCAGACCCAACGCTCGACCCACAAACTACCTTTCTGGCTCATTGGCATGGATAATATATTCTTTTGTTTTAACTTATACGGGTTATTCAGGACAACATTCACAATCCAATCAGCAAGGTCTATGCAACACTGCCCCATCCCCAAAACCCTACACATACTCTTTCAATACAGAGGTTTTAAAAAAGCATGCTAGGCCACTTGATACCCACATTAGGGACTTCTAGACTAGTGAGGCAAAAATAAGTATTCAGTAAAATAGTTATTGGTCCCAGTCTAGAGGATTCTTCTCTATGTTTAGTCACTAGTTCATGATGAAACTGGCATCTCTAATGCAGAGGGAAAGAACTGGAGCAAGAACATGACCTTCATTGTCCACATTAACGATATTCTTGACTTTTGTAATCTTTTGCTATTAAGGTCACCATTAAAGTACTATACTTCTATTTATGACTCTCACGCCATTCTGGAGGATGAGAGAAAAACAATGGCAACAGAATTCTTTCAAGAGAAGATAAGACGGGGGGGCGGAGCCAAGATGGCGGCGTAGCAGCAGCAACATATCACAGCTCTCACATAGCCACCCCAAAATACCCATAAAATAGGACTCTAAACCAATCCTGGAACTCCAAAACGCACACAAAGATACTTCCCACTAAAGTCAGCTCGGCTACGAGGAACCATATCAGCACTGCGAACCGAAACCAGCCTGGCCTGAAGCCGAGGCTGTGCCCCGGGGCCACTGGACGGGAATAGCTGAGGGGCCTCTCAGGTGAGCAGATTAGCAGCAGCTGCGAGTGGGATTTGTGAAAGGGGGAGATAAGCAGTCCGACCAGAAGGCCTCCAGAGAGGAAAAGCTAAAGGCAGAGGTTTTGCACCCGCCTCGGCATTGCAGCTTCCCGCCCGCAGCCTGCAGGCAGCAGGGGGACTGAGTGATTGTTCTCAGGCCAGAGCTCTCGCGTTGAGCGGCCTGAACGGATTGCCGTCTTGGGCCTCAGCCTTGGAGTCCTCGCTATCCAGTCAGCTGGAAGTATATAGGAAGAGTTCCCAGCCTCTTCCTAAGAGCTACGGCAGCC
>CM053582.1:250217750-250236107 GCA_028627135.1 Pseudochirops cupreus
ATATCATTCATGTTAGCACTGGCATCATCTCACAACTATAGCCCTCCTGCCTCAATGAAGGGAAAGGCATGCATCTTCTCTTGGTTATTATAATTACCCAATGTTCATTTTTATTTTTCTTGAGTCAGTGAACATTTATGAAGCACCTATAATAATGTGCCAGGCCCTGTGTTAAGTTCTGGGGTCACAAAGAAAGAAAAAAAAACCTACTCTCAAGAAGCTCACAGTCTTTCCATTTAGACTGTTTTAGTAAATAAATAAACATTAGCGACCACTACGTTTCAGGCTCTGTCCTTAGTGCTCGGGCTACAAAGACAAAAGTAAAATGGTTCCAGCTTTCAAGGACCTCCAAAGAACGCAAGGGGACAACGGAATACAAGAGAATAGACAGAGTACATACATTACAAAGCAAATACAAGGTTGTGGGGAGGGAGGGGAAGGGCACTAAGCAGCAAAGGGGATGAAGAAAGGTTTCATAAAGAAAGTAGAAAATGAGCAAAGCTTTTAAGGCAATCAGGGGCTCCAAGAGGTGGGAGGAGGATGAGTGCTTCAAGCCAAGAGGAATGCTGTGAGGATCAAATGAGAGAACGTTTGTAAAGTGCTTAGCACTACGCTCAGCACATGGTATGTACTATATAAATGATTGTAATAATGCCAGTCAATGCGAAAGTGCGGAGAAAGGAGATGGAGCGTTGTCTGTGAGAAACATCATGTGTATCTATAGCTGGACTGACAAGTTGGTAGAAGGAAGTACCATATAAGAAGACTGCCAGGGTTGTAAGAGACCGGGTTTTGAGAAACATTTTTAAATGTTAGACAAAGGAGTTTACATTGCATCCTGAAAGTAATGGGGGAAGGGGAAGAGGAGAGACACTGGACTGGAGTTTGAATGGGTGGAGAGGTGTGTAGCTGACACAATCAGATCTGTCTGTGCCTTAGGTAAATCATTTTGGGGCTAATGTGGAAGATGGATTAGAACAAGGAGAAATTTGATGCTAGAAGGTCAAATAGGAGGCTACTGAAATAGTTCAGGAGAAGTGAGAAGTTAGTCACTGTTTTCCTGGTTCTGTTTAACTTACCCTGTACTTGTCTGTGGATATTTTCTCATGTTTCCCTGAATTCCTATCATTTCTTATAGCACAATAATATTCAATCATATTTCTATTTCATTTATGTGTCACAATTATTTAGCTATACCTCAACTGAGGGGCTTGCCTTAGTTTCTAATTCTTTGCAACCATAAAAGGTGCTGATATGAATATTTTGGTTTATATGGGACCCGCCTTGTCTTTGACCCTCTGGGGTCTATTACTCTTCTCTCTAGATACTATAAAGAACAACAACAAAATTCACAGACAAAAACCTACTTATAACAAATTTAAAGATACAGTAATGTTAGAACATAAGATAGCTGTGGATGATCTCAGAGTGATAGTGTGACTTTGGCAGCTGATGGTAGAGTACATTGAGGTTGGAGTCAGGAAGACCTGAATTCAAACACTGCCTCAGAAATTTACTAGCTGCGTGATTCTGAGCAAGTCACTTAATCTGTTTGTCTCAGTTTCTTCAACTGCAAAATGCGGATGATACCATCTCAGAGTTGTTGTGAAGATCAAATGAGATGTTTGTAAAAGTACCTGGTACATAGTAGGCACTACAGAAATGCTTGTTATTGTTATTACATATGATTACACTAGAGTGCTGAGCTGTAGAATATATGTAACTACAAAATACTATAATGCACAAGAAGGAAATGCTTGGGTGAAAAGTTGGGGAGGAAGACAGTCATATCACCACATATGAAATAACTGGAGAGAATAATTTTTGAGAATGACATTATTTCTTTTTTCTATAGTAGATAATCTAGTTCTGCAAAGTATTATTGGCATTAATTGTGATAACTGAAACCCAAAACTTAGACTAGATATGGATGGATAGAAAAATATTACTTTTTAAAAAGTCCTACCATTGAGCTGCTATCAGGAGTGCAAAGGGCAGATTGCTGTCCCTGGCCTAATCAATCTTAGCTGCTGCTGAGCCTGTCATTTATAATATCAATTAGCAATAATTGGGATTTGGATTTCAATCCATTAGGAATTCAGTCATAAGCTCATTTAACAAAGGCTTTCTAAACTATCAGATAGTAATTATTTCTGATCAGGACCACATTAAACTGTAGTCATTTTAAGGAACAGTAATAATTCTAAGGTTAAAAGTCTGACAAATCTTGTCTTTTCAATGGTTGAATTTATAACTAAAAAAAAAAAAGTGCAAAAAAGAGAGTAGGTAATAAGACCAAAAAAGGCTTTTTCAAATAGGTTTTCTTTGTGGAGGTGTAAGACAGAATACTGCATACACAGTCAGACTTGTTTGAAGTGTTGGTCAATTTGCTGTACTGCTCTCCTCTCCTTTGTTTAGTATTTGTTACAAGGGTTGGATAAGGACGGAAGGATGCATTTCTAAAAGAGGCAATGGAAAAACAAGACATATCAACTTAAATTTTTTAAAATTTGAAAACAGAAACCTATTATTAAATTTACAGATAGCAAGGCATAGCAAAGCAAGGACTAGTCTTGTAGTAAGGCTGAAATCCTACCTCTAGGACAATAGGCAAGTCTCATAATTTCTCAGTATCTCTCAGTGTCCCTAAGACTATAAAATGAGTTCTGCATGTTAGGAGGGAGTTTCCACACCATAAGTTCCCTATTTAAAAATCACAGGTCTTGAACCAATAAAAATATTATTAAATTATTATCATGATTTAAAAGATCGATAGTTATACAACAAAATGTTATGAATTTTGCTTCTGGATTTAAATGTGCCAGATGAAAGAATTATTTGTGTTTTCATCCTTAAATAGGATTGCTTGCAGTCACTTTATAGATCATTTATTGTACATGAACAGGCTTTGAGCCTTTGAGTTTAAGAGTGGAGAGTAAACCATAAAAGAAAGGTGGGAAAAAAAAGGTGGTTCTTTGGAACAAGTCTCTTCTTGGTGTAAAAAACCATTCCCCTTAGGAATCCAACCTTGATTTTGGAACAATGGTTAAATCCTTCCTACTACTGAAATTTCAAGATTCTTTGCAACAAAAACAATTTTCATATTCCAAATAATGATCTCACAGAAGAATGTCCAACCTTCTTATTTTACAGATGAGAAAACTGAGGCTTGCTCAGAAAAGGTCACTGACTTGATTGGCTCAATGTGCCAGAGCTGGTCATAGAACTGGGATTAGAACTCACATCTCTTGACTTTCTATTAAACAGAGCTTGATTTTCCTTTTTTAAAATATTCAATATTAAATAAATCCCTTCCCTGCCCTTATTTCCAAAAAGTTTCCCTAGATCTATTATCTCACTGATAAGCAGGTAAGCTATAATACCATAGCTTGCAACCCAAAACATGAAAATTCAATTGTTTTAGGGTCTTTATTCTGAAGGCCTGATTTGCTGTTACCTTCCAAGGCTAAGAAATATTGTGTAAAAATGCATATTACTTTCACAATCTTAATATTTTCCAAATATACAAAGTGTTCTCATTCTACTTTACTGAAAATGCTCCATCCACCTTTCTTCCCACTCCTGTAGTAAGAAAGACAGATGTAACAGAAAGGCTAGTTAAAACGGCATTCAGTAGTTCATTTCTAATCATAAATAAAACTGTAGTTTAAGTGGAATTAGTCTATGTTAAATATTTGGTCAAAAAGGAATATTAAAAATACATTCAAAAGAAAATTTCAGGATTAGAAATGCAGTATTGCTAAAACTAATTCTTAATCCCTGTGCCCTTGAGTTTATCATTCTTCTATCTACTACTGCAGGGCACTGTTGTTCAGGCAATCATTCCCTCAACTACATTTGACTTTAATCTCTCCTTTAGTGGTTCCTTCCCAACTACCTATCAATCAGTCAAGAAGTATTTATTAAGCAACTACAATGCGTCAGGCAGTGTACTAGATCCTACAAAAAAAGAAATAACTCTTGTTCTCAAGGACCAATGTAATCTATCAGGGTATATACTGAAGAAATACAATGTATTTATGATGGGAGAGCAGTAATAATAGTCGGAGGGAATGGTACTTCAGATGAGCCTTGAATGAGGTTAGGGAATCTATGAAGCTGAAGTAAGGGAATATATTCCGGATATGAAGGATGTCCAGGACAAAGCTACTGAGATGAGAAATGGAATGTCTTAAGTACGGAACAGAGAGAGAAGGTCAATCTAGTGTGGGAGAGAGACCAATGTAAAATGTAGTTGTAAGGAGAAGTTGGAGCCAAGCTGAGAAAGGCTTTAAATGCTACTTACTGTTTATTCTAAAGAAAATAGAGAGTCACTACGGTGTGAGTAGGGGAAAGGTAGTCAGTCAATAAACATTTATCAAGGACTTTCTATGTGCTAGGCACGATACTAAGGAGAACATAAAAAGAGTTTTTGTAAAAGACAGTCGCTGTCCTCAGGGTGCTCACCATCTAATGGGGAGACAACATGGAAACAAATATATACAAACAAGCAATGTACAGAAAAAATGGGAAATAATTAACAGAGAAGGCACGAGAATTAAGAGGGTTTGGGAAAGGCTTCCTGTAAATCAGCGGCTCTCAACCTGTGGGTCGCGACCCCTGGGGGGTTGTCAAATGACCCTTTCACGGGGGTCACAGGGGTCCCCTAAGACCATTGGAAAACACGTTTCCAATGGTCTTAGGAACTGAGACACTGCTTCTCTATCCGTCTCCAGGCGAGTCCTCCCACATGCAGATACACCCACATATGAGTATTAAAGGGTCACAGCATTAGGAAGGTTGAGAACCACTGCTGTAAATGATGGGATTTTAGTTGAGACTTGAAGGAAACCAGGCAAGTAAGTAGGAGTGGAGAAGGGAGTGCGTTTCAGCCATGGAGAACAGCCAGAGAAAACGTCCTGAGCAAAAAGGCAAAGGGTCTTGCTCATGAACAGCTAGGAGGCCCAGTGCCAGTAGACTGAAAAGTATGTGGTAGGAAGCAAGCTTAAGAAGACTGGAAGGATGTTTAGGGGTATGAAGGGCTGTGAATTCCAAACCCAGTATTTTATATTTGATTCTGTAGCCTATGTAGTTAACTGAGGATAGGGGGTTTGAATGGAGGATGGATGACTGGAGTGGGGAGAGAGCTGAGGCAAAAGATGCACCAGCATGCTACTACGAGAGTCCAAGTATAAGGCAATAAGGAACTGTATCAAGGTAGTAGAAGTATCAGATGAGAGAAGGGGGGGGGGTGTTTGAGGGATGTTGCAAAGGTAAAATTTACAAGTCTTATTTGGATATGGGAGGTGAGAAATGGTGAGAAATAGTGAGCAGAAGAAAATTACGTGTAGGGTGTGAGCCTGGGGGACTGGGAGGATGGTGGTAGTATTGAAGTTTATAGGGAAGTATGGAACAGGGGAGAGTTTAGGGGGGAAAGTAATAGGTTCTGTTTGGATATGTTGGATTTAATTGTCTCCTATATATCCAGTTTGAGATGTCTGAAAAGCAACTGGAAATGTGGGACTGGAAGGTAGCAGAGAAGTGAAGGGTAGATTTGAGAATCATCAACATAGACATGACAGTTAAATTTCTGGGAGCTGATGAGATCACCAAGTGAGGTAGTATAGAGGAAGAAGATCTAGGACAGAGTCCTGACGGACACGTATGGTTAAAGGGCATGGCCTGAATGAGGAATGGACAAAAGAGAGGTCAGATAAGTAGGGGGAGAACTAGGAGAGTGGCAACCCAAAAATCTAGACAGAAGAGAGTATTAAGGAGGACAGGGTGATCAAGTGTGAAAGGCTGCAGAGAAGTCAAGGGGAGTGATGACTGAGAAAAGGCCAATGGATTTGGCAATTCAGAGATCACTGGTAACTATGGAGAACAGATTCAGTGGATTAATGAGGTTGGAATCCAGATTGTAACAAGCTCCTTTGTGAGAGGAAAGAAAGTTAAGGTACCTATCCCAGAGTCTTAAGAAGTTTAGCCATAGAGGGCAGACGAAATATCTGGCAATAGTTACTAGCATGGATGGAATAAACAAGTAAGCATTCTTTGAGGAAGGAGAGACATGAACATGTTTTTTGGCAGTATGGAAGCAGCTAGTAGTCTGGGAAAGTTTGAAGATAAATGATAGAGCAGGGATGACAGAAGGAGGCGGGGAGATGGGATGGAATGGCATTACTTATGCAGATACAGAGAGACCTGTGCTTACAGACAATCGCTTTAGGCAGTTGTGCTGAGGAAAGATTGTAGTAGCAAGACTCTTGAGGCAAGGAGACCAATTAGGAGGCTATTGCAATAATCCAGGTGAGGGTGATAAAAGTGTGACCAGGCATGGGGAATCTGTAAGCCTTGAGTCCACATGTGGTTCTCTAAGTCCTCAAGTGCAGCCCTTTGACTGAATTCAAACTTCACAGAACAAATCCCCTTAATAAAAGGCTTTGTTCTGTAAAACTTAGACTCAGTCAAAAGGCTATACTTGAGGTTTCCTCACCACTGGAACTATGGTGGTGGCTGTCTGAGTAGAGAGAGGGAATTTAGGCAAGAGATGTTTTGGAGGTGGAACTAATCATTTTTAGAAATTGACTGGAAATGTTGGCAGAGTGGGAGTGAGGAATCAAGGATAATGCTGAGTTTATGGATCTAGTAGAATGGAAGAACAATGAAGTTTGTAAGAGGTGGTTTGTGTAGGAAATAATGAGTTCTGTTTAGGACATATTGAATTTGGGGACTGCTAAGAAAGAAAAGAGAGAGTGGACCTCTGCTTTCTGTAAAGGGAAAAAATGAAAATGGAAAATCCCTCTACCAATGAAGGTTATCACTTAATATAAAAAGAGTTGACTAGAACAACTGCTAAGTGGCTTGCCCAGCATAACAAAATCAGAAGCAGGATTTCAACTCATTCTTTCCTGGCTCCAAGGCTGGCTCTCCATCTAGTAAGCCATACAGCTTTCCTAGGTGAGAGCAAACTGGCAAAAAAGAAAAGTGGGCCTAGGACAGAGCCTGAGGGAGTAGTAGGGGGTGACCCACAGTTAGGAAGTATGACATTGCTGATCAACTAGCAAGAGACTAGCCAGATCAGTAAGAAGCAAATCAAGAAAGAACAGTGGTACAAAAACTCAAAAAGAAGAGAATATTCAGGAGAAGATGGTCAGCAGTGTCAAATGCTTCAGAGAGGTCAGACAGGATGAAGCCTAAGAGAGAATAGGCTAGATTTGGTAAATGAAACCTCATTGGTACCTTTGGAGAGAACCCTTTCATTTGAGTGATCAGGTCAGAAGCCAGACTAAAAAGGATCAAAAAGGGGAGAGGAGAGGAAGTGGAGGCAAGGAGTGTAGAGAGCTTTTTCTAGGTGTTTAGCTGAGAAAGAGAAGAAAGAGATACAGGATACTAGCTTGAGAAGAGAAGGTGTAGTGAGAGATTTTGTTTTTGATGTGGGGGAGAAAGACATGTTTGAAGGCACCAGGGAAGTAACCAGCAGATGGGGGAAAACTGAAGATAGGATGGGGGTGGGGGGGTTGGAGTGGGAGGGGGTGTAGGGGGTGGGAAGGGAGTAATTGCTTTTAAAATTGTGCAAATTCTTAAAAAAAAATTAAGTCTTCCCTTGACTCTTCTACCTCATTCAGCTACTATCCCATCCCCTGTCCATTACATAAGAAACTTTTTGGAAAAAAGTTGTTCACACCATTTGGGACACATACTGCCACACACTGCTAGAATACTCTTCCACACAAAAATCACTCCTGTTCTCATAAATCTTAAGTGGTTCCCTAATGTCTACCAAATAAAATTCCAACTTTATCTGCATGCAAGGCCATCTATAATTACAGCATCATAATTCTTAGAGCTGCAGGGGCCTTAGAGATCATCTAGACCAGGGGTGAGGAACCTGTGGCCTCAAGGCCACATGTGGCCCTCTATGTCCTCAAGTGCAGTTTGTTGACTAAACCCAAACTTCACAGAAGAAATCCTTTTATTAAAGGGATTTGTTTGACTAGATGTTAGTCTAATTCTCTCCTTTAGAAGATGTATAAACTAAAGCCCAAAGAGGTTAAAATTACATGTTCAAGGTTACATAGCTATTTAGTAGCAAGGACACAATTAAACTCAGGTGCTCTGATTGCAAACCCAGGACTTTGTTTGCTATATTACAACTAGAAGTGGTATCATACTATTTTCCAGTCTTATTTCTCATTATGTCTTTTCATATATTTGAAGTTCCAGCCAAACTGGACTGCTTGGGATATCTTGTACATGACCTATGCTTTGTCTTTTCTATGACATCACTCACAAGGTGATCTCTGTTCTCCGCTAATCTGTCTTCATTTTAATTACCACTTATTTGTAATATCAAAAAATCAGAAACAACTTTCATGCCAAACCATAGTAAAAATGGCTGAATAAATAGTATTATACAATTCTAATGGAAAATATGCTATCACAAAAAACTACCAATATGACAGATACAAAGAAATATGGATTTACATTAAAGGACTCAAAAAGAGATCAACAGACTAGAGAGTCTAGAGACTAGAGAGACACCAGAAATAGGGCAATATTAATTCAATTTAAAAAGCATTTATTAAGCACCTGTAATACAAGTAAGACACTGGGGATACAAAGACAAAAACAAAATATTACCTACCCTCAAAGCTCTTGTATTCTCCTGGGGGAATTAAGAAATCCATATGAAAACAACAAAAAAATTAAAACAGTAACAATAATCTGTAGGCACATGGTATGGAAAATATCCGAAGAGAGTTTATAACAAATAAATTGTTACCCTTTGGAAAAAATAGACGCTTTAAATCATAGTATAATTGAGGGTCTGAAGAAGACAACTGAGTAAATGAATGACTCTAAACTCAGTTCTTACACATCACCTCAAAATGGCAAGAAATGAGCTTAAGTAAAAGAACAACCCAAAAAGAGAAATGAAATTCCAAAAAAAGAAAACCTCACAAATAAAGGATAGAGTTAACAGACGTCTTAATACAATGAAAAAATATTTTGAGCTAAAATAAAGTGAGGAGAAACTATCAGAAAGGAATAATGCTTTTTATAGCAAATAGCTTCCCAGAAATGAGAATGGAACTACTGCAAGAACCTAGAGCTCCTGAGCTCAATAAAAAAATTAAAGGAAGTTTATAAAGAAGGAAATCAGACGACCTAAGGAATTAAAAGAGGCAAATGAAAGAATCTCTTTTAGAATTAAAGACAGGAAACTTCAACAAAATGGACATACTAAAAACGAACAAACCAGAATAGCAGGTCAAACACAAAAATGTCAGGATTCAACAAGTGTTAGAGCACAGTCATGAGAGCAAAACTGGAAGAACATGTGAGGTATCTACATATCAAGAAACTGACCTTGAAGGGGAAAGCAGTAAGAGCATTAGTGGGCTCCCAGGGAAAAACAACAAGAAGATCCTGAATGCCATATTGCAGAGGGTGGTCATCATGCCATACAAGAAAATTACCTGGAAACACCGAAACTAAGGATTTATATGCAGATTTTCAGAACTAAGAGGTCACTTGAGAGAAGTCCCGAGTTTAACTCATTCCAACATATAATAACCAAGTTGCAAAATAAAATAGAAAGTCCTAAAAAGTGACTGGAAGAGGTTATTCAAATATCAAGAAATACCGGTTCAAATTACTCAGGACTACTCATTGGAAACAAGGAAAAAAACCTGTAATATGTGAAAAAGCAAAGGCAAACAGGTTGTAAACAAGGATAATATACTCCAACACATTATATTCTTACAAACCAAAACATGGCTTTTAGCTCAATCAAGAGCTTCCAATTATTCCTTCTAAGAAAGCTTAAGATATGCTGACTCTCTGAAATAAAAACTCCCCAAAAACATCCATAAAGCCTGAAAAAGCCAGGTGAGAATTCAGTGCTTAGGTGCTTCAGGAAGATAAGACTCCTATTGTCTAAGGGACACCAATGAAACAAAAGAAAGATTAGTATGTGATAACCTCTATCCAGAAGGTCGTTCAAATTAGAGGGATGATAGAAAAAATCATTATCCATATTCTCATTTGGTTTAGGCAAAGAAAGTATCAAAAAGACTTTATCAGTTAAAATAGAATCTAGGAATTTAGGGCCGCATAAGTGAGGAGGCAATAGTATTTATCTGAAAACATAGAGGAGTCAGGTTGCAGGGACTTGTAAAAAACAAAAGGCAAGATCTAGAGACCTGGGAAGATTTATGTGGAAGCAAATGAGAATAAATTGATCCAAGCAAAGTTTCAGATAATAAGTGCTGATTTTTTAAAAGCAGATTTTAAATTCGATGAAATTAAAAACGAGCTTAATGATTATAAGCTTGATTATTAATGGGCTCTGAAAGCCAAAATCTACAGGGAATTAACAGTTATAAGATTAATAGCCATTCCCCAATAGACAAGAAGCCAAGGGATATGAACAGGCAGTTTTCAAGAGGAAATACAAACCAATAACTATGTGAAAAATTCTTTAAAGTAATTCTGAATCAGATAAATGAAAATTAAAACTATTCTGAGGCAGCATATCACAGTCATCCAACTGGCAAGGTTGGCAAACGATGGGATAAAAAATTCATTATTAGAGGGGTTATGGAAAAACAGGCATATTAGTTCCCTTGTGGTTGAGCTGTGAATTTGTCCAACTGTTTCAGGAAAACAAACTATTATTCCAAGAACTTGAGACTCTATTTCTTTGAACCAGAGATCTCATTACTTGGATAAAGCCCCATAGAGGATGACGACACAACATTAAAGTGGAAAAAGAAAAAAGAAAAAAAACTCACAGCAGTATTATTTCTGTGGTATCAAAAAGCTGGAAATAAATCACGTGCCAAAAAATTTGAGACTGGCTAAAAACATTATGGCATATGAATGTAATGGAAATAGTATTATACTATAAGGAATGATGAATACGAATTCAGAGAATCATGGGAAGGTTTGTATGAAGGGGTTTGGAGGGATGAAAGAACGGCAGAAAAGCAATATAGGTACCACACTATCAAATCCTTTCTCTTAATCTGAAAACTTTTCAAAGTGTAAAGTGTTATTCTATCAATAGTAATTTAACTATTCAGTGATCTTCCTTCATGGCTTTCAGGGAATACCTTTACAGATGGGGAGGGGAGGGGTTTGCATATTTATTGGTAAATATAAATCCTGTGTTAAAACAAAATGTGATAATAAAAAAAAAAAGATAAGAAAAGACTGTGCTTTTGTATTCCCAGTGCTTGGTACAATGTCTGGCACACAGAAAGCCCTTAACAGATGGTTGTTGACTAGATTTTACTTTTTGTGTTCAATTTCATATTCTGTGTGTGTGTGTGTGTGTGTGTGTGTGTGTGTGTGTGTGTGTGTGAGTATTGTTAATTTTTAAACAGAAAAGTAATTTTTTTGGGTAACAAAGCCCACCTCAAATTCTGTTGCCTCCAGGAAGCTTCCACCTGGTAATTACCTTCATTAGCTCATACATTTTACTTTCCAGTACCTTTCCAGTGTCCTTATGGATTATATTTTTGCATGTGTCATATCTCCATACTTGATCATAAGATATATGAAGGCAAGAACTGCACAAGGTGTGGTAATGGAGTGGGCAAAGAACCTGGGAGTCAGGAAGTCCTGAGTTCAAATCTTGCCTCAGATATGTTAGTGGTGAGACCCTGGGCAAGTCACTGAACTTTTCTCATCTGTAAATGGGGCTACTCATAACATGTCCCTCACAGGGTTGTTGTGAGAAACAAACGAGATAGTATATGTAAAGTACTTTGTAAATCTTTTATTACTAAGAATATCTATATGTTATTCAAAACCTGGAACTGGATTTTCCTTTTCTTATTGCTGATTAATCAATGGTTGTTGCATGTATATAATAGATAAATTTATACTGAGGAGAAATTGAAAAGAATAAAAAGGAGCAAGCTTTTGTTAAGGAAGCAAGCTTTTTTCTTTTATAAGTAACATTTTGTTGTGTCATAGTATTTGTACAATAAATGTACAAAGCCCCTGCAAAATACATTTCCTTAAAAAGAGTGAAGCAAAACCAGCCAAGAATAACTGGGACTGACTTACAGTTTACTATTTTGTAGCTTTAACTTTAATAAATTAGTCCAGGCATTGTATATTATACATGACCAGAATTTTGCTGCCTTTCAATGTTATCTTCAATTAATTTTTGTAGTCATTAAATATATTCTTTGAGATTACTTTCTTCATTTTGCATAACAAATATTTTAAAACATATTATGCAATACAAATATTTTTTAAAAATTCATTAAGAGCTTACTACATGTTAAATACCAGTGATAAAAATACAAAAACAAAGACTCCCTACCTCAAGGTTTCCCCCATTCTAGTAGGGGAAACAACACATTTTTAGGAGTAGTAGTGCCCAGGAAGAGTTGTTTTGGCTTGGAAAGTCCCAAGAATGATAAGTAGAGATATAAAAGAGAAGACTGACATATCTCTACAGTAGTTTATAACAGTACTGGTTCAAATATGATTGCAGAATTGGACAGGGGTGGGTATGTGGCAGCAAGGCAGTTGGTGAAAATTTGGTCAGGGAATGAAGAAATGAGGCATGGCTGAGGACCAAGTGAGGAACTCACCAATCAGACAGCCCTGGTAGCAAGGAGGTAGTTCCTTGCTGAATGGGTTAAGTTCTCTTTATAGTAATATGCTACAATTTGAGAGCAAATGAGAATGGAATTATAACTAAGGCACATTTCAATGTTTTAAATATATTGAGTGGCAGGACTCATAATAGCCATGGCCAGATCTGAGAAGCCACAAGGTCCCGACTAGAAGATACTGGCCTCTTGCCATAGGCTTCTCTGATGTAACCAGAAGGCCTGAAAGGGCGATTTGTGAAAACAAAAAGGGAGAGCTTGAAGAAAAACTTGGGTTAGTATGTTTCCAAATGAAAAAGGTATCTGGTGTCCTTCCTGTTGGCGCTATTGATTGGACAAGATAATGTAAAATGCATTACAAATATTAAAGCACTATATGATATGAAGGTGACCTATAAGTATTGTTCTGACAGATACATTCCTAGAAGGCAACTTATTTACCTTGATTTTACATATTCATCAAACACCTTTATGAACTTAATTTATAGCAACAGGAGCTATAAAATACTTTGGAGCCTATCTTCCAAAGATTCACCTAGGGATTACATGAATCCAACTATAAAATATTCTTTCCAGAAAGAAAGACAGATCTTAATAATTGGAGAAATATTCACTGCTTATAGGTTTAAGTCAAACAAATACGATAAAAATGAAAATACTACCCAAGTTAATTTATTTATTCAACACTGTACCAAACTACCAAAAGAATATTTTTATAGAACCAGAAAAAAAAATCAGAATTCATATGGAGGAACAAAAGGTCAAGTATTTCAAGGGCAAATAATGACAAAAAGGGGGAAGGATGGAGATCTCAAACTGGACCATGAAGCAATAATCATTAAAATGATTTAGTATTGGTTAAAAAAAGAGGAGTTAATCAGAGGAATAGAATAAGTACACAACATACAAATGAACACAGTAGGAAGGTGTTTGATTAACCCAAAGACCCCAGGTAAAACCTACAGGAAAATCTGGACAGCAATCTAGCAAGAAACTATAGGAACACCTCACAACAAATACCACGATAAGCCTCAAATGGATACGTGACTTAGATGTCATTACCATAAAGAAATTAAAGGAGCAAGGAGGAAATTTCCCTTTAAAACAATGGGTGGTAAAGAATTTGACTAAACAAGTGACAGGATCATATAAGATAAGGAGGACAATTTTCATTACGTAAAATTAAAATATTTTATACTATGAAGTCAATGTATTAAACTTAAGAGAAACAGATAACTGAGAAAAAAATTCTCTGCATTAAGTTCCTCTGATAAAAGTTTAATTTCCAAGATATATATGGAACTGATTCAAATTTCTAAGAGTTGAATAAACAGCCAAAGGATTTAATAGGCAGTTTTCAAGGAAAAAAAAAATCCAAGCTATCAATAATGATACAAAAAATGCTCCATATCAATAACTTTAATGTTCTGGTTTTACCTCACACTCATAAAGATGGACAAAGATAACAATAAATAAAAATTATGATTGTAGGAGGCACTGTGAGAGAAAAGAACTGACAGAAGAGCTGTGAAATGGTCTAGGGCTTCTTGAAAACAATATGGAAAAATATACCCAAATTTACTAAACTGTGCAAACTCTTTGAACCAGCAAGACTACTAAGCATAATATATTCCAAAGAAATCAAAGATAAGGAAATGAACCATGCTTACAAAAATGTTCTTAGTAACAGTTCTTTGTTAAAGAACTAGAAACTCAGGGGATAGCCATTAATTGGGGAACAGCTGAATAAATTACAGTAAATAATTATAATACAACATTATTTCACTGTAAGAAATGACGAAAGAACAGATTCAGAGAAACTTGGAAAGGCTTGTATGAACTGATGCAGTGTGAAGTCAGCATAGTCAAGAGAACAATTTATAAAATGACTACAACTCTGTAAAGAACAAAATGTCTTAAGAACTTGGATCAGTACAATTAACTATTACTAATGATGAAGCACGCTTGTTTCATTTCTTGGCAGAGAGATAGGCACAGAATGAGACATATTTTCATACATGACCAATACAGTACAAATTTGTTTGTACATACTTAATTGTTACAAGGAAGGACTTTTATGGGAGGGGGCAGACTACAGGAAGTAAAGGTAGTAGTAATAATTTTTTTTTAAAAGAGCGTAAATGAAACATTCTAAAAAGTACAAAGAGAGCAGAAGGAAATTAAGAAAGGGAAAAAAGAAGAGTGTTGGTATTACTGTGTTAAATTTGGTGTATACTTATAGAATTTTTTATGTGAATTTTTCTTTCCTTTGTAAATGTAAATGTTTGTTCATGACCATCAGATTCTGTGGGGGGGGGAGGGGAGGGAAAGGAGGGGCAGGGGTGTTATATTTGATCCTGGAGGTGATATGGAACCCAGGGAATACCTTTTCTAACCTGGCCTGAGATCTTTAAATCACACCTAAGAAGACACAGCCTGGGAGAGTCAGGAAAGAAAGGTAAGAAGTTCACACACATATCTAAGGTTTCACAACTACTTGACAGCTCTACCAATTCACCTTCTTTCATCTAACTTTCCAGATGCTACGACTCTATTATTGTAAGCAGAACACAAGCAGTAACTTTACTACTGTAACCATCAGCTTTTACTCTCTTAGCTGCTGACATCTCTTTTTCTTACAGCTTCCACTGAGGTCCTTCTTCAAGTTTTAGTCCTTTACCTCTTCTTATTCTCTCTCTATAAGACAAGTTATTCAATGACTATAATAACTGAAAGGAAGGCAGGTTTTTAGGACCCTTATCAATGCAATAATCAATCATGACTTCTGAAGGCTGATGGTGCAGCAAAACTCCCATCTCTTGACAGAGAAATGATAGAAGAGAGGTGCAGACTGAGACATAAGAACTATCTGCTATGCTAACTGGTTTTGTGCAACTTTTCTTCTTTATTACAAAAGAAGAATCACTGGGTTAGCACTGGTTATCCTGAAAGGATTTTAATGAAAAAACAAAACAAGTGAAGAAAACTGAAGAAAAAAAGACAAGTAAAATGAGAACAGAGTAATCAGTCAATAAACATTTATTAATCATCTACTGGTCAAAGTGTTGATTCTTTTGCTTGACTATATAACGGTGGTATAAGCAAAGGAGTTAGTGAACACTGACAGTGATGGAATAAAATTGAGTGTCAATAGAACCAAAAAAAGTATAAAAGAGAGCTGAAGGGAAGTTCATAAAACAGACCTCATGGAGAGTTTGTTAAATTTGATAAACATTTTAAAAAACTCCAAATGATATGTAATTGTCCACAATTAAAATCTTATTTTAAACAATCCCTCTTTCTGTTCATCTTTGTACATGGAAACATCCACATTTGTTGATATTTACGTTCCTGATTTTAAAAAAAGGAAAATTTTAAAGAATTCTATCTACTTATAAAAGCTTGCTTGGAAATTCCATCCATCCTCATAACCTTCAATTCTTATCTCAAGGTGAAAAAAAGGAACTCTTTAAAAAAAATCTAAATTTAGCCCTAACTTCCCTCTAGATCACCATGCCACTTGCCAGCAGTGTGATCACCAAGTTATAGCTTTAGTTTCCTTAAAAATGAGGTGGTTGAAGTAGGATAACAGGAATAGAAGGTCATAGATTTTAGAGCTATTATATACCACAGAAGTTAACCTTGTCCAGTATCCTCATTTTTATGGATGAGGAAAGTAACGCTGAGAGTGGTTAAGTTTCCTGTTCAATATGGGACATGTAGTAAATAGAGGAACTAGGATTCCAACCCAAGTCCTCTTATTCAGTCTGGTGCTTTTCTACTGCACTATTCTCTATGGTCTCATTTATCTCTATGGGTCTTACTTCAGCTTACTGAAAAATTCTATTTTGATGCATTATTGTTCCTACAAACTACTCAAATCTAAAAACATTCTTAGACTCTTCTCCAACACTATATAATTAGGTGAAAATAAACCAATTTGGCTGAAGCATAGAGTACAGTAGAATTCAGTAATGTGAAATAAGGCTGAAAATGTAGGGTTTTTTGTGAGGGGCATTGTGAGGGATAAGAACCATAAAAGGCATAAAATCATTTGTTATACAATATGGAGAAGCTAAAATATTGGGGAAGACTAAGTGGCACAGTGAATAGAGCACTGGTCCTGGAGTCAGAAGGACTTGAGTTCAAATCTAGACTCAGACACTCAACACTTAACAAGCTATGTGACCTTGGGCAAGTCACTTAACCCCAACTGCCCTACATTCCCCCCTCAAAAAAAAAAGCAAAAAAAAAAAGGATGACCGATGTGTTAAGAAAGATGATTTTGTAAGATATATAGGCAATAGGGTATAGAAATCTATCTTGCCCTACAGGAAAAAAGAAGTGGAAGGGGATAAGAGAAGGGGGTGGTGGTGATAGAAGAGAGGGCAGAGTTGGGGAAGGGGTAATCAGAATGTATGCTGTCTTGGGGTAGGGCAAGAGATAGGGAAACAATGTGGAACTCAAAATCTTGTGAAAGTGAATGTTGAAAACTAAAAATAAATAAATTAGAATTAAAAAATTAATAGAACAAAAAAAGATGATTTTGGTAGGGGCATGAAAGACAGATTACAGTGCAAGAAAAATACAGTTGGGGAAAACTTGTTGAGAGACTGTTTTAGCAGGCTAAGCAGAGGTCAACAAGGATGAATAATAGATGATCTTTAAGGTCCCCTTCAGTTCTAATAATCTATATCTCCTGCCTCAAACACACTCTTCTTGGGCTATCCAAACCCTATAGATTCTTCAATGCCTTCTTCATTCTCAAGTTTCATCTCATCTGTGAAACATTTCCTAATAATTCCAAGCCAAAAATGACCAAACTGTTATAGCACTCATTTGACATTTAATATTTATTTCCATGTATTGCTAGTTTGAAAAAAAGTGTGTATTTTTCTCTACAGCTTTTGCAATCAAGAGCGGTCATATAATGACACTGAACTTTCAATCATACACCCTCAAATTACTCATTGTGGAGTGTTGTATTGGTAATGGAATTTGGAGATGCCCCAGTATTGACTTGGTTTTTGGGTTGAGTGTTAAAACCCAAAGCTTGTGAATCCCACTTGTGGGATGGACTTGTTGATGTGAAGAGAGGGAACTGAACTGGGAGGAGCTGTGAACTGGGAGAGAGGCCCAAGCCTAGAGAGGCCAGAAGGACTTTGGGAGAGCAGCATCTAGTATCGTGCAGCCTGAGTTGCTGAGAGACAGAGAGAAAGACTGTAACAGCCTGTTGGAACTGCCCAGGACTTTTGAGAACTGCCACCCAGAACTGCCAAGTACTGAGGAGGCATGGCTGTGATGCTGGTATTTTGTCTGTTTTGATGTTGTTTTGCCAGATTCATCTGATGGCAAAGGACAGCAATGCTGTTGGTTCAGAAGCCCTGAAGGAGGATTTTCTTGTGGTACCTTCACAGAAATCCTGGAAGAGGGCTTTGCTGATGTTTTCAGGGGTTCTGGGACTGTTCTACAGGCAGAGAGTGACTTGATGAGGACACTGGCTATGGCTTTGTTGAGCCTAATCTCCCCAGGAACTGAGATTGCTGAGGGCTTGTGGGAAGTGAAGATGAAAGAAGGCCCTTTCCTTGGGTATTCAAAGCTGAGCTTAACCTTGTAACTTAAGGGTGGATGGCCTTTTGTGCTCTCCAGCCCCTTTAGAGATTCAGGGGTGGGAAGCCTTTGAGTGATTCACCAAATGAATGTACTTTGTTTATGGTTG
>CM053582.1:250236207-250294113 GCA_028627135.1 Pseudochirops cupreus
TGTCCATGATTAATGTGTTATTTTCTTGTTGGCTTCTTCTGCTTCCTTTCCAACTTCTCTAAAAATTCAAATGATTTGTACTCATTTTAATATTGTCTTAAGAAAAATGAGAAAGTATGTCTAATCCAACTTTTAAAAAAATCTCAGAGATTTCTTGTTTATTATTTGGGGGTAGCTGGGGCACTAACATCGTCTTTTGATGCTTCATTATGGCATAGTCTAACCTTAGGTTCTCAAAGGTTATGGCAATGCAATATAAACTACGCCAAATTGAAAAGGATTAGAAGAAGGGTCTGATGATGACTCACTTATCTAATTTCAAGGAGACTCAACACAAGAGGTTTGGATACCAAATGCTAAATGGTTCTGGCTATAAGATTTAATTAAATACAATCTATTAGGCAAGGAGATATGATCTGCTGATGTAGAACGAGTACCCATACCAACTGATTTACCAGTTTTTTGAAGTATTTCCATTTCCATTAATACAAGCATTTGGAGGTTGGGGGGTAGGATGCGGCATGAGAAATGGTATTAAGAAGTGAAGATTGTGAATTCCACCTTTATACATACTGCCTACTTACTGTGTTATCTGGTCACCAGAAGTACCCCTATTTCTAGACAACTATTTCCTAAATGAGTAGCACTGGTCATAAGTACATGTCAACCCCTCTTGCCATCCCTCCCCCCAAAACAGTGCCTCCTAAAGGGATTAAAATGTAATTGGGAAATGTTAAAATAAAATAAAAATAACATAGATAATGTTAATTTGTGGTTTTCTAAGTCAGTATACATCCTGCAGGGATCCATTTCTATTTGAGTTTGGTCATAAAGGTAATAAATGTTCAGCCAGCAAGTCAGCACAAATGGATCACCATTTATGGAAGTAAGTGGTATTTCTACTCTGGCCCCAACCATCCTCTGATAATTGTCGAGGGGCTCAGAACTGTTGCTTACACTACTCCCTGAGGAAGATGAAGTCCTCCTATTTTATGTCTAACTGAATTAGGCATCACACTATTCCCATCAAATCCAGTGAAGAGAAGTCAATAAAAAATGTTCCTATTCAGACTTCTGTCACCAGATCCCCACTCATACACTGCAAGAAACCTCTTCAGAGCCAGGTCAGTATTTGGTGAGAAGAACAGCAGCAGGAGAAGAAGCACGTGTTCCTGGCATATAAGAAGGATGAGGTATCTGTTTCTTATATATTCAGGGGAAGAAGAGGCATATGTTGCTGGTACATTTGGGGAGAGAAGAAGCATGATTTCCTGGCATATTCGGCTGGAACCAACATGTTTTCCCAAAGAAATAATTTCTTTTAAAAACTGGTTTAAGGTCTATGGTACTGTTAGTACCACTGTTCAATTGTATCATGGGTTAAATTTTGGGTACTGGCTGGGGAACCTAACCATTTGGTAGTTTCCATGGGAAATTAACAATCTAAAAATGCCCTAACAGATTTGCAGAATGCAACAAATTCATAATTTAGGGATTGACTATATTCAGTCTAGTAACTGGCATAAGCACAGGGGTGCTCAAGATTGCTGATTACTGTTTCTGATGATTTTTTTTGGGGGGGGGGGGGTAACTCTATCAGGACCTGGGCAAACAACAGCAACTTACAAAGCAAAAACCACTGCTGTTTAATACTACCACAAGCCTCAGTCACTTATTTACTTACCAGTTGTGGGATCCTGGGCAGGTCACTTATCTGTACTCTATCTGTAAAATGATGGGATCAGACTCAATGACCTCTAAATCTATGATCTTATGTTTATTAAGGGGGAAAGAACAGAACATGAGGGAACTCACTTAAGATAACATGAAATAATTTAACAAATAGCACTTTTCAAGTCACCACAACTTTCTATTTCCCAAGTATACTGTTTGTGTCTATATATGGACAAAATATAAAGGTGTAGCAAGTATAACTGTAACATAAATGGAATCCTACTTAATGCACTGTTAATTCATTTTAACATTATTCACAAAGACAGAATTTATTTACATGTAGTAGGGAAAAAACCTGACCAAAATTGGAAAATTCTGTTGAAGATGTTTTTAAGTGGCAAACCAGAAGTAGCATCTGTTTTACAGAAGAACATCTAAAGGTCTCTGTATCAGTTCACCCTACTTGGATACAAACTCATTTAGAACTAGTCTAAAATCATCGTCTCCCAGAAAATAAGTAAAACATCTTAAAAAATAAACCAAAAAACCCCTCTGACTACAGTATCCCTGATCTCACATTTCCCCTATTTTGTACTGGAGATGACCGGAAGACATTGTTGTTTCCTAGAAGAATGTGGAAAATTTCAGTATATTATTGGAGACTGATATTAGCTGTAACATACATTCACAGAACATCAGAACTAGACCATATCCTAGAGGTTATCTATTATTACTCCCAGGTCATAGACGAGGAAGCTGTAGTCTAAAAAGTAACTTGCCAAAGGCCACAAAGCAAATGAGCAGAACCAGTATTTGAACCCAGTGGTTTCCAAATTTCTGGGTTCCAAATTTCCACTTCATATGGTGCCTCATATACATTTTTATTAATTACAAAAACAAATGTTGTTGTCTGTTTCATCTTTACAAAGCACATTTGCATTTTCTCTATCATAACTGAACTATAAGTATACAAAATGTTAAATTTTACAACAAATAAAGTGTACAAGGAAGCATTTTACAGGTCTGATAACAAACACATCTTCAGTAGTCAACTTTACAAAAAACACCATTTGTTTTTAAAATCACAGACTTGAGTGAACTAGTGAGAAATTGTGCCTCTTCAAGCTATCCAATCAGATCCACTGACAGTGCTCCAATATTTTAAAGCACATTTAGTCATGATCAGAAAGGTTCTCCTGACAAATAGTTATGATCAGTGTATCTTTATCTTCTACAACTTCACATATGTATGTAAACTTTCCAGTCTTTGTCAATATGAAAAAGTTGAGAGATCATTAGATAGAGGAAAAAAAAGAATTTAAAATCAAAGGATATGGATTTAAATTCCAGCTCTGATATTTACTATCTGTGTGACTGTGGAAGTCACCTAACTTGTCTGGGCCTCAGTTACAGAATCTTTAAAATGGAAAGACTGGAATATATGACCTAGGCACCTTCCATCTCCAGATGTTACAGTCTCAATATGCCTGTTGCCAGTACATTAAAAAGTACTCTTGTGCCCCGAAAAGTTAATTTGTGGTCACAAATACTAGACAAATGATCGATCCTAAGTAACATAAAGTAAGCATTTCAATTTCTCAACTTTAAATACAATTGAGTGAAGATAAAAATATAAGCCTTTAAGAAAATTAAAATATTGCTGGAATACTGAGAAAATTGTATTCCATTTACAATAGCTCTCCCCATATATAACCTAGAAATTATTTATGAGTCTTTGCTATAATATTTATGAAATAAAAAGTAACAATACCTCTAAAGCAGAATTAATTCAAAGTAAACTATTCAATGCTACCATACATTCTTATATACAGCAAAATTGAAATTATTCAGGGTTATGAAAGGAACTATCCACTATCCAGATGAAAGTTACCTTTAAGTGACAAAAACTGATTTACTTAACATTCAACATGTATTACACACTTCACTTTGATTTCTGGTAGTATTCAAAACCTAATTCAACTTTTTCTCAATTCAGTCAGTTTTTAGTATAAACAACATTCTACTGTGCCCAATGCTGCAAAGTCTATTGACCTATATGGGTTGTCTACCTGTACACTTTATGATCCTGAATAACTAACTATGCTTTGTTTTTTTTGTGTTTTACTTGCAGTTCCTTGAACCTAATACCCATCTCCTGTCTCTGCCTTTACATGGACCAACCTGAAACATTCTCACCTACACTTTTAAGTTTCTCTGCTTTCTTTCAGGACTTAGCTGATCCCACCTTCTGAATAATGTCTTTCCTGGTCACTTTTCCTAGTTTCCTGCTGCTAGTGCCTTCTCCTTTGAGATTAGTGTCCACCTACTCTATACCCTGTATATACTTATTAATTTACATGTCTCCATTAAATGTTAAAGTTTCTTGCTAAAGCTTCATTAAAGCTCCTTGAGGGCACAGGCTATTTTTGCTTGTTTTTGCATCCCTAACAGGTAGCATCACCTGCTACTTAATAAATATCTGGTGATTGATAAAGTTGTCAGTTGTCACTTCTTGCTGCTTCCAATGTTCCTATCTCTAAGCTCCTCATCCTCTACTAATGTAGCTTTACTGATAGGTCCTTCGGAAGGTCTTGAATATTTCCAGTGCTGTTTCAAGACTTCTCTTTTCTCTTCAAACTCCCAACAGTCAATCCTATATCCCTCTCTTTAAGACTGCTTTACCTCCTATTCTTCTGAAAATATATAAGATTTCAACTCTCCTCCACATTTGTGTGTTCATCTACAATCTATCTTTGTTCCTCTAGTCTCAAAAAAAGGTACACCCCCTCCCCTTTCTGGTTAGTCAATAAACATTTAATTAACACCTACTACATGCAAGGTACTGTGCTAGGCACTGGGGAGACACTAAAATGCAAAAGATGGTCCCTGATATCAAGAAGCTCACAATGGGGATGAAATAACAACCAAACAAAATGTATATAAACAAGCTACATACAGGATAAAGGGAAATAATTAACAGAGGGAAGGGCCTAGAATTAAGAGGGATTGGGAAAGGCTTCCTGTAGAAGATGGGATTTCAGTTGGGACTTGAGGGAAGCCAGGAAACAGAGATGTGGCAGAGCATTCCAGGAATGAGAGACAGCCAAACAAAACATGTAGGTAGAGAGCTGCCATGGAACGTCCTGTCTGAGGAACAGCAAGCAGGCCAGTGTCACTGGACTGAAGAGTATACAGCAGAGAGCAAAGTATTAAGACTGGAAAAGCTGGGGGAAGGAGATAGGTTATGAAATGCTTTGATTACTACACAGAGGATTTTCTATTTGATCCTGAAGGTAATAAGGAGCCACTGGAGTTTACTGAGTAAAGAGGTGATGTGATCAGACCTGCAGTTCAACAGCTAGATGGAGGATGATGGACTGAGATGGGGTGAGAGCTGAGGCAGAGGCACCTGCAGCCTATGGCAACACCCTGCTACCCCCTCAAGGTATCATTCTACCTCTCCTACCCTTCACTGAACAACATTTAGAGAGAGAGTATCCAAAAAAACCCAAAAAACAAAAACTAGAGAGTAGTCCACAGTCCCTGCCTTCAATATTTTATCATCCACTTACTTCTCCTTTGCAATTTGGCTTCTATCCCAAACACTGCATTGAAACTGTTCTCTCAAACGTGATTAAAGACAGTCTTATCACCAAATTTCAGTTTCAGACTACCTCGTCTTTGACCTCACTGTAGCATGAGGTTCTTAACCTTTTTTGTGTCACAAACCTTTTGTGTAGTCTGGGGGAAGCTTACAGACTCATCGGAATAGTTTTAAATGCACAAAATAAAACACACAGGATTATGAAAGAAAGCAAAGATTAGTGGAAATAAAAAATGTAATTTTTTCCCCATCCACATTTACTAATTTCCTGAAATCTCTTCATGAATCATGAAGGGGTCTACAGACCTCAAATTAAATGCCTCCTCCCCCCAAGGGATGCTACTTATATTAAGCATTATACATTTGATTTATATTATTATATTATACATTATATTATTATATTATACATTATACATTTGATTATACATTTCAAATATATAAATTTGAACATTTGAAATGTTCTCCCCCAGGGGCAGCTAGATGGCACAGTGAATAGAGTAACCGGCCCTGGAGTCAAGAGGACCTGAGTTCAAAGCCAACCTCAGACACTTACACACACACAAAACTAGTCATGGGACCTTGGGCAAGTCACTTAACCCAAACTGCCCTCCCCCCCCCCAAAAAGGAACCGTTTTCCCCCAATAAATGTGTCTATTAAAACTCACAGAAGGTTGAAATTAACATAGTAGATGCTCATGTTAGTAAATTCTGGGATTCCAATCACTCTGGACAAAAAAAAGGTGCTATTTATTAGAGTGAAATAGTTTCCCTATTCTTGACATTAACAAATAACCTTTATCTCTGAGCTGAGAATGGAACCATATCGCAACTGGAAACCTTGGTAGGGTTTTATCAACAGAAAAAAATAACAATATATTAAAACCATGGTGTGGGATGCTGGGAAACTCTTGTATCAGAGATATGAATGAAATATATTTCCTTTAAAATTATTGTGGTAATCATCAAGATTCTCAGTTTTCATATCCAGGTGAAACAATGGAGACAGATACAACTGACCAAGACATGTAACAATTTTATTGCTTTACAGAGTGAATTTTTAAAAAGTTTCAAACACTGACATTACTTAGTATTCAACACTTTTTTAGAGTTAAAAGTAGCTTCAAAGTCAGAACCTAACATGAAAACTTCAACAGGAACATAAACCACAAGATTATTCATCAATAAAATGACTGTAACATCTAAAGCCTTGTCTCGATGCAATATTTGGTACAGCAAGAATTATTCACTTTATGACCACATATTGTTTTCCCATGTCCTTTTCCCCACATATCACATGAATACCAAAGATGATATTATCAAAATATAACATGTCCAATGTAAAATAGTACATGGGAATTTTTAATAGAAATAAAAATGTTTTTATAATGCTTTTTACATGACTATGGTTTAAGCAAATCTATTAGTTTCCAGTTTAACGCTTGCATTTTGCATTAAGGTATGTTTGTAATTAACAAAGAATTTGAAATTATTTCAATATAAGATGGAGGCGTGTACAATCCATTAAACAAATTTACCATTAAAAGAACAGAACAAAAAGGGGGGTTCCCCAAATTACAGTGACAAAAGAATTCTTAATAAAACAGGGAAGAAATCTCATGAATTATACGCAATCCCTCTACCAAATGAGATAATACTTGGAAAGTATTTAACACACTGTGGTTAACAAATAGTAGGTGTTTAATAAACACTTGTTCCCTTTTCTGTAGTCCCTACCTCCAAAGTATAACAAACTAATAAAAACTGGAAAATGGGTAAACTGGTTGAATTAATGAGGTTGCACAATTAAAAGAGTTATTAAATTGCAGTGCTATTACTTAGCAGTCATATTAGCTTGGCTTATATACAGTTATATACAACTGCTTTGATAAAAATCTTGGTTTTGTATTGGGGCTATCCTTAGTCCTTTCGTAATTACTATGCAGTTTAAAAAAAAATTATTTTATAAAGACAGAAACAGGAGCTGAAAAAAAAGTGTTCTACGTATTTCTAAAAATTAAAGACTTAAAACACAAGATTAACACCTTTAGCTGTTCCTGCTACATTTTCCTCAAGCTATTTACTTGCTAACTTTTGATCATAGTGCTTATAGATTTAAATCTGAAAGAGACCTTAGGGATCATGTAGTCCAAACTCCTCATTTTACAGTTGAGGAAACTGAAGCCTGGAGAGATTAAGTGCTTTGGCTAAGGTCACAATATATTAAATGCAGAGCTGACATTAGAACCCAGGTTCTCTTACTCCAAATCCTAAGCAGTGGTGTCTAAAAATTTTCACATGCAAATATTTAACAAAAGAAACATTAATATTTTTTAAATGGACACATGTAGGATATAACTTATCCTGTGTTATAGGAGTGTGGCACATTAGAAAGCACTCTGGCTGTGGAATCAGAGGATGAGCTGAAATCCCTTCTTACCTGCTTTCTACTGATGTGACCTTGACCAAGCCAACTGGAAATTATATAAAGTTAGAAGTCTAGAACTAGTTGACCTTTGAGATTTCTTCTGGCTACAGATTTATAATTGTAACTTAGGTGGTATTCTTTTTTCTCTCACCTTCCATATCTAATCTGTCAGCAGCCAAGACCTGCTGATTTTATTTTTGTAACAATTCACCCCCTTCTCTTCTCTGACACTGCCACCATTCTAGAATAGTCCCTCATCACCTAAAGTCTAGATCAGAGGTACTGGTCTCAAAAAGAAAAACCAACTGCATATTGACTTTGGAAATCACAAATTAACATTATTTATGCTGTATTGTATTCTTATTTTGTCTTTTCTGTTCAGTCTTAGTGTCCTACTGGGGATTCAATTTGGGGTTTTCTTGGCAAAGATACTGGAGTGGTTTGCCATTTCCTTCCTCAGCTCAACTGACAGAGGAAGAAACTGAGGGAAACAGGGTTAAGTGACTTGCCTGGGATCACACGGCCACTAAGTGTATAAGGCCTGATTTGAACTCTGCAAGAGGAGTCTTCTGAACTCTAGGTCTGGCACTCTATCCATTGTGCCACCTAGCTGCCTCCTCTTTAGTCAAAGACTAAAAGTTTTGAATTGAAATTTTCTATTCACAGACTGCTTATTTCTGCCCGCACTGATCTTTACCAAATGCCCCCCCCCCCTCCAAATTTCTTTACATGAATAAATACAACATTCTGCTTTTATCTCCCTATTTTTATCTATCCTGTTCCTTTTCAATAAGGTACACCTTTCCAGAGTCACATTCCAGGTCCGAGTCCCAATCACTTCACATCTTGGAGATTCCCTATGAAGGATTAATTTATCTCCTTTCATTAGGATCTCTAACTTTATTATTAATCCATTCTTAGTTTATTGTGGGCATAGATATATTAGGTCATAGGTCTGATGGTGGTGAATTTAGTGGCAAACCTACTATCTTCACCTTTCAACTCAGCTACACTACGATATCCAATTCCTTTTGCTTTTCAGTTTGAAGTCCTTTAGCAAAATTAATTGATAAGCACATTTTTACCTGGCCTTTTAAGTTCTAATCCATGCTGCCTATATGTTATAGAAATAATCCCTTCCAGTTTACATTTTTTATCTTGTAACTGGTTATTGCTACTTCCCTGTGTTTATGGATTCAAGCAGAGATGTTGATGTTTCCAAGTTGGAAAGAGATCAAAAGCTGGAAAGCTAACCATGTCAAGGGCATTAACTTAAAAATAAAAAAAATGTGTGTGTGGGGCTGGTAGAAGGGGAGGGTTCTGAGTCTTTAACCAGAATAGGTATGATTAGAAGAAAGCAAATCTAATTAATTTAAGGGTACAACAGGTGCAACAGATAAGAGCTCTGCAGTACTTTTTCTTTAGCATCTTTTGATTCAGATAAAAAGTGTTTCACTTCATAACAAACTTAATTTTCTGCCTGACCAATCTCTGCTAAAGAGGTTGCTTAAAACAATGTTGTCTCTATCAAAATAAAACATTAAGACGAGGAGAAAGGAAAGAGGACAAACTAAAGGTAGGAAGGACAGAGAATTATAGAGTACAGACGTATTATTATGTTTTAAAATTGAAAGGTGATATCCCTTATCATTGACATAGGTTAGAAAAAGGCATACCTATTTGGTTAAAGAAGGTTAAATTTACAAAGTGGTTTAAATGGTACTGAGTTTACAGACTTCATAGTTCTCCATTCAGTTACTTTACTGGTTAGATCTTTAGAGTTGTTAGAAAAACATCCAAGTTGTTACAGATCTCCTCTTAAAACCCTTTGAAATTTAACAACCCACCCCAGGTCCTCTAGTTTTCTTATTTTAATACTCTCTGAAAACATGCAGCTAAGTGGTAGTGGATATAGAGTACTGCGCCTGCAGTCAGGAAGACTCTTTTAATTCATATCTGGCAACAAACACTTCTTAGCTATGTGATCCTGTACAAGTCACTTTACTCTTTAGGCCTCAGTTCCTCATCTGTAACCTGAGCTGGAAAAGGAAATGGCAAACCACTCCAGTATCTACACAAAAACCCCAAATGGGGTCATGAAGAGTTGGACAAGACTGAAAAATTACTCAACAATGAAGATAGTAAGTTTTTAAAGGGCCACTTCTTTCTTCTCCTTTAGAATGCTGGCACTACATTATCATATGGTCTTATAAATTTCTTTCTAAGATTCTCTTGGGTCTTGTGTCTGTATTTCAAAGTTCCTGCTTAGCTTTGATCTTTTCGTGAGAATTTCTTGAAGATTCTCTACTCCTTTAAAGATCCAGATCCCTACACCCACCCCAGTACTAAACATTGAAGGGTAAGTTATTCTTAGTTGTAAGCTTACAACTTTTGCTGTTTGGAATATTATATTTCAATATCTTGAATTTGTAGTAGAAGATGCCAGGGCTTGTATGATCCTGACCCTGGTTCCTTCTTACTTGGAACATCTTCTTTCTAGATGCTCATAGCATGTTGTCTTTGAAGTGGTTTTTGGCCATGACATTCCTGAGATTTTTCCTTTAGGAGGTGATTAGCATCCTTTCGGTCTTTACTTTGCCCTTAGGTTCTAAAAGATAAGGCCACTTTTCATGGAGGATTTCTTCAAAGAAAGTGACCAGGCTTTTTGTTGTAAAGAAAAAGCACAATTTTCAATGAGTCAAATGATTCTTAAATCTCTCCTTGGGTTATTTTCCAAAGAAGCTGTCTTTGATAGTAGCTTATACATTTTCTTTCAGTCTTTCATTTTGTTTGAATATTTCTTGCTGTCCATTACTAGTTTCTGTTCAGTCTATATATTCAAATTTCAGGGATTCTATTTCTAAGGTTAACGTTTAAAACGTTCTCTTCAAAGATACTTATTCTCCTTCCTATTTATTCCTCTGGAACTTAAAATTTTTTTATATATTGATTCATTTCTTCGAGATATTCATGTAGAACCTGTGGAAAATTCAATTTTTCCTTTAAGTCTCTACTTACAATTTTTAATGGTATGATGGATGCTCTCATTCTAGGCTGGACTGCGGATATTTCTGGATCAACAATAAATTTTTTTTGGATGGGTTAAGCTTTCCAGCTTGGCTGGGTTCTTGCCTTCAAATCTATCTTTGTAGCTTAGCGTCTCCACCTTTGAGGTTCTAAGCTCCAGATCTTCAGGGCTGTTACGGAATCTCAAGACATAATGTTGTTTGTCCTCTTCCCAGATTGCTATCAATTCGAGTGGTTTCCAATGTCCCTAGAGTGATTTTTTGACATCTTTTTCAGGGGACTTTTGGGGAAGCCCTCTATTCCTTCTGCCTCTGTATACAGAGCCTTATAGGCTATACATATCTGGCCTGTTCAAGATTATGCAGAGAAGTTAGTGGTTTGTTGACCTACATTGGTTTCACTGGAGTCCTCCTTTGTGAGGTCTCCTCTCTCACTTCCTCCCCCCCCATAAATTAATGGAATTTACTCCTTCATTAACTTAATCTGTAGTATTTTTAGTTCTATAATGTTTTATTATTCCCTACCTCCCTACCCTTTCCTATAGAATATAAATTCCTTCAAGAAGGCAGAGTAGTGCAGTGAGAAAAGTTCCAGATTAGAATCAGGGGTCTTGGATTAAAATTCTAGTTTTGCTATTTACTAGGTATATGACCTAGGTTAAGCTACTTGAACTCTTTGGGTCTCAGTTTATTCATTTGTAAAATGACCTTTAAGACTTTTCTAGCTCCCAGGCCATGGTCCTGTGAGGGAAGAGTTTCAGGTCTTATCTTTATATCTATAGTACTACTCCACATACCATCTGATGTGTAATATGCACTTAATAAATGGATAAGTTTCTGAAACTGAGTTAAATGAAAAGTAGTTCTGATATTATGATGCACTCTCTTTTAAATAAGCAAATTAAAAATGTTTTTGCTCTTTAAAAAAGCATAAGGAAGATCTGTAAGTAAAAACAAAGATAGCCTTTTTTTCTTTGTGCTAAAGGGAACCCTCTGGTAACATGTTTATTCTTTCATTTTTTTTCTACGTGGATACATTTTGTTTCAACATGAGATACTTCCCAGAAAATACCCAAATAGTTCTGCCCCCAAGGAGTAACTTCCTTGAAGTTTTGAACCAAGCACCTAATAGTCTGAATTGAAATAGATGTACTACCACTTTTCATTTCTGTGGTCACTAAAACATGTCTCTTCTATTTGACCTAGGTATTATAGCTTCACATCATTTTGTTTATTTTGCAGTGGTCATCACATACATTTTTTGACACTGCTTTTTAATATTGCATCAATTTCATATGCCTGTCCGCATTTCTCTAATTTCCCCATATTCTTCATTCTTTGTGGTACGATAATATTGTATTCCATAAATAATATGGAATAAGTAAGATTTTTTTTTTTGGATGTCAATAACTCCTTGCCGATGATAGTCCAGTAAATGGGATCTTGGGATCAACTAGTATGAATAATGTAAAATTTTTTCTTGCAAAATTACAAGTTGTTTTTGAAAGTAGCTGAAAAAATTTACAGCTTCAACATCAGTGAATTGGGGGGCTTGTCTCCTCATAGCTTCTCCAACTTTGGATTTTTACCATCTGTTACTGTCTTTGCCAATCTGATGGATGTGAAATGACACCTCAGAGTTGTTTTAATTTTCATTTCTCTGATTAGTGATACTGAACAGTTTTCAGATGGATGCTGGTAGTTTGTATTTCCTCTTCTGAAAACTTCCTGTCCTTTGACTACACGAGGAAGAGTTCTAATAATATACTGTGTCAATTTCTTATTGATTAGGCATATCAAACTTCCGAGAAGAGTTTTAATATCAATAATTTTTCCCAATTGAAACTTTTTTTCTGATGCTCTGCACTGATTTGTATGCAATTACATTTTGATAATCAAGACTGTTAATTTTGTCTTTTAAAAATTCTTTTATCTCCTGGGTATGAATTCTTTCCTTATCTATAGTTACGTCTGACAGTTCTATTATTCTTCTTATGAGAAACTATCTGGTCATGGAAGTAAATATAACCATGATGAAATAATTTTTTTAGAAAACCATCTAAATCAATTAAAAACTGTGACAGGAAAAAAAAAGTATTTTCTAGACATATTTAGGAAGCTTGTTCTAGTAGCAGCATGGCATAGCGATTAGAAAGCCAGGAAGATTCCCAGTGAAGTCCAACTTCTGACACAATGGCTGTGTAACCCTCAGAAAATATTAACTGTCAGCACTCTATGCAATTCTGTTAAGACAACACAAAAAAATGACACTAACTTGCATTGATAGAGTTTCTTACACCAATGAAATCACAGATCCAAATCTAATGTTATTGTTACTTACATGAAGATGTTCTTAAGCATACATAAAGACTTTTAAAACATTCATTTTTTGAAAGTTATTTGAGCTTTCACTGATTTAGAGTTGGTCAATAATATAATTTTATTTACATTTTATTTTTCCTATTACTTTGATTAATGGATGAACTCGAAAGAAAAAAACCCCACCGAACCCATATAGTTGGTCTACCTTAGTTTTTTCCAGATTCTCATTATTCCCATTTTCTATTTTACTCTAGTTAGTGGTGATAAACACATTATAGCAAAGAACAAACAGTTACTGCCCAATTCCAGACTGGCAGAGAAATTCAGAATTTAGTCCTAAGACTCCAAAAGTCAAGCATAAAAATTTTAATGAGCATGGTATTAGCAACTAGCAATGTCTTACTTGCTACTATCCTTATTATGAGACAACAGTAGACATATACCTATAACATAAGTGTAACTTTTTCTTACATAATTAATGGTAGTGTTGAGGTGGAATGGAATAATATTCTTATTTCAAAATATTTATTTACCTCTTTGGCCCCTTTCTACCCTTCTACTGGTTGGGAGTCACTCTAGGAGTAGAAGTGGAGTGACAACATTTTAATTGTTCCCATTATTTTTTGTTCCTAACTTAAACCCTAGCTTACAAGTTACTATTAAACTCTTTTATTGCTATTCTCCATAAAATATATTTTGATATAAGGATAATCTCCCTTATATTTATATGCAAGGAAATTTATCCACTGAAGAACACAAAACACCTCATTACAAACCAATCTCTCCTATAACGAAATCAATGAGCCCGTGTTTGTCTTTGTCCTCAGAATGCCCATCTAATAGCAGGCACTCAATAAACACTATGACAAATGTTGTAGGGAGACTTTTTACTAAGCTGCTTCTTCCATGTGCAGGATTACCTTATTGATCCTTTACACTTCATAAAAAAATTCTATTTAGTAGGTTGGTATAGTAGCCCCATTTCAGAAGAACAGGGAGAGGAATATTAAGTTATAGCCAAACAGGTCAATTTAAACTTTGACGAATCCATGATCTCAATTAATATGAGTACTTGTTCCACTTGTACAGATTTCAATGTATCTGTACCTCCTAATTTGTTGTAATTCTTGTCTGTGAACTCCCAAATATCCTCCATAGAGAACTTCCCCAAAATGTAAGAGGACATCCTTTCAACTTTTTAAACATTTAATGGATGTTAATTCAGTCCTTGAACAACTATGCCTCACTGTCACCACATGACCATTTTACCTATGATTTGTTTGCTAGATAATATATTTTATTTCGCTTTTTGTATGCAAGTTATTTTTGCTAATATGTTGCAGTTCACTTTTACCCAACATGTTTGCCTCCATGGCCCTTTGAACTATCCCTAGTTCTGATTCTTCAAAAATCATTGTGCCCTCTGGTACAGGAAGAATACTAGTATGAAAAAGGCCAGTTTTTGTCAGGGAATATCTTTCCATTACTCAAAGTACTAGAATTTCCCAAATGCCAATCAGTCTGTTCCTTTCACAATTTTGGATCCACTTCACTGTTCTGTTCAATGTCTATGCAAGATATTTATGCTGAGGCTCTAAATGACATGGCTACTCATTAAAATGTATCTCAAAACCGGGACAATAATAGGTATTATTTTTTTGCACAGACTATCAGGGCCCAATTTTTTGAGTGGCAGTGCATCTCATCTGGGAGAGACCTGGAATTTCTGACAATCAGCACAATGTCATTTGATATGAAGAACATTCAGAAGACTTCACTATCTACAATGAGTCCTCTTTCTTCTCGACTCTGCCAGTCTTTCCCCATAATCTAAATTTCTATCTTTTGTGCTGGACCAGGGCCTCTTCATCTCCTTGCTTTTAGTCTTGTTAATTTAGAATGTTTCAAGAAGTTAAAAACACATTGATAGAAGCTGGAAATACAGGTAAAATAAATAACAAACACAATCTGCCCAAGTTAAAGACAAACTGGAGGCCTGGTAGAATATTGTTGGCATTCAGAATTTCATTTATACTTTTCAGTTAAACAGTACATGTATCTTTTGAGGATTTTGGTTTATCCTGACCCAATACATTTAATTTTCTATTACTAAAAATAAACCATCTACTGTAAAAAGTCTATTAAATAAGCGAATGTGTTCTGATAATATATTTTGTTGATAGAAACTTCATTCATCTGAGGCAGAAATAAAATACAAGGTATGGGAAAAGATAAAAGGAGAGCTATGCACAATACAACTAAATGCTAACTAAAATATAAGATGTGTAAGAAAATACAAAATGTATTTTTGGAATCTTGGTGCAGAGGGAGAAATTAATGCTAAGAAAGATAAGAATCACCTCTTCTTCAAAGGAGGACCATCTTTTCCATTCCAGGAATGTGAGACTGAGCACAACTTCCTTATACCTCCTACTCTTTCTTCATGGCTCTCAATCAACAATTATTTTACTTTAGGGACAACTTTATGAGTGGTCATAATGATTTCAAAGGCCCTTGCACCCCTTCCCTCCAACTATACTTGGTTGCTGATCCCCAGAATTGCTTTAATAAGGTCTTTAATATTATTTTATAATAAGTCTTTTATACTTCAGTTAGAGACAAAACATACAAATGTCTGATTAAGGTAACCTACTAATTCAATTGCTCTTGTGCAAGGAATTTGTTTGTCAATCAACCAGGAAATGAAATTGAATGATTGTATATTCTTCACATTCTTAGAAAAGGGGTTAGAATATATGAAGACACTCATCCTGTTCAACCATTCTTCTTGAAGTGAAAAAGGGAGGAAAGATTGTGACCTGGCATGTATGAAACCTAAGGGGCAAAGCAGTTGAAAAAAGGGGACAGAAAAAGGAAGGCTTAGAGATGACCTCACAGTTTTACAAAAGTTGGCTCTGTATACCTTTGACAGCGTGTAAATACAGCAAAACAATTGCAGCGCTCAAAAGAAGCGTAATATGGACAGATTTAGAAACATCTCCAATCCAAATATTCACATGAACTATTTGTGCCTAACCTGTCTAAAGTTAGAGCCTTCCAAACTCATATTGGTCTGATCAGTCAGTCAGACACACTTGTACCCTGACTCCAAGAGTGATGTCATTTTGCTCCTCTTCATGCACGAAGGATAACAACCAACTGCAACAATTCTTCCCAGAGGTACTTTTGTTTAGTCCAGTTACAAATGTTCACTATTATAATCATTATTAAAATGACTTTGGAAGATTTTGAAAAACCAGACTCTGATTAAAGACATTATAACAGCTCTGCACATATGTACAGAAATTAACTGGTACAAAGATAATATATATATTTTTTGGGAGGTGGGTTGAGTGGGGCTTTGGATGGGAGTAGACACATCAGCTCACATAGTAAAATAAAATAAATTTGAATTTATCTAAAAGTAAAATGGGACTCAGTAATACAGTATAACGGTAGAATACAATTGTTCTTTATATACAAGTGAAACATAGGAATAAGGGTAATAGTACAACTATAACCAATGTACAGACTGAAATATTACATCTCTATTCCTGGCTAAATTTAAAGGTGACATCCCCTAACTACATGTCTTAGATGTTGTTATTTCAAATTCCTAGTATTCAAGGAAAGTAAGGATAAAGAATATAAAAGCAGTTTATAAAGAATATAAATAGTAGTTTTTCTGGGTTATGGGGTTAGTTACACATAGTTATGTCTAGAAACAATGTTTAGTTAAAGCTACAGCAACAAATCATTGCAACTCATCTAATTGTCCTCATGAAAAAGGAACAAGGCTAAGCTACAGGACATTGCAGGCTCACTTTTTCTGAACAAGTAGTGTTAAAAAATAAAAAGGAGCTCAAGTAAAAGACAAGAGTTATAAATTTAAAGGCTACAGGAGGCACAGAGAGGAAACCAAATGAAAAGATAAAAACGTAAGTGTTAGAAGCTGGCAGGAAGGAAGAAGACAGAAAATTAGTGGATGGCAAAAATAAGACTGACTTGCAAAGGGAAAGAGCCAGAACAATAAGGGACAAAATGTGGGACGGTAGGAAGAGTCTTTTGGAATAGGAAAGGAAGAAATGACTTTGAAACAGAATTAACTAACCACTCAGCTCAATTCTCTGAGCCAATTTTCTAATTTAATTACTTTTGTTTAAAAAAAAGATTTATCAAGTATAGGTAAAAATTTACTTCCATAAGAAATACAATCTAACAATAATCTACTGACTTAATTACACAGGTTATTTGCATATATTTTTAAAAAGTTAGAATTCACTAGGATTAAATGTTAATTTTTTTTGGAGGGGGGAAGCAGGGCAATTAGGGTTAAGTGACTTGCCCAAGGTCACACAGCTACTAAGTATTAAGTGTCTGAGGCTGGATTTGAACTCCTGACTCCAGGGCTGGTGCTCTATTCACTGCGCCACCTAGCTGTCTCTAAGTATTTATTTTAAAAGGCAGTTACCAAAGAACTGCCACGAATTCTTCCTTATGAAACAACTTACAGTTATTTACATGCACAGGTGTCATTCTAAAGATGGGTTATATTGTTCTGTGGTTTGTAATTCCTTGCAATACCCAGAACTATTTGTAACAAAAATCTAAGATCTGCCTAGAAGTTCCCCTTGAAAGGGTTGACTAATAGTGATTACCGTTATTTTAATGACCCTATAAAAGTCAAGTTTTAAAAAGGTTTTAAATTTTAATATTCATAATACTATTACTAGGCAAAGGCTGCTAACTATTATAGGTATATTACTAAATGACCTGAGTTCAACATTTACCAAAAAGGGTATTCACAAGTGCTAGAAAAGGAAACACTTCCCCCTTTCCCATCCAAAATTTATGAAAGCTTATTTCAGTACTAAGAGGTATTACAAACTGTCGCCGTCATATTAAAAATCCAGTCTAATAGACCATTCAACTATATGGGGGGAGAGAACATGAAAGAGACTACCACCTGCTACAGCACAAGATCTAGACACTGTGCAATGGAATTACTTTTGAGTACCAAAAAGGACCTCATTAGAAGACCTACGTGGGCTACCACAATCCAATTGGCAGTTATCCTAATGATACCTTTATAATAAGGTTTCAGTAAAGGTTGAAAATTGATTGCTCAGAAATGTCTGGAGAAAGAAGTTACAATTTTGGTATTTTTTAATGTTTTTATACACATTTAATAATGATGGCTTTTAAAAATAATTATATCAAAAAAGTGTAGTACTCAACTTCTACAAAGTTGGCAGGTTTTTTTTAAGCTTCTGAAATAAATTATTTTGAATATATATTTATATTCTCCTAAGTTACTGACTCACCTTTCTACTTTGTCTGTAACATGAAGTAATGGATATGGATATAAAATTGTCATATAGTACAATGAAATCAATAGATACAACCTTTAACCTAAACAGGAATTAGAGAATATTACTGTAGTAGTGAAAGTATGATAGCCCAATATGTCTTCTATTATTGTTTTTCCATCTATAGATGGCTCTTAGAATAAAAGCTCTTGAAGGGCAGAGATGACATTTGTAAGCCTCAGAGTCATTCAAAAAATGCCTTGCACATTAAGCTTTAACAGATTAAAAATGCACTAAGACTTTTGAAACAATTTGCATTTGTGGAATGAGAATCCTGATAAAGCACTGTATTTGAAGGCCAAGAAAATGGGTATGAATCTTATTACTTGTATGACTTTAACCAATTTACTTGTTAAAATTTTAGTTCTCTGTTGGAGTGGTGAGATTATTAGGTTTGAAATTAGGAAGACCTGGGTTTGAGTACTGCCTCAGAAACTTAACTGTGTGGCACTGGGCCCCTAGAAGCCTCAGTTTCCTTAAATAAAAAAAGGGATGACAGCACCTACCATACAAGGTTGTTGTGAGGATCAAATGAGAAAATATGTTAAAATGTCTTACAACTCTTAAAAGGTTAGAGATGTCAGCTAAGACTACATATCTATAAAGTAAGGCAATTTGACTAAATAATCCCTTCCAATGCTGTGCTCCTTGATGTTATGACTACTTGGTTATCATTTTATTCATAAGGCTGAACTTAAGGTTGAATTTAATTTAATAAAAAAAGACTTTGATTTTAATACTGTTATTCAGTGGTCAAAAAGAAGCAAGCTGTACCAAAAGGCATTTTCTAAGCTCAAATTAGTTACATTCAGTCTTCTCCAAAATAAATTAATGATATCTGATCTATTTTCTATATACCTTTTCTTTTTAAAAATGACAAAGTTGTGAGTCAAACTGTACTTTCTTTTCAACGGTCACACTATAAGTAAAACCGAATGATAGTATAAACACTACATGGGTGTGACTAAGTAAACCTATTTAGTAGGTAGGCTGATCCCAGCATATGTTTAACTTTTTTCCCCCCCCCAAAATTAAGGCAATTGGTAGCTAAAAGTATCAAAAGATTAACCAATCAAAAAACCATATACTGATATATATACTGAGTGTCCACTAACTTTTTTCTAAACTGAGTTGTTCCTACAGGAAGAGTTGGTGGTGTTAAAACAACCTAGTGGCAAGTAAGCTTAGGACAGGATCCTGAAATTAAAATAGACTACCAAAGACCACCTTTGTGGTGCTAAGGATAGCTACCACATGCCAAAGGAAAATGCTACTTCATCCAATCCCCAGTCTGGACACTTAAAGGAATTAGTGAAAATGTAATATGCCTCTATCACAGTAGGTGCTTAAAATTTACTATTACTGAATAAATTAAAAACACAACCACACAAACGATAAGATTCTATTATCACAGTAACAGAAAGTAAAATTTGATTATACAAACTACTCTCCCCTACATTTGGAAGCGTATACAATCAGGTTTTTTTTGTACTGCACTTTCACTTCATCCAACATAACTTTAGGTAAGCTTTTAGTTAGAGGTTGACAATAATTTCCAATTTGTATAAGTTCCATTTTCCTAGAGTATTTTTTAAATGGCTATTGAACAAAAGCTCAAAATTTACATTGAGAAGCACCCTTTCAGTGTTTTATTGGAAAATTAAAACAAGCTAATCACAGAAAAGACAAGTTAATGTATTCAGGTGGCTTCAGACAGAAAACCACCTTTGGGTCAAAGAACCAGAGAGAATTTTAGGGGGGAAAATAAATCAACCTCAAACACCTCACTGCTAATTTTCTTGACCACTTCCTTCAAACATACCATCACCAGAAGGAGAAAAGCCCTGGCCTGGGGTATTTGACAGTGACAGCGTCCCTCAACTTGCTCTTACATAGATTCAACCTGCCCTAGTGCAGTGAGAGTGAGAGAATGAGAGAGAAATAGAGAGGGGGGGAGGAGGAGGGAGTGGAGGAAGGGAGGGAGGGAGAGAGGGAAGAGAGAGACGGAGAGAGGGAGAGGGAAACGGAGAGGGAGAGAGGGAGGGGAGGGAGAGAGAAAGAGAGAGGGAGGGAGGGAGAGAGAGAGGAAGAGGGAGAGAGAGAGTGTGTGTGTGTGTGTGTATGTGTGTGTGTGTGTGTGTGTGTGTGTGTGTGTGTGTGTGCGCGCGTGTATGGGGTAACACTGAACATTTTTTTCCCTTCAAAGTAATGTGACAAGTGCTTATCATTAGCTCTAAACGCAAAAAAAAAAATGTTTTTTTTCAAAACAAACAAAAAGCTTCCCCCCGCCCCGCGAGGCCGCTGCTGCTGCCTGGGCCCCGAGAGTCGGGGTGCAGTGGCACGGGCCCCCCACAGAGAGATAGGCGTCTCTTGGGCCTGCTGTTTCTGCTCTCGGAGTCCTCGGGGACGCAGCAGCAGCTACAGCAGCTGCAGCCGCCGCCGCCGCCATGGCACGGACACGGGCACCGCAGACGGAGCTCCCCCCGTGCTTCCTCCACTAGGCCTATGGGGACTAGGTCTTCACATGGCCTGGGGGGGGGGAGGGGGAGGGCTGAAGGCAGCCGAAGGTTCGGCAGCCGGGGGGATGGGGGGTGCGTATTTCGAACCTCGCGGGTCGGGGGCCAGGGGCGCAGGCGATCCCTCGGACCTCGGCCAGCTCAGCTGGGAAGGCCACCCCCCTTCCCGACACACCCCCTCCCCCCCATCTCCTCCTCAACCAAGCACCTTCTCCGTTAGAGCGACCGGTTGGCGGGCGGGGGAGGGAGGAGCGGTATACCGGGGAGCTGAAGCGGGGGATGGAGGTTGTGGGGGGTGGTGGGGGTAGAAATGTCTCTTACCCGAGTTACTGAGGAGGAGGAGGAGGAGGAGGCGGTCGGAGTGCGGCGCAGCAGGGAGACAGCGGAGTTGGGTGGGCGCGACTGGGAGTCACACGGCAGAGAATTAACCCCATCACCAGCCCCGGACACCGGCTCCAGCGGCTACCGCTGCTAAAGAAGACCCGCCCACCACCACCACGCAGTAGCCCCCCGTCTACCGCCTCCAAAGGGAAATCGGCCAATTGCTGATCGGAGAGCTGAGGAAAGATACCAACTCCCACCAATCAATTCTCGGAATCCGCCCCTTTCTACTCCCTCCCCCCCTGCTGTGCTCCTCCCGGGCCGCGGTCGAGCTAAGTGCCAACCCTACTTCAGTCCCGGAGAAAAAAAAGAACCAATCAGCTTCAGGGACCTCCGCTTGAGAGACGGGGCCATTGGCCAATCCCTGGGTCCCTCTGGGTGATAAGCCTTTTCCTTCTCCTGTAAGGAGGGCGCCTTTTCCCACGAGTGGGACCCTGAGGCTCAGGACTGTGGCGATGCAAGGGTGAGAAATCATTCCCGAGAGTCTGAAAGAAAGGGTCTTTCGCTTCTGTGATTATTACGGTTAGAGACGAGGAAACGTCCGTGAGCTCTAAGAGGGGGCTAATTTGCAGCATCGGTCCTCAGAGCTTTCAACACCTGGCTCAGTAGCTAAGGGCGATGATTTCCCCGACCTTCGCCGCTTCCCCCCCCCTCCCCCCACCTCTTAACGGGAAACTACAGTTCCCATCATGGCCTGCAATATTCTTGCGAACTATTCCTCTTTTCCCTTCGGCTGAGCATCATGGGAATTGCAGTTTCCAAGAGGGGCTGGCGACCTTGGCCAATGGGAACGGAGAAGGAATGGGGGGGCGGGAAGCCAGTAACCCTCCCCCACCCCGCTTTTTCTCAGGTGTGGTTAGGGTGTACCGCGAACTTTTCCTTTCCAGCTTTTTTAGTCCCTTAGATCATTAGGCAGAAAGAAGGAAACTTGTCTCAGAAGACATTTTCAGAAATGAGATTGGGGTTGTCTTCCCCAACCCCCAGTCCTCGCCTTCCGTTTCGCCGCTCCTCTTTGACGTCACGTCCGCTAAGGGGCGGGCCCACGCTCCCAAACCCGTGGCGGGAGCCTGAGCTTCCTTATCTCTCGGACTAGGTTTCAGTCTGAGCTCAGCGTGGTGGACAGGTATCGTCCGCTTCTGCCGCTGCCAAGGTTTGGAAGGGGATAGTGGAGGCTGAGTAGGGGAGGAGTGTCTCGCTGCTCTCAGGGAGAATGAAGGAAGCGACGGGGGGGGGGAGGGGAGGGAGGGAACGGGGGTGAGAGTGGTATTGCTGTGTGGCCTGTTGCGCAGTACAGAGTGTGCTGGACCCCTGTGGTCAGGAGGACCTAAATACAAATCCAACCCCAGACGCTCTGTGACCCTGGACAAGTCACTTAACCTCTGTCTGCCTCAGTTTCCTCAACTGTAAAATGGAGATAATAACAGCACCTATCCCACAAGTTGCTGTCAAGATAAAACACTATTTGTAAAGCGTTTTGCAAACCTCAAAGCAATATAGATGCTAGCGATTTCCACCCCTACGCTTGTCACGCATAATGTAATTTTTTTCTATCCTCTTGGCCAATCAAGCCAGGTACTGTATTAAAGGCTGGAAGTTTAGAAACAAAGCAAAACTCCCCAGCAGAAACAGGTTCCTTGCCTCCTTGGAACTTACATTCTAATTGAAGAGACATTCTAGTGTTTGCAGAGAGTTACCTGCAAACAAGATCGGATAATTGGAAGATAATTTCAGAAGTAAAGCACATGGTCAGTTTAGTCGATTTAGGAAGGAAACAAGTATTTATTAAGGTTCTCCACAAATATCTCATTTGATTCTCACAACAATCCTGGAAGGTAGGCACTATTATTAATTTCCATTTTACAGTGGAAAAAACTGAGGCAGAGTTTAAATGATTTGGCCAAGGTCATAGATAGTGATACTCTTAGTATCTTGCTGATTCCAAGCTAACCCTGTATTCAACTGTCTCTGTATTTAAAATCTATATGTGTATATATATAACAGTATTTTAGAAAGCTCATAGTAAGTGTTCCACAAGTATTTTTTGCCTGAGTTTGGTATGTAGCCAGCTGTCCATGAGTGTGACATGTCAGTTAAGGCCATTTTTAATACAGCATAGTAACAGTGGAAAGAGGTCTGTCTGAAGTTGGAGTAACAAGGTTCACGTGCTATCTCTGCCACTTAACACTTGTCCAACCTTGGGTAAGCTAGTTTGCCTTATGTGGAAAATTAAGGTGTTGGACTTGAATGCTAAGATTTCTCTCAGTTGTATATCTCTGATCCTGTGAATTCATCCTCCCCTAAAATTTCTATATGGGTGAAATTAGGTTAATATGAACCTCAGAGACATATTTGAAGGGAAAAAAAGTCACAAAAATACAGTATGCAGTTTGAGGGTAGGTTAAAAGCTTTTGCCATGGTAAGAAAGGGCCTGGTGGTAGTTTGACTCAGCTGTGTGACTCTTAGGACTTCTTCAGCGTTAGCTAAGGAATTGCTTTTTTCTTGAGTCGGCCTCAAAGAGGAGACCCTGACTTACTGTACCTTAACTGTTTTTGAATATCAGACATCTTTTCTGCCTTTCATCTTACAATGTAACTGGGGAAAGAATACTAACATTGGAACCTCCTGTTTTTTCACATTCTACTCATTTCTGAGACTTTTTTTGGTCTTCACTACTTTACTCACTTCACCCCTTTTTCACTTTGTGGTACCTCATCCTTGCCATATACCTTCTGCTTTCATATCTGCATTAATTTTATTTCCTTCATCAGCTGTTTCCTTTTGTACTTCACTTTTAATTTGCCCTAGATTGTAGGCTTCTGAATTGAAAATAACAACTATTATTTCTGTAGTATTATAATTTCCATAAGGGCTGTTGCACTTCTACCTCAGTGGTATTTAAATAGTAACTCATGATGGACTTTATATCAGCTCATATTTATCTGGAGTGTTATAAACCTGTTTAAATTTTTCCCTGTTAGTTCACCAAGGTAGAGAATGTGGAGTACTCAGTGTACTAGGGCATTGAGTGTTGAGTAAACTAGAATTAAAGAATTTTAGAACTGGAATAGACCTGAGATATCTAATACTTTCAGTTTACAGGTGCAATCTGTAAGCTTTTTGCCTTAAAGATAAGTCAACATGAGAGGGAAAAGAATAGGCATATTTCTTCTGCCCAATCCAGGGTTCTTAAAGTAATGATATGAGATTGTCAGGAGGTTTCTACATCTCAAATTAGTGTCAGAATAGCTACATTAATTTGATAATACTTTGACTAATAGCCTCATACTGTCCTTTTGATGGAAGGATAAAGAAGATGTATTATTCTTTACTTACTGCTCTGTAACTGAGACAATAATTTTCCTACAGGTCTTAGATAATAGAGAAAAGCCTTGACAGGGTAATAGTTATTCTCAGTATTCTTCCCAGACTCATTATTTTCATCTTTAGTTTTTTAAAATATGGAATGCTATACACTTTACAATATGTTTTAGAGTGTTCACATGAAGAATGAAAGAGTGGAACTATGTGATTTCTATAGAGCTTTCAGTTCTCATTTCAGTCTAGTAAGCATTTATTGTGAATATGTTAGGTGCAGTGATACGAAAAGGAAGCAGTCTTTGTCTTCAAGGGTCTTATATTTCTTTTGGATATTTATCCATTTATATGTATATGTATAAGTATATAGAAATAAATATAAGATAAGGGAGGGGAGGTATTATCAACTAAGAGAATTTAGGAAAAGCTTAAAATAGAAATGCCATTTGAGCAGAGATTTGAAGGGAACTAGAGATTCCAAGAGCTAGAAATAAGGAAGGAGTGTGTTTCAAGTCTGCTGGGCATGGAAATGGAAGATGGAGGGTTGTGTGATAAATAGCAAGAAGGTTGATTTGGCTAGACCATAGAGTTCATGAAGGCGAGTAATATATAAGACTGGAAAGGTAGGTTGGAGCCAATGTATTGAGGCCTTTAAAAACCAAACAAAAGACTGTATTTGATTCTAGTGGTAATAAGGAGTCAGGAGAGGTTTTTGAGGAGTAGGGTGTTGTGGCCAGACTTGCACTTTGGGAAAATCACTGTGTAGAGCAGTGGTTCTCAACCTTCCTAATGCCGCAACCCTTTAATACAGTTCCTCATGTTGTGGTGACCCCCCCAACCATAAAATTATTTTCGTTGCTACTTCATAACTGTAATTTTGCTACTGTTATAAATCTATCTGATACACAGGATGTATTTTCATTGTTACAAATTGAACATAACCCATAGGTTGAGAACTGCTGGTGTGGACGGTGGATTGGAGGAGGGAGATTTGAGGCTGGGAGACAAGTTTGATCGTATTGCAGTCATCTGGGCAAGAGGTTGATGAGAACCTGAACTATATGGCAATAACTATGTGGACATAATGTAAGAAATATCAAGATTTCGCAGTTGATTGAGTGGTGGTGGTGGTGGTGAGGGCTATTTGAAACAAATGACTCCAAGGTTGTTAATGTGTGATAAAATGATGGTGTCCTCTTTGGAGAAAAGAAAGATTAGAAGAGTAACGGGTTGGGTATGGGGGGAAGGGAGAGAGAAAAGAAGGAAACAAGCATTAAACACTGACTGTGCCACTCTGCTAAGTTCCAGGGATACAGATATAAAAACATTCCCTGCCCTTAAGGAGCTTACGTTCTAATGGAAGAAGACAGCCCAGAAAAAGAGGTGGTGGTAACGGCACACTATCTGTCTAGGGTCTTGATTTTGAAGTCTAGAACATTGCTGAGAGGGGAAGGTAGACCTGCCTGGCGCCTTCCACAAAATGGAATTCCCAAGAGAAACTCACCAGTGGGAAAAGGGGGTGGGCCTTACAGAGGGATTGCCTGTGTTGAGAAGACAACAGAGTATTGAATTTTTCTGGGCCTTGAGGTTAGGTGCTGTGGGAAGTTCCGGGATGAGACAGCAAGCTCACAGCAGAATTTTGGTCCTGAAGTCTAGAAGCTGGGAATACAACTCGGAGGAGGCGGAAATAATGAATTCTGTTTTGAATGTGTTAAATTTGAGGTACACATAAGATGTTGAATTGAAAGTGTTCAAAAGGCAGGTGATGGTGCAAGCTCGTAAGAAAGATTGGGGTAAACCTGAATATGATAGGAATTTAAGAAGTAAAACCATTTAGGAACAGCTTTAATTATTTTATGCAAATGAGGTGCAAGAGGAAGAATTGATACAGAGGAATTAGATGGGGAAGAGGGCTGGTAGTTCTGGTAACCTACTTTCATATGGAATGGGTTTAAGAGGGAACTATACATATATATATATATATGTATATATATATATATGTATACTCATGTGTACAAGTCTTCTAAATTCAGAAGAAATAAAACAGTAGGAGCATAGGGAGTGGGGAGAGGACGACAGGGGAAGGATCCTTAGAGCAGAGGGGGAGGGAATAGGTAAAATAGGGGTATAGAGGGGAGGGATTTATGGGAATGGGAGGATAGGGGAGGGATCCTTGGAGGAGGGTAGGCAAGATAGAAGTAAAGTAGAGGAGTCAAGAGGAATAGGAAATGAGAGATATGCACATACTTTATAAAAACAAAGATCAAGAGTAGAATAGGTTTAGGAAAGTAGGTGTCTATATATGTATGTATATGTGTATGTATATATCTATAGCTATAGAGAAATATATCTAAACTTTATTGTAGCTTTCTGGGGTTGTGGGGAAAGATATGTGCATTTTTAGAGTTATAGAGAAACATATCTAAACTTTACTGTGACCTTCTGGGAGAGAGTTGGGGGGAGGGGGAAAGAAAGTAAAAAAGCGCACAGCAGAGAACAAAAAACTCACAAGGAAGCAAAGAAAAGATAGAGAATTCTCAACACAACAAATATTATTTATCATATAGGCTTTCTTGAAATGAAAATTTGTTACATATTTTGCATCCTCTCATGTTCTGCTATGCATGATGTGCTTTTTTTTTCTTTCTAACTTTGTATTTAAGTTCCAGTATTTAAGTTTATGGTATGTTTGTGTTTATTTTTTTCTATTCTGTATTTATGTTCTGGCTTTTGAGTCTAAAATGAAATTTTGGAAAAAAAAATAAAATGAAAAAAAAGACTGAAGCTTGGGAGAAAAATTAGGACTGAATTTATAGAGTATGAACTAAATAGGTGTTTTACAGCTATTTATATATCTAAATTGTAGGGTGTAGGTATTGATAGTAGACTGTTAGAAATCAACAAGTACTTACAAAGTATTTTCTGCATGCCCTGTGTACTAGATACTGTGTACAGATAAGAAAATGAGATAACATATATAAGTTGTACAAACTTTAAAGCATTACATAAATGCAAGCTGCTATTATTAGTATTATTATAATTATTATTATTATCACTACTACTGGGATAGACACACAGACATAAGAAATAGTCCCTGCCATCTAGAAGTTTATAGTATATTTTCAGTCATTATATAATAAAAGAAAATGAATATCTTTCTGTGCACCATAGTCCATCACTAGCACCTGTCTCACAGCATTATTGTGATGCCCAAATGAGGTAATAATATGTAGAGGTCCTTGCAAACCTTAAAGCATTATATAAATGCTAAAGAATATTAGTACTATTATTAGATTATAGTGCAGACCATAAATCCTATAGGAATTGAGAAAAAATATTATAGGATATAGTACATAGGAAGTCATGAAAGAGTAGAGGAGGAATAATACTCCAAAGATTTGGAGAAATATGTTCAAATGCATGGAGGAAGGAATAATTCTGGTCTATATAGGACCAGTAAAATGCATGAACAGGATGGGATTTTTACTAGGGGAATAGTGGTTAATATGGTTGAATTGGTGGATCCATTTGAACAAAAATGGTTAACCAAAGGGATTGTAAACCAAGGTAAGTGAGGAGTAAAAGAGCCAGTTCTCAGCGGTTATCATTGAATTCAAGTCCCTGGATATGGACAAATAGTGTTCTTACACAGTAAGAAAAAAATCATGAATTTGATTGCTAAGCTTCTGGAAGTAATCTCTGAAAAAAACAACATTTACTAAGAACCACTGTGCTTTTATCAAGAACAGGGCTTGCCATATTTAATTTGTTATCCTTTTTGGATAAGGTTATAGGGCTGACAGATGAGGAGAGTGCTTGCCCTTCCTTCTTTCCTTCCTTCCTTCCTTCCTCTCTAATTTCTAGCTATATATATAGAGAGAGAGAGCATGAGAGAGAAATAGAGTATACCTATATTTTAGAGAATCATTTGATGGAATCTCTTATACTATCTTTGTGGAGAAATATATGCTACATAATAGTATCTAGTGCATATGTGGATTTGAAACTGGTTGGATTACTGGACTCAAAGAATAGATATTAGTGAGTTAGAGGGAGGTCCCTAGTGGTATGCCCCAAGGATTTCTACTTCATCATGTGCAGTTTCATATATTAATCAATAGCTTGGATGAAAGTATAGATAGGATAATTTATTACTTTTATAGATGGTACAAATTTGGGAGGATTAACCAGCAGGTTAGGTAACAGTTATCATGCAAAAAAGACCTTGACAAGTTAGAATAAGACAAAGTAACTAATAAGATGTAATTTAATAAGGCTAAATATAAAGTCCTATATTTGGGTTTAAAAAAGACTTCACAGTTACAAATGAAGGAAGCATAGGTAGTCAGCAGTAAGCATGAAAAAGATATATGGTTATTATTGAATTGCAAACCCCACACGAGTCAGCAAGAAAAAACAATGAGATCTTAGACTGCTGTGAGATGCAGTGTCTCCATGAACAATAGTCCTGCCATACTTTGCCAAAGTTAGCCACAGCTGTGTTATCTCTGCCACATTTTGGGTGAAGTGTCATAACAAGCTTGTGTACCTAGAGTAGAAGTTCTTAAACTTTTAAAATCCCTTTGGCAGCCTGGGGAGGCTTATGACCCCTTCTCAACAGAATATTTTTATGACTACATTAATAATTGAAGAAAATGCTCAATTTCATTCAGAAGTTGTTGAAAATAAGGATGTAATTTTTTTCCCGTATAAGTTCATTGAAACCCTGAAATCTAATCTATCCTGATCTAGAATAAGTAAACTGGGTAGCAACTTGGATATCATACCATACAAGAATCATTTAAAGGACATATAAATATTTAGCCTAGAGAAGAAAAGACTTTGGGGAGTTGTGGTTGCTGGTGTTTGAAGGGCTGTCGTGTGGAAGGGGGGTTAGAATTATTCACCTTTGACTCTAGAGACAAAACTAATCTCTATATAAGGAAAAACTTCTTAATTATTGCTGCCTCAAAGTGGAATGGGTTGCCTCAGGAAGAACCAGATTTCATCCTTAGTAATAGTAGTCTTCAAGCTAAAGATGAATGCTCGTTTGTTAGCCATGTTGTAGAGATGCTTCTTGTTGATCTCCATGATTCTGATAGTGTCTTAAAGCTGGATATTAGAGTCTATGCAATAGGCAGTATTCCGTGTAGCTGCTGGAGGGACATCAAATTTCTGTATTAACAAGGAGAAATTGATGTTTTAATCTGACTGTAATGTAGAGGATGGATTATAAGGGAAGAATTGTTAGGGGGTTGATCTCAAATTAATCTTGGTATTAATCGATAAGAATTTGGATTAGGATGGGACCATTTTTTTCCAGTTTATTTATTTTTAGTTTTTCAACATTCATTTTCACAAGATTTTGAGTTAGAAATTTTCTCCCTATCTTTCCTCTACCCCCCACCCCAAGATAGCAAGCCTACTGAATACCTCTTCCCCCAATCTGTTCCCTTGTGTATCCTCTGCCATTCGCCCCTAACTTTCTAGTAGGGCAATGATAGATTCCTCTACCCTAGTGCCTGTATATCATATTTCCCAGTTGCATGTAGACCACTTGAAATTTGAAAGGGAAATTTGAAATTTCAGAAGTAATGGAATATAGTAAAAAGTTAAATGAGGGGTTGAATGGGGAGTTAAAATGTTTGGGTAGTCGTAGTATAATTTAATGACCCTGTATCTTGGGCAAGTTACTTTCCCATTCAGGGTCTAAGTTTCCTAATCAGCAAAACAGATGCATGATAATACTTCAGCTGCTTGCCTCATAGAAGTGGTTTAAGGAAAGTGATTTGTGAACTAAATTATGTAGAAATCTGAGCAATTTTATACTAACTACCAAGAAACAATACAGATACACAAAATTGAGGAGGCTACTTTATGAGATATTTTAATAAAGGTAACGATTCAGGATCATCCATTCCATAGGTTTAAATTTCTTGTTGTTAGTTGTTTAATCATGTCTGTCTTCTCATGACCGCATTTGGAGTTTTCTTGGCCGAGATACTGGAAAGGTTTGCCATATTCTTCTCCAGCTCATATTACAGATGAGGACATTGAGACAGACAGGGTTAAGTGACTTGCCAACAGTTAGTAAGTGTCTTGAGGTCAGATTTGAACTCTGTTCTTCCTGACTCCAGGACTGGCACTCTGTCCGCTGTACCATCTAACTGGCTCTAAATTTCTTTAGTACAATTTTGTAAAATAGAGTTAACCAAAAAACTCATAACATTAGACTTAAGGATCTTGTACTGAGAAATATTTTGACAACTTCTCTTTTGGTACATAGGCTTTTTCTGCATTTAGTACTTATAAGTGACCTTATATTTAAATAAAAAAAATATTTTCTCTTTTTTAAATAAGATTTTAAATACCTTGAAGGCAAGGACCATGTCTCATTTCTTTAACCAGTTCTTCACATTGAGCATAGCAGGTACTCAATAAATGTTAATTGATTTATTGATACTTGGTTTCTTGTAATCAACAATCCAAATTGGATGACTTATTGCCTTCTTATGTGATTTTTAAATCATACTGAATTTATTGTTATTGTCAGAAAATTTACAGCACTGTGTTTTGTTCTCAAATAAGAAACAAAAACCATTTGATTAGCCAGCTTTCTTTCAGACAAAAATTTAAGGAATATAAATGTGGCAATAACTAAGGCATTTGAAATAAAGCAGAAAATATCTTGTAATGGTGTTTATTTGTAGATATATTGATTTTTGTGTGTAGCATGTGAAATCAGTCTCATTGCACACCTTGTAAATATCAAGAGCTATTACAAATAACTCATGGGTGATGCCAACTCTTCTGAGGCAGGATACCGTCTTTATAGCCATCTGTTGTGATAAAATTTCTCTGAGGGAGTCAGAGATACTAGAATCTGGACAGAAAAGGAGCCACATCTATTGCCACAGTTCTGGAATGCTTTCAGTGTCAAGTTTCAGTTGGGACCGTCAGATTCTCCAGCTGCAACAATCTCAGCAATGAAAACAGTGATTGTTAAGTATCCTGTCATTTGACTGGAACAAAAGATCAAATTACTGTAGGCTAATGGGGAGTTTCTTTTTAGTGATTGTAAATTTCTCTATATGTAATCCAGATTTTAACCTCTATACTTCATATAATTTTTTCCTCATCTGGCTTTAGTGGGGACAAAAATAAACTATTAATAATAGGCTCTTTGATTTTCTGTGTCAGGCCTGCATCTTTCTTTATTCTCTGCATAGCTTTTAGTGGTGATTCAGCTCTTTGGGGAATTATCGCAAATGTCTGTATAAATCCTGAAAATTCTCTGAATTGGTACTTCTGGGACCATGCTACTTTAATGTTCTTTAAGTTGAAAGTAAATATTTAGTATAGCTTAACCTTAAAGTATATATTAGATGTTATGAGCTCAGCATTTTGATGAATGATTGTTATAGTTATAGCTCAAAACTGTGAAAAGCAGTTTTGTACTTGAGAACTGGCCTCTGACCATTCTTTAATTATTCCTTGTCATGCCATATTAGAATGTTGAACTGCACATTGAAATACCTGGATTCCAATCTGCTTTTGTCAACACCCTAACAGTCTGGCTTGGACAAGTCACTCAGGCTTTTCGGGTTTTAGCATCTTTGTCTGTAAATCACCTAATTGGTCTTACTTCTCTCACTATTTCTGTGGAGTGCTATAGGTTGCTTATATCATTTGATAGTATGGATGGTTAATCAATTGCAAGATGGGAGAATGCATACCAGGAGAATGAAAATTTAGAGGATTTTCTTCAAATAATTATTCATACTTGGAGGAAAAGTACTTAAATGATTGTTGACTTTAAATGTCTTCCATTTTTCTTTTGCTCAAAATTTAAAGAATAAAAAAACCATAGATTGTGACTTAATAAGTAAAAAGCAACAGCTCAATCCAGAACATTTCAGTGATTCAGATAGATATAAAAGAAATAAATGTTCCAGAAGTGAGGAACAGAAGCTTGTACTTAGCGAATTTTTAATAATTGTTTTATTTTACCTGTGTAGAATGCTTTCAGTAGAGCATGATTTACATTAAAAGGTTATGCTCTAATATTAGGAATACAAGTTTACTTCTCCCCTCGTCTTTCAATTTAAATAGTTGTGCCTACTCATTCACACTGTTCTTTTTTCGTTCTGAAAGTAAAGTGACTCTTTATAATGTTCTTAATAGCAAATAATAATTGATGTCAGAGATGAAGTTTCACACTTTCACTTACTATTTAAGCCTTCCAGTTGATATCCAACCAGTTGCTAAGCAAAAAAGTGTGAATTTTAGAAATTAATATAACATAAAAAGGCTTTTTTATGTAGTAGAAGAACACTCTGGAAATCAGAAGTCCTGACTAACACTAACTAGTTGTGTGACTTTGAAAAAGTAATTTGCTCTGTCAGTTTCCTTAGCTGTAAAGTTCAAGTAATGAAAGGTTATTGTCATAAGGTTATTCTGAACATAGTCTGTTGTAAATTACTGTGTAAAGTACTATAGAAATAGGAGGTTATCTGCTCATATGATGTGTCTATAGGACATGATAGGGTAATAAATCTTAACCATTGATTTTTATAAACTTTCAGCTTAGCTTTCTGATCTAGATGGAGTACCAAGCAGAATGTATACACAGATGAAAATATTTTATGCTATTTCACATTTCTTCATTTTAGAAATCCTTTGTTAGAGAATGCTATCTGTGCCTCTGCCTCCTTGCTTCCTCTATGGTAGAAGAAAGTAGAGCGCTTGTGAATAAAAACTAACTTTAACTTATTTTTATACCGTAGCTTATATCATACCCCTCCTTGTGAAATAGCCATACCATAAAGTATACCAAAATAATTTGACAAGAGGAGGGAAGGAAGTTCAGAGTGGAGGCCAGCAGGTACAAGTCAGTGCTCTAAGTTTTACTTGGTACTACCCAAGAGTACTGAAAAATGTCAAATGTATATTTTGAGGGTAGAATACGTAATGAAATCCTGACAGTCTTCTCAGGTTTATTAGAAAATAAAATGTGCAGGGGTGACTAGGTGGCACTAAATAGAGCACCAACCCTGGAGTCAGGAGGACCTGAGTTCAAATCCAGCCTCAGACACTTAACACTTACTAGCCATGTGACCTTGGGCAAGTCACTTAACCCCAATTGCCCTACCTTCACCACAGCCAAAAAAAAAAAGAAAAGAAAATGTGTAGATCAGGGACCTGACTTTTAAAGTTGAGTTTATACAAAAAGGGGGAAAAAATCCAAACCAATTAGAATTAATCTCTATTTTATTTTATTTTTTGCTTTTTGGTGGGCAGTTGGGGTTAATCAACTTGCCCAAGGTCACATGGCTAGTAAGTGTTGAGTGTCTGGAGCTGGATTTGAACTCAGGTCCTCCTGACTCCAGGGCTGGTGCTCTATTTACTGCCCCACCTAGCTGCCCCAATTGATCTCTATTCTTAATGTCAATTCAAATTGCTAGTGTTTATATTTATTTTACAAGTTTGGGTTTTTTTCATAATTATACCCAGTGGCATTTAACATTATGACTAAACACTCTGAAAGCAAAGTTCTGTTACTGAACTCTAGAAGTAATAGTAGGAAACAGCATATTGGGCTTTTTGAAAAATAGTGGTAGAAGAGGAAGGAGACCTCTTACATTTAATTTTGTTTTTATTCTTATCTTAAAGACCCAAAAAAAGGGGGCATTTCCATATGCATAGTCAAACAGAAAAAGTATTGTACATGAAACTACACATCTTTATCATGTACAACTTGCTTTTCAAAAAAAGTTTATAAATTTAACCTGTGCCATTAAAAGCTATCCTGATTGTAATTTCAGCTCTCTAAAAAAAATTTCTCAATTACCCTCCTTTCTTTTCTTATCTTTTTTTGTTACCTATTCCTGCACTCTTTCCCCCCACATTTCCCCCCCAAAAAAGAAGAACCTAGTTCTTGTAACAAATAATAGTTAGGCAAAGCAAATTCCTCCATTAGCTGTGTTTGAAAATGTTTGTTTTGTTCTGCATCTTGAGCACTTTGTTTGTCAGAAGGTAAGTAGAATGTTTCATCATTAGTAAGCATTTCTTAAATGCCTACTGTGTTTTAGATATTAGGCAGTGCTTACGTCTTTGAGTGTTGGCTTGTCTTTACAGTGTTTTCATTATTGCATAGATTGTTCTCCTGGTTCTTCTCACTTCACTTTGTCCATACAGGTCACCTCTCCTATTTGATAGAGTTCTAGAAAGACTACCTATAGCGATTATTCAGTGCAGATTAAGTTTTTAGTTTCTGAATGACTTGATCACTAAGATTTTCGGACACATGAATGTTTCTTCTTACCCGTTGCAAGGGGATCCATTTGAAGCTCAATTTCATAAGATTTGCTCAACATCATTTTGACTTTTATCACTAGCTGCCTGTAGCATTCACAGTTTTCTTATCAAATGAAGCTTTTGACACTTAACAATTTATTAAGCAACTTTACACAGTGCAAATGATTCTTTTGATGTCAGACATGGTTTTTGAAAGGTTCTTTTTCTTATTGTAAGCCTGAAATTTCCTTTGGATAAATTCTGTTGTCTTGCCAACATTCATGTAAACTTTCAAGATTTTATTTCACTATATTCATTGCTGTGTTATCTGGGACTAAAGCATCAGTATGGAGCACACAGAGTTGGTCTACCTCTCTATCAATAACAGTTCTTGTGAATCGCACTGTTAAATAGTGGATCATATTTTCTGGATTTAAGATTTTTGCATTTTGTTTCTATATTTCTGTTATTTCAGTTGTCCCCCTTATTTTTGTTTCGAGGAGTTTTAGTCTTGCTAAGGTTTTCAAACTGATCATGTAATTATCCATTATAAAGCTTTTGTTTCATTTTAAAAATATAAAATTAAAAATTATGATACATATTTTAGTTTTATTTTAGAAACCATTAAATTTATGAATGTCATGATATTTCCATTTTTAAAATTTCAGGTTATTTGGGGAGAAACCAGCTTCTTTTGTTTTATTTACCAAAGTGAATAACATTGAGAAATATAATAGATATGGTACATCCAACTTCCACACAAAGGTTGTTTATCTTTATGCACTTTGAATGCAGGAAACCACTGAAGTATATAACTCACTGATTTGTGTGGTTACACCTACTGACAGAGAGTAGCAAAGCGTGTTTGTATTGAGTATCTATTCACAATTGACTTTGAACACAACATATTGGTCATTTGCTGTTATTTGATGCTCTAGCCATCATCATTTGGAGTCAGTTTGCCATGTTAATTTTAGTCATGTTGAATGAGATTTAAATTTTGTTTTGTCAAAAACTGAATATTCATAGATTTATTCAGTCCTGCCCTACTCTTTGTGACCCCATTTGGGGTTTCCTTGGCAAAGATACTGGAGTGGTTAGCCATTTCTTTGTCTAGCTCATTTTTGCAGATGAGGAACTGAGGCAAACATGGTTAAGTGACTTTTTCAGGGTCACATGGCTAGTAAGTGTCAGAGACCAGATTTGAACTCATGAAGATGAGTCTTCCTGATGCCTGCCTGGCCCAGCACTTTATCCACTGCATCTCCTAGCTGCCCCATTTACAGAGTAGTTGAATTCAAATATCCAGTAATTTTTCCTATTGCTTTATGCTCCCTAAGAGAATGTATTCTAGAGTTCAGAAAACGGCTATAGTTAGTCTTGCAAGTAATGATATTCACAATATTTAGATAAACTAATTGAAGTTTGGTGATGTTCAGTGACTTGCATAAAGTCACAAAAAGTAAGTGATAGAGACTAGACATGAACTTAGGTCTTTTCACACTATGTCTAGTTATTGCTTGGTACTCTCCATGCAAAGCTATCTTCAGAATGTCTTCTATGACCACTGAGCCTAAAGATAACAGCTTAGTACAGGTCTTTCCCAGAAGTGCAGGAAATTAGATAGATGTACATACACACAGAGAGCTTGAAGCAGTTTAGTAACACAACCATTCATGTGTGAAATGCCCTTAGAAATGCCCTTAGCATGAGATAAGTACATTCTCCCCCTCCCCTACCAAACATACACACACTCCTGAATTCATCCAGGGAATAAGTGGCACAGTAGAATTACAGAGATGTAGGAGGGAAAGTAACTAGACTGGGAACGTGAGACCACTTTAGTTGTGCAGCCTAGACGATGGGAATCCTACCTGACACCTTCTCTTCCTGTCCTTAGACTTGCTAGCTCTGTGCCTGCGGTTTTGTGAGGGCTTATTTTATTGACCCTCTTATACAAATCTGCCATCTACAGGAGGGCCCAGCCTGGGTAGAAAGGCCAGTCTGCTCTCAGGGTCAGCGATTTAGAGTTGGAAGCTGTCTTTTATGTCTTCAGATCAAAACTAGGTGAGGACATTGAGGCCCAAGATGAGTACTTGCCCATGGTCGCACAGGCAAAATCAGGGTTTGAACGTAGGTCGTCCTCTGAGTCCAATCCAGGCTTTCCCATCACAATATTCTATCTCTGTAGCAGTAGTTTTACCTGTCCTCTTTATGCTTTTTGTTCTGCTGTGTTGGCTTCCTGTTACGCTAATCTTGTTACCTATTCCTTCATACCATACTGTCTTTCTTACTAAAACTTAACAATAATAATAATAATAATAAGTATTTAAATAGTGCTTTAGGATTTACAGCTTTCCTCGCAACACCCCTCTTGGATAGGTAATACAAATATGATGGTTCTTTGTTGTTGTTCAGTCATTTTCAGTCATTTTTGACTCTTGACCTCATTTGGAGTTTTCTTGGCAGAGATACTGGAGTGGTTTGCCATTTCTTTCTCTAGTTCATTTTACAGATGAGGAAACCCAGGCACATAGGGTTAAGTGACTTGTCCAAAATCGTATCTACTAAATGTCTGAGGCCAGATTTGAATTCAGAAAGAAGATGAGTGTTCCTGGCTCCTGGACGTTGTGCCACCTAGCTGCTGATTCTTTATGATGATGATGATAATAATAATAAATAATAATAGCATTTATTTGGCACTTTAAGGTTTGCAAAATGCTTTTAGTAATAATAACTAGCGAGCTTTTATATAACTCTTTATGGTTTGATAAGTGTTTTAAAAGTATTATCTCATTTTATCATTTTACCCTGTGAGAGGTAGGTGCTGTTATTATCCTATTTTGTAGGTCAGGAAACTGAGACATACAGAAGTTAATTGACTTAACACCTTCACCCCGTCCCCATTCCCCCCCTTCCCCACAGGGCCGCACAAGACTTGTGGATCTAAGACAAAATTTGAACGCAGGTCTTCTTGATTCTAGGTCCAGTATTCTGTCCACTGTGCACTGGATTCTTAGAGAGGTTAAGTGATTTGTCACTGGTCATATAGCTAAGTATCACCACCAGGACTCCAAGCATTAATTAGATAAGGCCTTTGAAAGGAAAGGGAATAATGCATGTAAGATAACCTGGACCTAGAAAGCCCTAAAGTAGCATACAATTACAAGTTATTTTTGTTTAACCCATCTTCTCTATTACTATCCCCAAATTGGAGGTTTCATTATTTTCTTTTTTCAGTTGTATACCTGCTCTTTAGTTGTCTTACGATATAAAAGGCTGGTAGTAATTCTCTTAGTACAAAAGTAGATAAAAAAGAGTCATTTATCATTTCAGCAATCCATAACTTAAAAAGAAATTTTCCTTTTGATTGAATCTTAGATTTTCACTCCCTTTTTGCTTTTATCTGTCTAGATTATATAATAGAATTGATCCTTTTTTCTTTTTGATTTATAGATACAAGTTTAGTTAAGTAATGAAAGCAAAGTGAAGACATTGGGATCAGGGGTGGGGGAACCTGCAGCCTTAAGATGACTGTGGCCTTCTAGGTCCTTGGTTATGGCCTTTTGACTGTGTCCAAATGTGTCCAAGTTTTACAGAACAAATCCTTTTATTAAGAGGATTTGTTCTTTCTGTGAAGTTTGAATCCGGTTAAAGGACTGCACTTCCTTAAGGGCCATATGTGACCTCCAGGCCACAGGTTCCCCACCCTGCATTAGATCATATGTTTATTATGAAAGAAATACTTACTCTTCAAGTATCTGATACATGTGCTTTTCTTAAATATTTGTTCAGCTCCCATAATAAACATTTAATCCATATAAATTTATATAATAATGTATATTAAGAACATATATATCAATACAATTATCACCCATGTTCTGGAGGCTTAATGATGAAACATTTTGACCTCCTGATACAGAGATGATGGATTTAGAATACAGAGTTAGATAAATAGATATGTCTGTGTGTATGCACATATATGTATGTATGTATATTTTAGTATTTAGACGATGTGATTTTTGCTTGTCTGTATATTTGTTACAAGGTGTTTTCTATTTTTTTTTCAGTGGAGTGGGAGGTGAGAGGGAGATTAAATAGATTTCTGCTAATTAAAAAATTAATAAATGTGCTTTCAGGAGAGGTCACTATTGTTTTCCTTAATTGTTTTATTTGTTACAAGAGATCCAGCTCTCATGAATGGGAGTAATCTGTAAAAGTTTGTAACTCTATAGATATATTTTGTATATTATATCTATCATGTATTATATCTATGTATATTATATATATCTATTATATCTTTTTATATAGAAATACATTTTAGTTTTATTGTTAAGTTTAGTTTATTGTTAAGTAGAAAAGGAAATTTGTCTCTAATGATACCCTATTTTGGAACTAAGCTTTTTAGATTATATGCCAGGATACACAAAGTAGTACATACTTTATCCTGCTAACTGTTTGATGACTTTATTTTTTGAAACATGCAAACATTATAGTGCTGATGGGTTACAGAGCCCAACAGAATTAAATTAAGATAAATGCTTCAGCATTTTTCATATAATACATTGAACATTTTGATATAGTTATCAGGAATATATGTTTTATTGCAGAGAGTGTAGGGCTAGATGATCTAAAAGTGGTTTTGTTGCCTTGTTTTTCTTCTGTTTTTTGGTAACTGTCTAAAATTTTATCTGGAAATCAGATGATGAAGGTTATGTTAATTAGAATTGATGTTAATTTATCTGATTAAAAAATTAATTTCAGTATTTTAAAATAAACCTCTGTAGTTCTGAAGTAGTTTAATGAATATACATTAGACTTTAGTATCTTGCACAGCATAATTCTTTAAATACAGATTTGTCCCAATTTAAGAAAATCAGATTCAGGAACATTTAACCTTACAAAACACATAATTTAAGGTATTAGAGAATAACCTTTTGCTTTACATGAGGATTTCACATTGAAAACAAGCTCATAATGCATAGATGTATATTCATTGAATAATTCCATTTACATAAACTTAGTTTACATGTACCTTTTCTGGAATAAGGAATATGATATAGATTTGTGTTATTTGACTAGCTACAGCACTTCCCACAGAAGCATTGTCTTTTCTCTTCACACCATCTACACCATCTCCTCATGTATCCCTCTCTGCAAAGTACTTTGTTTTACACTTAACTGAAAAGATAGAGACCATTCAACATAAAGTCTTTCTTTTCATTTCCGTACCTTAAACTATACCAGCAAACCATTCTCTTTGTTCTTGTTTCTCAGGGAGAGACAGACCTTTTCCGTGCTAAGATTTAGAGTCCAGAAATCAAAGGAAAGAGGAAAAGGTCCCATATATAAAAACATATTTATACCAGCTTTTTTTGTGGTAACAAAAAACTTAAAAATAAAAAGATAGCCATCAATTGAGAAGCGGATGAATAAGTTGTGGTATTATGAATGTAATGGAGTATTATTGAACTGTAACAAATTAGGAAATGTTATTCAGTCACATTCTAACTTTTTGCCACCCCGTTTGGAGTTTTCTTGGCAAAGATACTGAAGTGGTTTTCCATTTCCTTCTTCAGCTCATTTTACAGCTAAGGAAACTGAGACACAGTTAAGTGACTTGCCCAGGGTCACACAGCATGAATCTTCCTGACTTCAAGCCCAGCACTCTATCCACTGTGGCCACTTAGCTGCCTGAAGGAAGAAATGAATGATATCAAAGACATGAAAAGACATAAACTGGGGGTGGCTAGGTAGCGCAGTGAATAGAGCACTGGTCTTGGAGTCAGGAGGACCTGAGTTCAAATCTGGACTCAGGCACTTAACACAAAAAACTAGCCATGTGACCTTAGGCAAGTCACTTTGTTGTGCAGAGAATAAGAGTGAGCTGAGACCTGGGTTCAAGATAAATTTGAGTGTGGATTTATTGATTAAGTGTGTGACTACCAGAGCACTCACCTTTCAAATTGGTAGTGATCTTTAGGGGCACAGGCTTTGATTATGAAGGCTAAAGTCACAAAAACCACAATCAGGGAGGGGAGTTAGCAGAAGCCATGACATACAAAAGCAAAAAACAGCCATTGGTTGGATCTATAGTTCAGGGCTAATTTGGGAATATGGTGCAAGGGTACAGGGGTGCAATCTTCCTGTGACTCAGGTGTCCCTCGGAAGAGCAGGGTGGAGGATCGTAGTCAACACTTTCCAGAACAAGGTGGCAGGTCATGGGGTAAGGGGGAACTGGAAAATCCCAGAACAGGCCGGGGTCATGTTCTGGGCGAGGGATGTGGGGACCCTTCTTGGTCAGCGGAACAGGACAGGTGGTCTCTATATTACACCATAACCCTGAGTTGCACTTTGTACACTCATACTGATTCAAGGAAAATATATAGAATGCTAATTTGGGGAAGGAGGGGGCAGGGAACTTTGCCCTGAGCAATGCTCAGACATGCCTTAAAGCTGTTTCAAGCTATGATAAGATATAGGATAGAGACAAAGACAGAAATATAAAGGGGGCTTAATGGTGGGCCACAAATCAGGTGGTGTGCAGTAACCTGGCATTTGGGTTTCTGTACAACAACTTAAGCCCAATTGCCCTCCATTACCCCCTCCTAAAAAAAAAGGAAAAGAAAAGACATAAACTGATGCATAGTGAAGTAAGCAGAACCAGAATAATTTATACAAAAAATGTAAAGACAACTTTGAGAGCTCTAAGAACGATAATCTTCAATACAATGACTATCCGTGATTCTAGATGAGAAATGAAACATGTTATCTGCCTTTCGACATAGAGACGTTGGATTTAGAGTGCAGAATGAGATGTGTATATACATACGTATTTGCCTTTAGCCAAAATACGAATCTCTTTTGCTTGTCTGTGCATAGTTTTTCCAAAGAAATTTTTTTCCTGTTTTTCCCCTCAGTGGAGTTGGGAGTAAGAGGAAGACTAAATAGATTTCTGTTAATTAAACTATTAAATTCACTTTCAAGAGAGTTCACTTATTCCCCTCTCTTCTTCTGCCCTGCATCTTTATTAACTCTTTTCTGGCTTCTTCTATGCTGCAACATTTTTTTATGCCCAGGCACTCCTCCTTCCTTAAAAAAAAAAACAACAAAAAAAACCCCCTTCACTTGACCATGCTATACTCTCAAGAAATCTCTTTGTTTTCTTAGCTTAATTCACAGAAGTCAAGTATTTGCTTCTACTTCATCTCTTTACTTTTTATTCCCTCCCAGTCTGACTTCCAACTCTGCCATTCAAAGAATTTGGTACAAGGCTCATAATTTCTCTCTCCTCTCCAACTCCTCCTCTCTAGGAGACTTCATACATGTTGACTTTCCTTCCTTGACCTACTTCTCCTTCTCACTTCCGCCAAAGATCTAACCTTGATCTTGCCATCAACCACAGATGTACCACTTCCATATTCAGGAATTCTGAAGTCTCTTTATCTGACCATAATCTGTTGCCTTTTCACCACTCCCTCTGCCTTCCCTTACCAAAGCTTACTGTTGTCTACACTGTGACCTCCAAAGCCTTGACCCCTTCAATTCTCTCCCAGGTTATCTCCCCTGTACTAGCCTCTCTTTCTTCTTTTCCTCATCTTTACCCCTTGTGAACCAATTCAACTTTACGCTGTCCTCTTCCCTTGAATTCCTAGCTCCTTTATGATTTCATTGATTAGGCCCTACCAAACCTCAGCCCTTCTGACTGGGTCCCCTACAAATTAATGTTACAGAACTTCTAGTGGTACTGCTACTAAACAATTCTTGTTTACTTGCCTTATCAACTCACTGTCATGCTCTCCACTGTGGTTCTTTAAGACCTTTTCATACCTCTTCAAACCTCCCATGGCTTCTCCTCCCACCCCCACACACCTCCCTCCAGCTGAGATCTGTGCAATTGAGGCCATTCACCATGAGCTTCCTCTTCTCCCCTTGTCCTTATCTCCTATCCCTCAGATGCCTTCTGCCACTTTCTCCTCCATCACTCCTGTCTCACATGATGAAGTGACCTTAGTCCTTATTAAGACTAACCCCCTCTACTTCGTTAAGTGTTTTCATTTTACCTTATCTTCTCCAACAGATTGTCTCCTTTGTCATTCCCACTTTTTCACTTATTTTTAATCTTTTCTTGTCTATTGGCTCTTTCCTTATTGCCTACAAACATGCCAGTGTTTCCTTCATCGTCAAAAAACCCTCACTTAATCCTTCCATCCCTGCTGACTGTGATCCTATATCTTTGTACCTAAACTTCTCAAAAGGCTGTTTACAATAGATGTCTCCATTTTCTCTCCTTTCCCTTATTAGCCCCTTATAATCTGACTTCCACCTTATCCTTCTACCAAAACTGCTCTCTCCAAAGTTACCAGTGATTTCTTAGTTGCTAATACCGTTGACCTTTTCTTCATCTTCATTCTCTTTGACCCCTCTGCAGTCTTGAAACTGTTGATCACTGTCTTCTTGATTGTAACACCATGCACAAGCAGCTTCCCAAAAGAATGCTACTGTGAACAGCTTTTAAGGTTCTGATTACATAGTATAGTTAACACTCCATTTATTCCATAACAAATCAAGGCAAATATTCACAAAAAAATCACAATATAATATTCGCAACATTACATCTTATCACAGAAAATCACAATATAGTGTTCACAACAGCTTAACATTAGAATGGCCACATAGTTTTCACCAAAGTGGTCACAGTATTTAAAACAAAGAACAAAAGAATAATCATCTGATATTCCTAAGGAGGTTTGCCTCCTCACTCAGTCATTCAGTCATCTCACAATACAATAGTCAGTCTTCCACTCATGGGGCAATCATAGATTAACTTAGTCACTTATCTAGCAATCAGTCACTAAGTATCATTACTCACTAAATACAATCATTAGAAAATTACACAAACCCTCCACCCCTTGGTGTCTAGTAAACTTCATTTTGTCATACATTCAATATCTAAGGAGAGGCCCTTTCTTCATCTTGGTCTCTCAGATTCCCTGGATCCCCTTCAATGGTCCCCACTCCTACCTGAATCCACCAAACAGTCACTTGGATTCAGAGGCACACAGCTCCCAGGTTCTTATCTAGTCTTCTGGGCAGTTCTTGCTACACACTGAAGTTCACAGGGTCCAGCACATCTCAAAACCTTCACCACTTCTGTTGCCTGGAACTCAAGGATCAGCCAAGCCACAAACAAACAAAATCTTATCCCAGTCATGCTTCTTCAGTTCTCCAGCAGTTTGGCTGGCCCTAGGACCCAGAAGAAATCTCAGCCTTCTAGGCTGCCTTCTTTGCAGCAACTTCAGCCTTCACCAGATTCTGGTCTCAAGAAAATTCCAACTCAGTTCTCAGTCCAGCAAGTAGCAGCTCGGCTTCCAGATGCTCTAATTCAAACTCTAATTCTCTAATTCTGACTGTCTTTTTCTAGGACTCTTGTTACACACACACACACACACACACACACACACACACACACACACACACACACGCACAGGCTTCCTGTCTCAGCCAACTCCTTCCTTTTATGTCAGCAACAGGAGACAGAGTTCACACCTTCTGTTTCTTTCACAGAGGTACTTAGCCCCTAGTTACTAAGTACCTGCTTACTTGACATAACAAAAAAGGGGTCTTCAAATTTAAATTAATTACCATTACATTGATACTCTCTTTTTTCCACATTTTCTGGACACCACTCTCTCCTGATTTTCCTCCTGCCTGTCTGACTTCATTCTTTTCTAGATCTTTATCTGGATCATGCTCTCTACCTATAAGTGTCACTCTGGATTCTGTCCTGAGTCCTCTTTTCTTCCTCTCTCCTACTTTAGTTGGTCACCTTATCAGCTCCCGTGGAATGAATTACTATCGCGATGGTGATTATTTTCAAATCTGTCTTTCCTCCTCCATCCTTTCTGCTGACCTCATCTCCAACTGCTTTTCAGACATCTTGAACAGCATGTGCAGAAGAGACATCTTAAATTCAACATGTCCAGAACAGAAGTCATATTTCCCCTTAAACCCTATCTCTCTTCCCATTCTCCTATTACTATAGAGGGCATCACCATCTTTTCAGTTCCCTAGACTTGAAACCTAGGAGTCATCCTCAACTTCTCACTTTGTCTTACCTCCCATATGCAATCTGTTGCCAAGGTCTGTCATTTTGACTTTTGTAATGTTCCTTAAATATGTCCCCTTCTCCCCTCTGACACTGTCACCACTCATCACCTCTTGCCTGGACTATTGCAATAGACAGTTGGTGGATAGCCCTATTGCAATCTGTTCTCCAAAGTGATTTTCCTAAAGCACAGATCTGACTATGTTGCTCCCGTACCCAGGAAATACCAACAACTCCATTTTGCTTCTAGGTTTAAATACAAAATTCTCCTGGCTGTTCCCTGAACAAGATATTCCATCCCTCAGCTCCCATTGTTTTCTTTGGAACATTCTTTTTCCTCATCTTCACCTTCTGGCTTCACAGACTTCCTTCAAGCTCCACCTTAAATTCCCATCTTTTACATTTATTAGAAGCTGTTTCCAAACCCTTTGGATAGTGCCTTCCCTCTCTGTTATTTCCTGTTTACCTTGTTTATAGCTTGTTTGTATGTGTTTGTTTACATGTTATCTTCCCAATTAGATTGTGAGCTCCTTCAAGGCAGGGACTGTCTTTTGCCTCTTTTTCTATTCCCATCACTTAGTAGAGTGCCTGGCACAAAGCAGGTGTGTAATAAATGTTTGATTGATTACTGAAGCCATTCTCTCCAGTTACCAGTGATCCCTTAATTGCTAAATTTAGTGTACTTGTCTCAGCCCTTCTAGACCCATCTTGGCATATTTTGACATAGTTTATCACCCTCCTTGATAATTTTCCATCCTAATTATTTGCGATACTGCTCTGTACTGATTCTTGCCCATCTACATGTTTCTCAATCTCCCTTGCATATCATCATCCATGTTTTGTGTTTTGCCCCTTTTTTCTTTCTATATCCTCTTACTTGTTGACCTCACTAGCACTTATGGTTTTAATTATTATACACACACACACACACACACACACACACACACACACACACACACACACACACACACGATACCTTGATCTCTATATCCACTTGTAGTATTTCTATCTACTTCCTGTGTCCTATAGCCATCTCAAAAATCAACATATCCAAAACTGGACTTTGCCCAGAACCCACTTTTCTTCAGAACTTCCCAATTTGTGTCAAGGACACTACTCTCTTTCTAGTCAGACAGGTTTACAACCTTGGAGTCATCTTTAACTTCACACTCTTCCTTCTCTCTTCTCCTTTTTAATTGTATCAGTTGCCAGGTGTTCCTTCTTTTACTTCTGCATCTTTTCTCACAAGTTATGTCTTTTTTACGTCTCACCTGGACAGTAATAGCCCCCTAATTTTTCTCTCTTATTCTAATCTCCTTCCTTTATAATGTATCCTACATCTAGCTTCTAAATTAATGTTTCTGAAGCATTTAGTGCCTCCCTGTCACGTTAAGGTAAAATAAAAATTTCTATCTGGTATATTTAAGCCTTTCACAGTCTAGCTATAGCTTATCTTTAAAAAAATGTTTTATTAATGATCTTTTAAAAAATGTTATCATCACTTCCCAGTGATCAATCTCCAGTAAAATTCTCTCTTAAATATATTTGTGAAGCATGTAGTAACATGACCATATCTGAAAATACACATCTTATTCTGTATCTGTAGTCCACTATCTCTTTGCTTTTAGGTGTGAGACGTGTGGGACTCATCAAGTCCTCTGAAGTCATTAATCACTACATTAATCAGAGGTCTGAAGTCTTTCAGTGTGGTTTTCATGCACATTATTGAAGTAATTGTATTATTCTTCTTGTTCTGTTTACTTTGCTCTTCATTAGTTCATACTAGTCTTCCCATATTTCTCTGAATTCTGTAGAATATCATAATACTAATACCATAATACTAATACATTGCTTTTTTATACTATAGTTTGTTCAGGTATCCACCATTTGATGGATTTTCGCTTTCTCTCCCATGATTTTCTTTTATAAAAAAGCAAAAATTGTTGCTAGGGATCTTTTAGTATATGTGATGCTTCTCCATCTGTTTTTGGCAGTATATGCCTTATGAAATTGCTACTCAAAGGGTATTACTAGTTACAGTTAAGCGTCTTTTTTTTTCATAATCTCTTCCAGGTTTGAACCAATTCACTGCCCTTCCAACAGTATATTACCATCTTTCTTCCCAAAACATTTATTTATTATTTTCATGTTTTATCATGCAGTGCTATGAGGTAAAAGTTCAGTGTTGTTTTAATTTGCATTTCTCTTATTAGTGATTTGTTTAATTGAATAATAATGAACTGATCATTGAATTTTGAACTGGTATATCATGTTAATTTGTTAACTAAGCATTATTAATTTGTTCTCATTGCTGTTTAACTTACCAAACATTTATTAGGTACCTCTTTATGTGCATAAAAATGTAATCTCTATATCCTTCAAAGCACTACGTAGTATTGTTCATTTAAAGAATATGTTTCAATAGAAGATAACCAAATACATGGTGCAACAAGGTATTTTGTAGCAGGTTTTAGTCATTTAAAAAGTTAGACATTTAATTATGTTTTTGAATGTTTGAATGAAATTTTGTAATAGTGATAAACCTGATTGGAATAGAAGTGATTTATTATCATGATAATATTTTATTCTGTAAAAGGCTTAATTCTTACTGCAATTTAAAATTTTCTTTTTAGGCTCAACATGAACAACATATCTAGGACTCAAGAATCTCTTACGCCTAAAAATTCTTGTTTGAAAAGTGAGTGTGAAGATAAGTTGTTGTTTTTACCTGAAAAATTAAGAGCAAGATTACTTCCTTTCCAGAAGGATGGTATCACCTTTGCATTGAAAAGACATGGCAGGTAAAAAAATTCATGTTTAATAGGTTTAAAATGTAAAATTATAATAAATATTGATCTGAATTATGTGGATGTCTTATTTTACCAATAATTTCCTGGAATTACAGAATTTAGAAGTTTAAAGGGATACTAGTGACCATTTGGTCTAATAAAAAAAATCCTTTCTACAAATTTCTCAAAAGTGTTCAGCCTGTGCTCAAAGACCTCCTTTTAGGGGAAATCCATTTCTCCTTTTAGGCAGTCCAGTCTTCTTGTAGACTGCTCCAATTCTTTTCTTAAATCCAATCTAAAATCTGCTTTCTGCCACATGCACCAGTTTCTCCTCAGTTTTACCCTCTAGGGCTAAGCAGTCAAACCTAATCATTTGTCCCTCTAATTTCCTTCTTCAGAGTAAACATCCTCCTTCAAAGTAAACAACCTCTTTAGATAGTCTTTGATTGGCATATTCTTTAGTCATCTCGCAATTCTGGTCATCCACAGCTTCATAAAATCATAGAATTTGAGATTTGGGTAAGACCTCTGTGATTATCTAGTTTATTCCCTCTCAAAAAGAATCTCAATTATACCATATAGAGAGAGGGAAACTTCCCATTCTCAAGTCAGCCGATTTCACTTTTGGCGGCTTGTAATTGTTAATACATTTTTCCTGGTATCAAAGCTAAAATTCACATCTTTGAAACTTCTATCCTTGTTCCTGGTTCTGCCTCTGGGGCCAAAAAGAACAAAAATAATCCCTTCATGACATCATAACTCTCCAGTTATTTGAGGATAACTATTGGTTCTCCCCTGTGCCCAATTTTTTTTTTTTTGCAGGCGAAGCATGATCAATTCCTAAACTGATCCTCATATGACACAGGATAAAGCCCTCTACCATTCTAGTTGCCCTTCTCTGGGTACTGCTCACTGTTCTTTAACTTGGTAGTCCAGGAATGAACACAGTTAAATGAGACTTGATCAGGACAGAGTACAGTATTCTAGTTCTTGGAAGCTGTGGTTCTCTTAACATAGTCCAAGATCACATAAGGTTTTTTGGCTGTCACATATTGCTGACATGTATTGAGCTTGCAATCCATCAAAACCCCCAGGTCTTTTTTAGAACAGCTACTATCTAACAAGGCCTCCCCCTTTTGTACTTGTGAATTTAATGTTTTTGTACTCGCGTATAAGAAATTATATTTATCCTTACTGAATTTCATTTTATTAGATTGAGCCCAGTGGTCTAGGCTATTAGGGTCTTTTTGGATGCTGACTCCATTTTTTATTGTCTTAAATATTTTTCCTTAATTTGTATTATCTACACACTTGATGGTCATGCCATCCATGCTTTTAGTCAAGTCATTGATAAAAATATAAGTCAGCACAGGGCCAAGAACAGATCTCTGGATATTCCACGGAATACCTTCTGTCACATTGACATTGAGCCATTAAGCCTTTTGAATTCGGTCATACAGTTTTAAATCCATCTCATTGTATTTCTGTCTGATCTGTGTCCCTCCATCTTCACAAAAATAGTATGAAGTGATTTATCAAGGAAAAAATTTTAAATCTTGGTAAGCTGTATCTACAGTATTTTCATCTACTGGTTGTTGTAATCCTGACAAAATGGGAAAAAAAAAATCTGTCAAGACCAGTCCTTGATGAAGCCATACTGGCTCTTCATCACCCCCTTGTGGAGGCACTAGGCCTTGTCTGTGTTCATTCTAAAATACTGTTGCAAAAACCATTTTCATAGTTGTGTTCTGAGCGGAGGGAACAGGAACTAATACCTGTTTTATTCTAGACTCATGTCCTTTCGTTACCATGAAGAGTAGTTTTATGACTTATGAGTTTGCCTCATACGCAACTTAGAATAAACTGAAACTTCATTTCTATTTTTATTTCCTGTCCTTTACTCATGAAGTTGATTTTTTTTGACAGAAGGGTAGATTTTTACTTTTGTCTCTGTTAAATTTAATCTCTCTTATATTCAACCTGTTGCTATAACTCTTCCAGAATTTTTTTCAGATCCTGTTATCCAAGACGTTAGCTATTTTTCCAAGATTTTATTATCTGAAAAACTGTCAAACATGCCAGTAACTGGTCAAAAGGTTGGACCTCACTGGGCCCTAGACAGATTCCTATATCGATAGGTATATAGATAACCTCCAGATTGTCTGTAACCTATTATTGGCTTATCTTGGGCTCTGGTGATTCATCAAAACCTCCCCACTGTAGCCTTATCTCTCTCTATCTTGTCTATGGGATAGCATGAGACACTGTTAAATGTTCCATTGAAATCCCAGCATACTTTGTCTGAAACTCTACTTTTTTTGTCCAGTTTAGTAATCCTGTCAAAAAAATAAAATGTTAGTCTAGCATGAAGTCCTCGAAGAAGCCATGTTGGTTCTTTTTATGATCATTTCACTGATCCCCTTTCTAAGTATTCACAAATATACTTTCAATAGGATTTCCTATTATACCCGGAATAGAAGAATAAGTTACTGGACTTTGGGTTATAGACTTGAGCACCTGGCAGCACTGGTATCCCTCAGGGGATTGTGAACTATCCCTGATTGTCTCTTCTTCTCTGGCTTTTGCTTCATGACTCCTCACCTCATCATATTTGTGGCTCTATATCATTGTTCCTTTTAGTACAAGAAGCATATTCCTTCTAGGATGGTCCCCTTTCCCCACTAGAGCACGGCATCTGTTCCAAACCTCTATATGCTCGATGGTACTTCTTATCATCCTCTTCTGTGGTACATTCTTTACTATAGTCTTAGGATACTGGTTAGAACTGCTTATGTTTCTTTACTTCCACTTCTTTGCCTTGATAACTGGGATATGGATGAAAATATGTGTCTTTGTCCCTTTAGTTTCCCACTGTAGGAGGTAGATCTTGCACTTTGTGCATACATGGTTATTTTTAGTTACTAGCAGAAACACAAACATAGCTCACTCTGGAGATCACTGCATAATTCTCTTTGCCTAGCATACTTCCTTTAAGGAACATAAGAGTCCTTTGTGTTTTCTGTAATTCCTGGCTAACTCTTACAATGATTGAGTCATTGCTTGCTTCCATAGCCCTCTGGGAGGGGTAGGGCTTTTATGGTGATGAGAGGATATATTTTACTTAGGTGCTTTTAAATGGTAGTTATCATAATCCTGTTATACAAGGGGAAGTAGATCTTTAAGCAGAAATTCAGTTATTCTATTAGTTCTTATTTTACCCTATCTGTGAATTCCCTCTCTTGTACGTTTGTAGCCCCTAGACTCCCTGTCCCCACTGGGATGCTAGAGGAAGGATCCCCCAAGGCTTAATTAACGTAAGAAACACCTGGATACAAGATGTAATCCAGTTATCTAATTAGTTCTGCCTCTACTGTATCACATTGTTGTCAGTCTTCTCCATTCCAGTATATTATTAGTGATAATTAATCATTTTAAGATAGGTCCAAGTTTGCTATTTTCTCTAGTATTTAGATGTATATGTGTGTGTGTGTGTGTGTGTGTGTGTATGTATACATACGCACATACACATGCACACACACATATATACACACACATATATATTACAATAAAAATCTCCCAAGAAGTTATTTATAGGACTTTGGTATTTTGATAGATTTTTGAACCTTTGGAAAGAAAGAGGTATATATGCATGTATGTATATGTGTGTATTTATATTTACACACATATGCTTATATGTGTGTATGTGCGCATGTATGTGCATATGCTGATATATGTCCATACATATTTTTATTTACATACATATATTCCATGAAAAACTGATAATATTTGTCTTAATTGGTCTAAGTGCTTAATAATTCTTCTATTTAAGAGAATTTATTAAACTAAAAAGAGTGAAGTACTTGCTGAAGTTAGGGTAGTTTTTTTCAGTTTTTAAGGTTTTGTTAAATTTTTAAAAATCATTATAATTCATTTAAGAAATGATCCTGTCTTTACTGTAGAATTCCTTGACTGAAGAATACTAATGAATTTCTCAAAACAGTGATTCACTTTGGTTGAATGTTTTGAAAGTCCAATCTATAATAAACTTCATGGAAATGGACTGTCATGGTACTTTTATTGTTCAAGAATCATATTTCATGGTTATTATTAGAAGTCATATTTTTATATTCCTTAAGCTTGTTATCACTAGACAATTAGCACTCCTAAATTGTAACAGCTAGGTGGTATAGTGAATAAAGCCCTGGGCTTGGAGTCTTGGAAAACCTGAATTCAAATCTAGCCTCAGATACTAACAGTAAATCACTTAGCTTCTGTTTCCCTTATCTGTAAAATGGAAATAATAATAATAAAAACACCTACTCTCCAGGTTTTTGTGAGAATCAAATGAGATACTAATTGCAAGGCACTTAGCATAGCACCTATCGTATATTAAGCACTATATAAATGCTGGATATAATAATAATCATTATTATTCCCTAACGTACTCAAATATAAAGATTATTTTGTAGTAGTTCGATTTCTCTTGTCTTGTCTCTGCAAAGAAGAGTGAGAAGGCCTTTTTTTACCCCTTCTCCTTGGCCAAGTTTGGTAATTGGAACTATGAGGCATTGTAATGCCAAGTACAAGCAGCTTTCCAGAAGAATGCTGCGGTGAACAGCTTTTAAGGTTCAGATTACACAGTATAGTGAACACTCTATTTATTCCATAACAAATCAAAGCAAAACATTCACAGAAAATCAAAGTGCATCATTCACAATGTTACAACTTATCACAGAAAATCAAAATATACCATTCACAACAACTTATCACAGAAAATGGCCACATAGTTTCCACCACAGTGGTCACAAAGTTTTCAACAAAGAGCAATCATTTAGTAATTCAATCATTCAGTCATCCTTAAACAGGTTTGCCTCCTCAAGGAACACAAAGTATAATAGTCAGAGTCCTCCCCTCATGGGGCGCGTTAAGTTAACTCAATCAGTCACTTATTCAGTCATTAATCACCAAGTACAATCATTTGGTCAATTCAGTCAACTCGATCGTTCAGTCATCCTTCATCATTCATTATTCAATCATCAGAAAATACACAGACCCTCTACCCCAGTGGTTCTCAACTTTCTTAATGCCGTGACCCTTTAATACTCCTATGTGGGCGTATCTGCATATGGGTGGACCTGCCTGGAGACAGATAGAGGAGCGGTGTCTCAGTTCCTAAGACCATCAGAAATATGTGTTTTCCGATGGTCTTAGGCAACCCCTGTGAAAGGGTCGTTTGACCCCCAATGGGGTCGCGACCCACAGGTTGAGAACGGCTGCTCTACCCCGAGGTCACTAGAAAATTTACAATTTTTCAGTCAGTACACAGTATCCAAGTAAAGTCTTTCAGCTTGACTCGGGGTGGTTTCTCAGATTCCTGGGATCCCCTTCCATGGTTCCAGATCCTACCTGAATTCACCAAACTGTCATCTGGGCTCAAAGGCAAACAGCTCCCAGGTCCTTTCCCTGCTCTCTGTGCAGTTTCTGTTCCACATTGGAGCTAACAGTGTCCCATCCATCTCAAATCTTTCACAGTCTCTGTTCCTGGGACGACAAGGCTTAACAAAGCCACAAACAGGTTAATGCAAAGTACCAATATCACAGTCATGCTTCCTCAGTCTTTTGGCTGTTCCAGCTGGCCCTTGGAAATCCTCAACAGCCCCAGAAGCTCTGGCTGGCCCTCAGCTCTGACTGGCTCTTGGAAATCTTGAGCAGCTTTGGCTGGCCCTTGGACTCGGCAGAACTTTCGGCTGGTTCCCAGTACCAAAATCACTCCATCCAGGTTTGCAAAATCAAAATTAATTCTTTCCAGCCTTGGGAGGGGTGGGAGGGTGCGTTTCTTCTTCAGCCTCCATGGAGTTTGCTCCAAGAAGATCTGTCTCAGTTACCAGTTCTCATTTTTCTTCTCAATTCTCAGTCCAGCAGTAGCAGCCCAGCCTCCAAATGCTGCTGAAAGAAATTCTCTCTTTCTCCAGTGGCAGCAGCTTCTGCCTCCAGATCCCTTGTCCCAAGAAATTCTGATTCTCCCTCTCTGGGTTTTTCTTAGAAATGGTATTGCTCCTGCCTGTTACATCAGCAACAGGAGACAGGAGTTCATACCTTCTGTTTCTTTAACAGAGGCTTAATCTGAACTAGGTGCTGAGTACCTCTTAGCTTCCTGACACAAAGGAACCTCAAATCTCATTACTGTTACAGGAATTCAGTTTTGGTTTATTTTTGCTCTTTCTATTTATGTTGGAGTTATTGTCTATATTGTTTTCCTAGTTCTTCTGATTTCATTCTGCATCAGTTCATACAGATACTTCTTGTTCCTCTTGTCAATGGGTAATTACAGTGTTATGAGACTTACGTGAAAACCAGGTTTATTACAAGAGAAATAAACTTTCATGTGAACCCAAAGGCTTCATAGTCCTTACAGAAGTTTATATATTTATGACAGTACAACAAAAGGAGGAGGAGAAAACAGGAAGGGGCATGGTATGGGAAGAGGAAGGTACAGTAACTCCTCCTGAAGGGAAGGAGCAAGGTGATTGCAAAAGCTGCATTCTTTTCCCTTGGGAGGACTGCTAGACTATGAAGGTGGGAGGGTTCTCTTATCTGCAAAGAACCCCAACTGCATAAACCTTATCCCAGCCTGACCCAGACTGGTTGGCACCTGTCTTCCCTCCCAAGGACACATAGAGAGTCCAGCCTGGGTGCAATAATAAATGATGTTAGTTCAGGGGGAGCTTTTTCTTTGACACACTCAAGGTCGCCTGCATGCACTGAATCCAGTGTTTCTGGAAAATATGGCAACTCAAAAAGACAAGTTCAGGGACCCCTTTCAGCCCTTGTAGCATCAACACAGTATTCATAGCATGCATGGTGACTGTGAATATGCTGGCATAGTTCGCAATAGCAAAATATAACAAAATCTGTATCCATATAGAAGAAAGAAACAAAACATTTATTCAGACACCAGAAAGCCAAATCCGCACACCAGGAAACGATCCATCATAGCAGCAATAAAATTGATACATCATAGCACAGCAGGAAACCACACCATCCTTTAGCTTTCCCACAAACACTCACAAGCCTGGCTGTTTCCTCCCTCCAGCTCTAACTGCTCTGACTCCTACCGTCCTGTGGGCTCTGTTCCACCCTTCAGCAAATTTCTCCCACCACAGGCTCCAGGTGATTAGATTTGACCTATTAAGGGGTAGGGAAGATCTTCATATACCCATTACTGTTACAGCCCTTAACACGCTGAATTCTTCATTTTTCTACTTCCTTGATACAACATAAAAATATTGATATCAACATTTGATATATATGCAACCTATTTTTTCCCTCTTCAGAAAATATGTCTAGCAGTGGGATCTCTGGTTCAAAGAGTGTGGGCAGTTATTGAGTCAACAAGAATTTGTTTAACTCCTGCTATGTGCAAGGCATTATGCTAAATGCTGGGGATGCAAAAAGAGGCAAAAAACAGCTCCTGCCCTTAAGGAGCTTGCAGTCTAATGGGAGATACAACATGCAAACAAATATTTTGCAAACAAGATATGTACAGGATAAGTAAGAAATAATCAACAGAGGAAAGGCATAAGGATTAAGAGGAATAAGGAAAGACTTGTAGAAGGTGGATTTTTAGTTGGGCCTTGAAGGAAGTCAGAGAAAGCAGTAAGTGGAGCTGAGGACAGAGAGCATTTTCAGGTATGGAGTGCAGCCAGACAAAATACATGGAGCCAAGAGGTAGAGTGTCTATTTCTCAAGACAGCCAGGGCCAGTGTCAGTGATCAAAGAGTATGTGGTGAGGGGGTGCAGATATAAAGAAAAAGAAGGCTGGAAAGTAATTTGGGGTGCAGGTTATGAAATAACTTGAACATTTAAGTCACTTTCTTAGCATAATTCCATATTGCCTTCTATAGTCTTGCTTCATTTCACAACTTCATTGAAAATGTATGCGTGTCAGAGGCAGCTGGTGGTGCAAGGGATAAAGTGCTGGGCCTGCTGTCTGACCTAAGTTTTTATCCCACCTCAGATACTTAATAGCTCTGTGACCCTGGGCAAGTCACTTAAACTTTGTTTGCTTTGATTTGTAGTTCTGATGACTCAGAGTGAGTATAAATAGCAGCTGTTTCTGTTTTGGCCAGAAACCCTTAGGGTCTTCTCCTCCTAGATTGATTTTTTTTGACTAGGTAGAAGAGGTCATTCTTTGCCTCATTTCTTGTTACATAGCCTTACTCACTGAATGGCATTGCTTCAGACAAACTGAGACCTGGGAAAGCCTTGACTTAAAAAGGTCAAAGCCTCCCATTGTATCTGGTGCCCTCTTTAGTCTTCTGATCTATATCTTGCTGCTGGACCAAGATAGCTCTGGAGGAGAGAGTGAGGCTGGTGACCCTGCCTCACATAAATTCAATTAACTTGCAAATCATGACATCAGCTTCCATCAAGTCATGGTCTCAGGACTAACTACAATTACTATGAAAATAATAGCATGGGGGGTGGGGCAGAGTCAAGATGGCGGCATAGAAGCAGGAAAACTCCATGAGCTCCCCCCATAACCACCTCAAATATCTATAAAATATGACTATAACCAAATTTTAGAGCTCCACAACCCACAAAAGTACAGAGAAACAAAGCTCCCACTCAGCGCTGGGAGCCAAGACTAGTTGTGGCTTTAGCCCCAGGGTGGCCAGGACAAGCCATGGCTGGAGCATTTGGGAGAGTGGATTACCGGCTGCTGTGGCAGTTACCAGAATTATCAACCCATAAGAGGCAAGGAGAAAGTGAAAGGTCAGTGGAACTCAGCTAAATTTGGGGGAGAGAAGCAGGTCTGGCCACCTGCCCCTAGGGCAAGGCCCTGCAGCTGCCTCCAAGTGGCTGTTTCAGAGCTCCCTGCCTGCAGATTGCTGGGGAGCCAAGCAATAATTGAAAGGTTAAGTGCTCTTGCCTTAACCTGCCTGTATATGGATCGTGGTTTTCGGTGGTTGTCCTGAGGTGTGTGACAAGTGAGCCAAAGCTGGTGGAGACTGCAGAGATGGCGGGCTCCTAATAGCTCCTGCAGCTGCAAAAACCCCAGTGATTTGGGACAAAGCACTCTCCCCTCTGAAAGCAGAGTTCTGCTGAGCCCAAAGTCAAGTAATTGACTAGCAACATTAGCAGGAAAAGGAAGCAAACCAAGCTCAGCAATCCAACTTTAGATTCCTTTTTTTGGGCAAAAAGAATCAAAGCATGGAACAAGAGGAAGACAGCACAGGCAGAATTCCTGCACCAAAAGCTTGCAAGAAAAATGTAAACTGATTAAAGGCCGTAGAGGAGCTTAAGAAGGATTTTGAAAATGAAATAAGAGAAGTGGAGGAAAAATTGGGAAGAGAAATGAGAGTGATGCAAGAAAATCATGAAAAGAGAGTCAACAACCTGACTGAAGAAAATAACACCTTAAAAAATAGATTAACTCAGATGGCAAAAGAGGCTCAAAAAGCCAATGAGGAGAAGAATGCCTTAAAAAGTCAAATTTGCCAGATGGAAAAAGAATCTCTCTCTCTCTTTTTTTTTTTTGGCACGACCAATGTGGGGATTTATTTTACTGTGTTTTTTTTTTAACTTTTATTTATTTTAGTTTACGTCATTCATTTCCATGAGATTTTGAGTTACAAATTTTCTCCCCATCTTTCCCCTACCCACCACCCCAAAACAGCCATCCCATTGTATGACCTCCTCCCCCAATATATTCTTTCCTATGTCCTCCCCCATAACCCCTCTGACTTTCTTGTAGGGCAGGATAGATCTCCCTACCACAGTGGCTGTGTATCTTAAGTCCAAATTGGATGTAGTTAATAATAATAATAATAATAATAATTGTATACATATATATATGTATATACATATTTTTAACATTTGATTATAGAACTTTAAATTCTAGATTCTTTCTCTTCCTCCCTCATCACCCACCCCCACTGGAAGGACAAGCAATTAAATACAGGCTGTACATGTGTAATTATGCAGAACCTCTCCACAGTGGGCATATTGTGAGAGACTGATTATATGTCCCTCCTTCCTATCCTGCCCCCCCCCCCTTGTTCTATTCTCTACCCTGTCC
>CM053582.1:250294613-250388230 GCA_028627135.1 Pseudochirops cupreus
TAGAGGGCATAAGATCAATTGAATAGGAAGGGATAATATTCTAAATGGTGCAATTCTGAAATGAGAAAGGATTAGATTGATAGGAGACAGGGAGAGTCAGAATGGGGTTGAGCGTCTCATGGAAGAGGCAAGAGAGAATTGTTACAATAGAGGGGGAAAAGAGGAAGGCAAAAGGGAAAGAGTCAACCTTACTCTCACGGAATTTGTCTTAGGGAAGAAATGACATAAACTCTAAACTGGGCATCTTGCCACATAGAAGAGTAGGGGGAAGGGGAATGAGAGGTAGGATGATGGAGGGGAGGACAGGGTGGGGAGGAGGGCTGATGAATGTTCACATTTCTCTAGAGGGACAGGGACAGGGTGGAGAGTGATTGGGGGGGGGGGCAGGATAGGAAGAAGGGACAAGTAATCAGACTCTCACAGTGTCCTCACTATGGAGAGGTTCTGCGTAATTTCGCATGTTCAGCATGTGTTTGATTGCTTGTCCTTCCAATGAGGGTGGGTGACGAGGGAGGAAGAGAAAGAATCTAGAACCTAAAGTTCTTTAATCAAATGTTATAAATATATATCTATATCTATCTATCTATCTATATATATATATGCAATTATTATTATTATTATTATTATTAACTTCATCCAACTGGAACTTGAAATACACAGGCACTGTGGTTGGGAGATCCATCCTGCCCTACCAAAAAGTCAGAGGGGTGAGGGGGTAAGACATAGGAGAGAATAGACTGGCGGAGAGGGAATACACTGGGATGGCTGTTTTGGGGTGGTGGGTAGGGAAAAGATGGGGAGAAAATATGTAACTCAAAATCTTGTGGAAATGAATGATGCAAACTAAAAATTAAAAAAAAGATAATAACATCAAGAAAAAAACCCACCACACAACAATTTAAACTGGATTTTGAAAAAGTGTAAAGAACAAGCTTGGCCATAAACCAGAGATAGCAAAAGATCCCTTCTCCTGAATTCTTTGCAGAGATAGGTGGTCCATGCCTATGGTACATTGCATATAAACATCAGGGTTTTTTCAGTATGTTATGTTTTCCTGATTTTTTTCTCTTCTTTTTTTAAAATTTTTTAATTTTTTTGCTTTTTGGAGGGGGAAGGCAGGGCAATTGGGGTTAAATGACTTGCCCAAGGAAACACTGCTAGTAAGTATTAAATGGCTGAGGCCAAATTTGAACTCATGTCCTCCTGACTCCGGGGCTAGTGCTCTATTCATTGCACCACCTAGCTGCCTCTCGTCTTCTGTTTAAAAGAAATCCTTAAAAGAGATGACTTTGGAAGGGGAGCCCAGAAGAAATAAGAAGAAACCTAGGCAATGTAAAAATAATAAGAAAAAAGAAAAAAAAATTTTTTAAGATAAAATAGAGCTAGAAAAAATAAGGACTGAAGTTAGGTACCACTTATGAAATAGCGAATTTAAAATGTAGTAAAATGTATTTTGCTCACAACTAAATATAATTTAATCTTCTGGTGATTCCATAGCAGTATCTCAGAGTCTTTGTTGTAACACTAATTTTCATACCTGTCAATTTTTTTTTTAAATACCATACTGGTTAAACCCACTTTAACCTTATCCTGAGTAATAATGTGTATGCCCATTTTATTCTACTTATTCTTAAAATACATCAACTTCACCTTCCTTATCTGTTCAGAGAGAGAGAAGGAGTTGGAATAAGGGGTCTCTAAAGTTCATTCCAGCTCTAAATCTTTAATTGAAAATCTATAATTCAGTATTTTCCTATTGATTATAGCAGTGGCAGGTAGTCTGTAACAAAGCATGGATAAAGTAAGTATATGCCTCATTCAAGAAATTATATATGCATTTTTTGAAAAGCTCTTATGTTTCTAAACAAGAACTTACCTGATAATACTTTGAATATTTCATTTGATAAAATCTTTTTTTTTTAATCGAGGAATTTTTTTTCATCTGCTTGTTAAAGGTATATTCTGAAAAATTTTGTGAAACACTTACAAGAAAAATGTAAATCAAAACATCTGAGGTTTCACCTCACACCCAGCAAACTGGCAAAGGTGAAAAAATATGGGAATAAGAAATGTTGGAGGAGCTGTGGAAAGATGGACACATTGATACACAGATAGATCCAGGAACTGGTCGGACTGTTCTGGGAGGAAAGTGACTAAAATGTCCATACCTTTGACTAAGAGATCCTGCTGGTAGGCGACTACCAAATGGAATTCAAAGATAAAAATATTAATGACCCCATATTAGCCAAAATATTTAGGGCAGTATTTTTTTTTCCTTTTTTGCAAAAGAGATTTGGAAACATGATTTATTCCTTTGAATTGGGGGGTGGCTAAGCGAATGGTGGTACTATGAAAGTAATGGAATTAATATCACTGTGCCATAAGAAATATTGGGTACGAAAACTACAAAGAAGCACAGGAAGACTTAAATGAACATACGTAACATGAAATAAGCAGAAGCAGGGAAACAATGTAAGTCGAAAAAACAAGTAAAATAAATGCTGTGTAAGTACAATGAGCAAGCTTGGTCCTAAAGGAAGAACTGAGAAAGAACTCAGTCTTCATAGAAGTAAGAAAACTATAAGTGTATGTAATATGGCATATCCTGTCAGACTTGGTTAATGTATTGATTTTGATAAACTGCTTTTTTGCATTTTTTTTCCTTTTTCATTAAAAAATGGGGAAGGAACATCTTTGGAAGTAATGGTGATGTAAGAATAAAAGAAATCAATAATTTTTTTTTTAGTTTACATCAAAATAATTCCATCAGATCAAAATAGCTGATGGTAGTAGGAGCAGCTGGTAACATTTATATAGCTCTTCAGAGTTTGCAATGCACTTTATATATGTCATATAAAGAAAACTGCAGGCATACAGAAATCATCTAAAAGATCATTAGGTCCCAGTTGACATAATTGGTTATAAGTAATTCTTCTAAAGTGTAGCCTATCTCTGCCTTTTTTCTTTTTTCTTTCAAAGAAAAGGAATAAAAAGAGGGATGTCTCCTTTTGGTTTTCTTTTTAGTTTTTCTCTGTATTTTGTCCATAACCTTTTAAAGAGATTGATGAACTAACAGGGAGGGGTTTTTTTGGTTGTTGGTTTGGTTTTTTTTTTAATTTCTTAAGAGTTGGGCCTATTTCTAAAATAGGCATTTAGATAATTTACATGCTAGAGGAGCATAAATTTTAAAGACATTAGCCTCATTTGATTAACAAGTCCTATTTTTAATTGAGATCCAGGAGGTTGGGCTTGTCAGAGAGGTAAATCAGTTGAAGCCCTACCATTATACTAAAAAGAGCACACTGCCTTTAGGATGAGAAGACCTGAGCTCAGATAATTACTATTCTGTGTGACCTTGGTCAGGTGACTTAAGCTTTCTGCATTTCAGCTTCCTCATCTATAAAATGAAGGGATTGGATTAGATGGCCTCTGAGATCCTTTCCGGTTCTGAATTTATGATCATGTAATTCCAGATACAGGAGACTTTCAGTCTCTTTCCTCCCTCCCTTTTACCCAGACCATTATAGCAACTTCCAGACAAGTTGCTATTACCCCCAGTAACATTCTTAATCTTTGCTCAATGCCATTCCAGTTTAGGCTTTCCAGTGTACATATATAAATATATAGATATCACATAAACTCCACTTCTCTTTTGAGTGTATCCTAGAGTACGGAATTGAGCAAGAGGAAGAATGTGAGTTGGGCTGCACATGGGAAATTGTGCAGTATGTTCAGACATTCCAAGCTGCCCATTCCTACAGAAGTTCATCTCTTTAAAACCCAGTTTCTCAGTGATGACTCAGAATCCTGGAGCACCATGATCTGCATATTGCCAACAGTGATTTACATGTAAGAAGTGATATAGAGGACATTACCAAGAATTTGGTTTGCCTAAAAATGAGATGAGCTAGATATATATCAAAAATAAGCAGGGCACAGGGGGAGGGCTAGGTGTCGCAGTGAGTAGAGCACCAGCCTTGGAGTCAGGAGGACCTTAGTTCAAATCTGGCCTCAGACACTTAACACAAAAAAAACCAAATGTATGAACTTGGGCAAGTCACATAACCCCAATTGCCCTACCTCTCCCCCTCCAAACAGCCAAAAAAAAAAAAAAGAATAAAGGAAACTAAGTGGGCAATTTGAGTGGTACATTGGGACTCCTAATATATAGAAAGAAGAAAAAGGTGAAAGGAGGGATTCCCACATGTTTAATCTTGTGAAAGTCATGCAATAAAATAAGGACAAGAATCACACAACACAACACCTTGTTGGAAGCATTGAAATATACCTCATTGAAAAGAATATAACGCAAAGATTAAGTCATGTACTTCTTTCAAATTAAAGTTGGCACATTTTTGTAGTGGTTTACCATGGGATCCAGGCTGATTAGGAGAGACAAGTGAAGTCAGATAAGCAGTGGGAAAAATTGGGACAGATAAAGGGCCTGAAAGTTATAATAAAAGTGGAATCATTCCCATGAATGAAAATAGTGGGATAGAGAGGATAGCTTTATAATTAGAGATATCAGAGTCTGAGATCTTTTAATAAAATTGTATTTATTTTGAAGTAACTTTACAGTAGACAAGTTCTGAACCAGAGTTCTGAACCTCCATTATTACAAACCAGCCACAGGATACCAAATAATGTGGAAGATTTTTTATTTGGTCACCCAACACTTCCTCTGGCATAATTAGACCATACAAGGGGATTTGCAGAAAGCCTCTACTAGTTCTGAAGATACAGTCAAGAAGTCCATGAGCTCTTTGCAAATATTGCCTTTATCATCATGACTAAGATCTTTCCAAAACTTCTGTTTGACATCAGTCATATCTCATATTTATTTGTAGATCAGTACTATATATGTAAAAATGGGCTTGAAAAGGCCATCTGTGTGGCATATTTTCTGTTACTGAGATCTACCGATTTCATGTTTCTAACAACTAACTAGTTAATGTTTCTGACCACATTTTTAGAACTTGTCATTTCGTTCTTTTCCTGACCTGTTACTGATTCTAATAATAGAATAATTATCCTAATTATTATTACTGTAATAGCTAATAATTTTATTAGTTGTATGGTAATTGTAATAGCTAACATTTATATAGCACTTTCAGATTTGCACATATTATCTCATTTCCTTCTCACAACAACCCTATGAGGTAGGTGTTATTATTATCCCTATTTGAGGAAACTTAAGCTGAGACAGGTTAAGTGACTTTGCCTAGAATTATACAGCTGATAAATATTACCGAGGCAGAATTTGAAATCAGCTTCACTTCAGTCATTTCTGAAATGGTGAAGAAGTTGTCCAATCTCAAGTAACTGTTGTGAAATCTTGCATGTTCAGTACTAATACTCTCCCAGAGGGTTGCCCTTCATTTGTGAAAAGAAGTCTCTTAATAAAGATATAGATCAGAGAGTTGGCACATAATAAAAGACTACTGTTTATACTCAGTGAATATTTTTCCTCGTTTGCCTCTTCTGGACTCTTAATTTAGTCAGTGTTAAAATTTTCTTTTAAAAATGTTTGTATCTTATATTATTATGTCACCCTTGTTTTGTATATATGTTCATCTCTCCAGGAAGCCATCTATTGTAATAAAGAATAAAAGAGGTAGAAAAAAAGAAATCTGTGCTGCAAAACTAACCAGCCCATTCGCCAAGTCTAATTGTATATGCTGCATTGAATGTTCCACACCTATAATCCCCCACTTTTGCAAAAGGAAAGAAATGTGTGTGTTTATCTCTAAAGTAACACTTTCCTTTTTTCTTTGAGGGGAAGTTAATATCTAGATTCTTCTACTTCATCTGCCGTTATATGTCTCCAGGGGAAGCCCAGAGTTCTGAACCTCTTTTATTACAAACCAGCCACAGGACCCCAAAGAATGTGGAAGATCTTTTAATTGGTCACCTAGCACTTCCTCTGGCATAATTAGACAATACAGGGAGATTTGCAGAAAGCCTCTACTAGTTCTTAAGATACATACAGTCAAGAAGTTTATGAGCTCTTTGCAAATATTGCCTTTATCGTCTTGACTTTGGACAGCAGAAGGTCTATATTTTATTAAGGATCTGTCCCCATCCTAAGTCTGGGACTCAGTCATAATAACGGCCTACTTTTTTCCTGTTATGGATCACCTATAAGACATGGAAAATGTTTCCTTTTTACTCCATAATGTTTTCTTTCTCCATGCCTTTTTTCTATATCCATTTATGTCCAGCTCCACATCACAGTTTATTTTACATGTCTGGATAATACTATTCATAACCTTTCCAATTAAGGTATCATTTTTAATTCTAGGACCAACTTGCTGTCCATCTATACTGTATTTCCCCTATATACTGATGGGCAAACTCTCTAAGTTATTTAAGAGTGTTCTTGAAGTAGTCAGCACATAGCCGTCCTCAGATGGAAGAATCTGAAGAGCTAATCAGCCATAGATAATCCCTGCTCAGTTTGAACTCTATGCTGAATCTTTTTCACAGTAGCAAAAGCCCTTCCATCTCCATGTTTTATGCCTTACCTGATGTTTATGACTGAAGAGGGTTATTTCTCTTTGTCTAAAGAATCATGAATGATTTTGATATATAGACAGGAGACACTTTTATATTTAAAGTTATTTTTAATTTTTATTTTCAGTTCCAAATTTTCTCCTCTTCACCCCCTCCCACACCCATTGAGAAGGCAAGAAATACGATACCAAGGATACATATAAAATCTTGTAAAGCATATTTCCACATTAGTTATGAAGAAAAAAGAGAAAAAAATATGCTTCAATCTGTACTCAGAATCCATCAGTTCTCCATATGGAGGTGAATAACAGTTTTCATCATTAGTCCTTTGGTATTATCATGGGTTATCGTATTGATCAAGGTTGCCAAGTCTTTCATATCTGACTATTGTTAACAGTATTACCATTGCTGTGTTCATTGTTCTCCTGGTGCCCCTTACTTCACTTTGTATCAGTTTATATAAGTCTTCCAGGGTTTTTCTGAAACCATCCACTTCATCATTTCTTATATCACAAAAGTATTCCATTACAATCATATGCCATAACTTATTCAGCCAATTCCCATTTGATGAACATCCCTTCAATTTCCAACTCTTTGCCATCACAAAAAGAGCTGCTATTAATATTTTTTGTGCATGTGGGTAATTTTCCTTTTTCTCTGATCTCTTTGGAGCACAAACATAGAGATTGTATTTCTGAATCAGAGGTTATGTGCACTTTTCTAGCCCTTTGGGCGTAGTTACAAATTGTTCTCCAGAAAGGTTGGACTAGTTCACACCTCCACCAGCAATACATTAGTGCACCTATTTTCCCACATCCTCTCCAACATTTGTCATTTTCCTTTTCTGTTACCTTAAACAGTCCAGTGGGTATGTGGTGGTATCTCAGAGTTTTAACTTGCATTTCTTTGATCAGTAGTGGTTTAGAGCATTTTTTATGTGACACTATTGGAAAAGAGCTTCTGAGGTGGCTTATCACTCTGTTAAATCAGATGCTTTTTCTTTGTCAATAAGCAATATATTCACAAGGATATACCATTCTTTACATTCTTCTGTCATTTGTAAAATAGTGAATCACTTGTGAAATGTGATGCATCATTAAATATCACTTATTGAAAGCTTGCTTGTTTTCTACTAATAATGTTCCAGATGTTCTCAATTTGCATATAGAGATCCAATAAAGATTCTTTGGAGACAGAAGGCTGGATACATAGGTCAGTACTTAAATCAATGTTCTCTCATTCCCCTTCTTCAATATTAATAAGGTTCAGGGGTTTTTCTCATGCTTTTATTATTTATTCCTTCCTGGTGTATCAAGGTCCTCAAAATTGTGTCACCTCAAGCATAGAACATTTGCATTCAGTCCAATTCATCCGCTTTTTTCATCTTTCTTCTCTTTAGTGCTATTTCTGTAAGCCCTAAAAGCAATTTCAAGAGTGATTCCTCTTTATTTGGTGGGGGGAGAAATGTTGTTATATTTGTACATAGCTTTCCATTTTTCTTTTTGTTTTCCATCCTTCCTTAAGCCCCTTAGAATGATTTTGCTTGCCTGGAAGTCTTGCCAGCCTTTAGCTCTATGCTTCCAAATAAAGTACATTATTCAATTTTGATTTTCACCAATATTTACTCCCAGCTCTCACAACCCACAAATCCATTAACATTCAATTTCTTCCCAGAACTAGAGATAGGTGGATCTGTGAATGGCTCCAGACAAAGAACTACAACTACCACTTCCCCCATCTTAAAAGGTTTTCTCTTGGTTTGTTTTTTTTCACCCAAGTATAGAAGTATATAGAATTTTGAACAATCGGCCTATCGTTCTAGCTTCTCAAGATTTTTTTCTTCTAATTATGTCATCTATCATGTTAACTATTCCTCCCTGCGTTATGTCATCTACAGATTTTAGAAGCATTCCACCTATGATTTCATCTATATCATTAATGGAAAATAGTGAACATCACAAGGACTGTATCCCCAGGGCACACATCATGGAAAAATACCAGCTAATACTTAAAGTGAAACTCCTTTTAGACCAGATAGCCAAAAAAACAGAAATTCATGGTGATCTCTGAAAACAACATAGACAACTGCTTGCTAACCTTAAAGAATACATCCTAGCCTCATTGAATTCCTTGATTTCTAGATCCCTCCATTGTCTAGTTGATTAGTGTTTCTTGGTTAATGGTTCTGTCCTGAGTGCTTCTTACCTATATTCTAATACCCACCAATACAAACTTATGTCATGATGAATTGCTATGACTCAAAACCCAGTCTGCCTATGAAGGGGCCACAGACAGGCCAGGATCCTCCTGCCTTAATAATCTGAAATTCAACTTGAAATGTATTTGGTGTGTTTTAAATAATTAAATAATTTTAAAAGATATATTCTGTAACAGAACAAGATTTTCGTTAGAGTACAATTTTATAATTTTAATACAGTATCATTTATCTCTTTGCCCTTATTTTGAAGAGTGCAACAATAAATTAGGACATAATTTCTTTGTTGTTTTCTATAGATTGTGTTTTCATATACTTAACCCATACTCCAACACTTAGTGCAGTGCCTTTCATATAATCATTGCTTAATAAGTATTAGCTAGACTGATGGCACTTCAGAATTCCTTACTGACACTTCTCGTTATTCTCTTCTGTAATCAGTAATTGAACAGTTTGTGGCATCATTTTCAAATTAAGGTCTAATATTGGATATTTTGTACTTTTCATATTGTTTACTTCCTGCCCTGATACCACAATATGAAACAAAGTATATTACCTAAGAAGTAAAAGTTTTACCTCATCCTTTCAGAAAAGCTTCTGATCCATGTAATGGTAAAATTAAGTTTTAAGGTTAAAGTGGGCACTAAAATTGTGCTGCAGAGTGTGATATGAAATAAAGGAGGTTCATATTTTAAGCAGTAGCCTGGCTTGTGAATCCATAACCAAGAAGATGACAAAACAAGTCATTTATCTAAACCAAGGCAAGCTGGTTTACTATGCTTTTATATATTTTGCTGCAGTCTTATTTTGTTGCGTATTTTCTTGTGTCAGTACAAATCATTTCAGCAAGTATATATGCAGTAATTTCTGTGGATGCACAACTCTTTTTAAGTTTATGGTTTCTATACCTGTTGTCTCTTTTATATTTGTTTAAAGAGTAAAAATAATAGTTATCCACTTCTCTATTTCCCTTTCTATGTTAAATAAGAATACAGAACAATCTATTCTGTTAACCTTTTTTACTCCCATGGGGCTTAAATAACCACATTAATCATAATGTGTCTTTTCCTAGCAACAACATATCCTTCTTTAAAAAAAAATTACTATTTTAAACACTGACCTTGAGATATCAAATTTCTGCCTCTGTTTTCTTCTAATATTAGATACAAGTGTTACTTCCAAACAATTAGTAATCTTCTTTGTACAAATTAAAGGGGAGGATAAGAAGAGTGGGTGAAGGTAGTAAATGTAACTGATACAGAAGCAGTTTCTTGGCAACGTTGCTAAGTGCATGCTGTGTGTGTGCCTATGTGCATTTATTTAAAGTCACTTAATGTAATTTATTTTTTAAATAAACTGCCTTTGATTTCAGTGGAGCAGTTTTAAAGCTTATTCTAAAGTAAACTGGGATAATTTGGTAATGATTTAGGGTTTTTGATATAGTTTGGTTTTCTGAATGAAGAGCATTATTAAGGAATAAATTTCAACTCCTAATTGAACAATGAATTTAGTGATGTAACTATTTTGACAGAAGGAGGTTTTATTGTTATTTGTGTTTTAGAGTGAAATAGTGAAGCATTATCTTATTAATAATAAGTCATGTGGCACATTAAGATTTTCAAAACACTTTCCTCACAATGGCCTGGTGAGGTAGATAGTGGTAATGCAGGTATCGTGCCATGTCATCATAGCTGATGAAACTAAGGCGCCAAGTAGGCTCCATACCCTTGACCAGGAACTCAGATTTAAAAGTCTCATGACTCCAAAACTAGTTTTATTTATCTACAACACACTACCTCACCTATCCTTGAGGGTCAGAAACACATTAATCTATACTTCACTGCTTTTATTTTGGTACTTTGTGTGCTTTTGTACCATATTTTTTCCTGGGTTTTGCATTTTTGGGTCTTGATTTCAGAATATACCCCTTTTTTTAATCTCACCTATGTAAGAACTGGAAGTTGGATCCTGGGTGGTTTTTGTTTTGTTTTGTTTTTCACTCTGAATCACTAGCCACACAGCTTGTTTCCCAAACTGAAAACTTGGTGCAGTCAAAGAATTATTCCTTGGAACATAGTATTCCCCACACTGTTTCATGTGGTAGGAATAGAAACTGCCTTTAAAAATGATACCAGTTGGGGCAGCTAGGTGGCGCAGTGATTAGAGCAGCAGCCCTGGAGTGAGGAGGACCTGAGTTCAAATGTGGCCTCAGACACTTAACACACACAAAAAAACTAGCCATGTGACCTTGGGCAAGTCACTTAACCCCAATTGCCCTGCAAAACCCCTCCAAAAAAAAGCAAAAAAAAATTCATAATTTAAAAGAAATGATACCAGTGACTTTTCTCTTTAATGTTTAAATATTAAATGAGATACATGTGAAATAATTATTGTAAATTCCAATTTGCTCAGAAGTTTCTCTGCCACTCTTAACCCGCCAGTGTGCATATTTTTAAGACCAGTATTTACAAGTCCCAACAGTAATTTTCAATCCAGATGTAAGTGGTTCATAGACAAATTACTTAGGGAAACCCTGCCATTGTGATTTCTAGTTATGTAATTCAAAGTAAAGGGCTTTTTTGGCAGTTGGTCATAGAAAAAGGAAAGATGAGCATCCTGCCCTGTGCTCTTCACTGCCTCAGTTTACAAACTCCGTCTTGTGGGGAAAAAAAGTTAATCACTGCTGAATTAGTGATATACTACAGGTAGTTTCACGGGACTCAGTAGAAACTTATCCTTACCTCCACAGGCTGGAGTTTGGAACCTTCTCACTCTTTGCTTTCCATTTTTTATTCCTGCGTGGATACATACTAGTACTTAAAATTACTCAATTGTTTTTTTTTTACAGAATTTAACCAAATTATTACATGATGAAAAATACGAACAAAATCTTTTATTATGCTGCTATCTTTAAAAAGTTACCTTGAATTGAAATATAACATGTTTCTGAAACTTTTTGATAAATGACCATTTACTTACTAGTAGAAAATGCTGGATTTTGGATGAGGATATAAACTTTTACAAAAATATATGTATATATATATTTTTGTGTGTGTGTGTATGTATATATATATATATATAATATTAGAGAAATCAACATTGGACTGATAATATTAGGTTTCCTTCTTTGCTATTCTTTACATATGGTTAGTTCTTCTGTAGTAACTTGTATATTTAATAACTTCCTCCTATTTCACTGTAAAATTTAATACAAACCTCTCTTATACCCAATATTCAGCGGCCAATGCAGTCGTTTGGACAAACAGGAAAAAGGTCAAAGGTATAGTAAATACTTGGGTGTGCTGGCATGTCAAGGGCCTTCCTTCATGCTTGATGAATTCTTGTTTTCATAAAATAACTACATCAAACTTAGTTTTGCCATATTTTGTTTTTGGCAGAAAGCTTATTTTGTTTTATTTGGGGTTTTTGTCTTGCCTAGTTGTCTGCTTTTCTGCATTTGCTTTTATACTTTTGATGGCTTTTTATCCATAGCAAGAGAAAGTAGCTTCCTACCATTCTTTGGGTTTCGTTAGCTTTTTTAAAAATTGGAATTATACCCGTTGCTGCTGCTGTGTGATTTTCAAAGCTTCGACTGCTTGTTTTCCCTTTTAACAAAGGGGATTAGTGGTGCTTAATGATACATTTAACTTTGTGTACATTTCATCTACTTTTATATTTGGCAGAAACTATTTATAAAGAATACAACAAGCCCTCTTTAGGGGGTTTTGGATATGCCCTAGTTTTGTGAAATGTAGCGTTAATTATAAATACTTCTCTTTAGTCAAGTTCAAAGTTAAAGCTAGTTCGGAGCCTTGCAGTGTGTGAAGAATCTCCACCACCTCCCACAGCGGAGATATCACAGGATGATAACCAGGTAAAATTATTATAATTTGAAGACATGGTAGAAATCATGTATTCCCTGGAGAATGCTTTTTCAAAAGCTAAGGACAGTGTTTTGTTTTTAATAGAGGCCAAATTGATATTTTTGCCATGGAATATTGGTGAAAATTTGAATTAAAAAATCTGTCTTATCTAAAAGCTCAAAGTGTTTCAGGAAAAATTAGTTAATTCATATGAGGTACAATTGTGATTTTAAGTATTGTAAACTGCCATGAAAATACTCTAAAACATTAAATGAACATTTCGGCTATATAGCTTTAGTTAAGAATTGTTCTTAACTTTTGTTGTTTTCGCTTTGACCTTTTAAAAATTGTTTAATATCTATACGCACCAGAAATTTACTCTCCTTTCTTTTCTTTTAAAAAAAAACCCTTTTTCAGAAAGTATATGAAGGATGATCCAAAGAGCTCAGATTCCTCCGCTGTTTGTCTACCCTAAATCATTATTCACCAACCACTAACACTTCTTTTCCCCACCTCCACTGAGTGGGCAAATTGCTTTTTTCAAGGCAATTTTTATAATAGTGTGGGTTTGGCTTTTTGTTATTTTTTTTCCAGTTGTGCTATCCCAAGTTCTTCACCTTTTTCTTCCTGTAAAATAAAATACAGAACTCAGAGAATTTAAACAATCCATCCTTTAAGTATTTTATTCTATTTTCCATGGTCAGTGACCCAAATCTCCTGAAAGATTCACAGTAAATTCCAAATGACTTTTCTTCTTGAAAGCATGTTGATTTATTTCTCTTTTTCCTATCCATCTACTTGTGAGTAAGAAACTACTTGGCTAAAAACCTGTTGTTGGTCTGAGGCCAAATTAGATACGTTGGTGATTTGAGGTAAAATTTCTGACAACTTTCTTTAGCTATCCTGAATTGTAATTGAATTCTTTCCTTTCCCCATGAAGTTATAATTGCAACTGTAAAATTGTAAGTTTTCCAGATCAAAGGTGTCAAACTTGTAGCTACATGCAGCTCTTAAGACTCCCCATGCTGCCCAAACCACATTAAAATGTAATTAGGAAATGCTAAGCAAAACAAAGATGCAGTACAACAAAGATTATGTGTGGTTGTGGTTTTCTAAGTCAATATACAAACCATTTCTATTTGAGTTTGACTTACTGTTCTAGATATTTTGGTATGGTTGTGGGATATGCTTGTTTTAATTATGTACAGTTTTAAAATGAAAGGGAGAGGTTATTTTACCTACAATCAAATATCATTTTACCAATGAAAATTCTTGAATATTTCCTTTCCTAGCCCTTTTAAATGAATTGTTACTTAATTGAACTATAGGGTAAAATGCATAAGTCTCATAATACAGTTTTACATTTTAACCTGTTCAGAATTCTGTCCCTTCTTTAAAATATGAGTTACTGAGGTATAATGTTGAATAACCCAAAGACAAGTTATAGGTTTATCTAAGTTAGACCCACTTAACACAAAGATATTGATTGTAATTCCAGAATTAGAATTTTCCTAAGGTTTACAGATAAATTTGAATTCTTTACCTTAAGGCTTCCCAACAGGCCAGTGGAGATTTATTAGTCAGTTTCAAACTCTACCTGGCTTACTCCCCATTTAAGGTTATTTTTGTCCCTCTTATACCTTCTCTTCCCCATCTAATTCCCTTCCCATGGGAACCATAGCTGGCAGCTGTAATACCACCACCACTACCCCCAGACAGGTGAGGGTATATTTTGTGAATTGCCTAAGACTTTTTTTTCTTCTCTTTCCTATAATTTCCCTTTCACTATTTGATTGGCACCACCTCATGAGAGGGAAATTGAATTTTTTTTTCTATTTATAGTAGATTTAATTTTGTAAAAAATTTCAGGCAGGATGGAATCAAGATTATCACGTAACATGAAATTTGGGGACTTTCTCTTAATTTTGATTGTTCTTTATAATAGCACTGATAGTTGAGGATTAACTTGAAAAGTATTAATTATTTTTAGACTTGATTATGTACTGGCATTAATTTTGAATCTGACTGTTATTCAGTAATAAGAATTTTCCAGTTATTGCTTATGTTAAATGAATCACAATCTGTTGAGGTCTCAGTCGTGAATTGTACAGGACTAAAAAATCATAGTTCTTCCCCCAAAGAGCCTTAACATCCAGTGAAGGAGAAGGGATAAACAAGAAGTAAATATATGTGAACACAAATATTGTAAGCATAAAAGTGGGTGGAAAACCACAGGGCTCAGTCTGTGCACAATAGGCAAGGATTTGATACATTCTTAAAATGACTGGCAGGAAGATATAGGCAAGGTTTCATAAAGGGCAGGAGGAGATGAACATTTAATTCAGAAAGGAGGGGGAAAGACACTTGCATTCTATTAGAACTGTTTTTAAAGGAGCCCTTTACTTTCTTGGTCTTTGGTTTTTGTTGCTGTAGGCAGCTCCCAGCAAGGAATCTCCCTCCACCAATATAGATCTGAAATTATTCTGCAATTTATGGTCTTAAAGAATTGTCCAAAGCTAAAGTGCCAAACATAAGACCTACAGTATATGGTGGCCTATAATTTTCCCTGCTGTGACCGGAATTAGATTAAAATTCAATTGGGAAATATTTAAAAGAATTTTTAAATAAAATAAAACATAGATATGGTTAATATGTGGTTTTCTCAGTCAGCATGCATGTGCAAGCATCCTTACATACAAATTAGTGGCCCCTTTATCTATTTGAATTTGACACTTACTCCTTCACTCAAAAATATTAATACCACTAGCCTATAACACTGATAATTTATGTCTTGGTTGGAGTCAAAACACTCAATAATGAGTAAGAAGTAGGACTTGAACCCAGACCTTCCTGACTCAGGTAAGGTTCTCAGCCTACTAGGCCAAGCTGCCTCTTATCTTGTGGACAGTAAATTTAGGAAGTTTCCTATATGGAACATAGCCTACAGAATTTGAAAGGATTTTTTTTTAAGGATTTCACTACTTTTTTCCTCCTTGCCTTCCTTTTTTCCTTAATTCCTTCACCTATAAAATTTAACTCTATTCCCTAACAATTAGATGAAAAATAGTTTTGTTTGTAACTGGTTATCATATTTGGTTAAAGGTTGATGCAGATAAAGAAAACTTTCCATGATCATATATCCCTCTAGCATTAGATAGCTATACTGCAGGTATGTGTAATTAGTCAAAAAGAATGCAGATATAGATGGCTCATCACAAATCCATTACTACTTTGAGACAAATAACTAAGCTAGGTGGCACAGTAGATGGAGCACTGCACTTAGAGTCTGCAAAACCTAAGTTCAAATTCAGCCTCACACATTTACTACCTTCATGAACCTGTACAAGTCACTTAGCCTCTATCTGCCTCTGTTGCCTCATCTGTCAAATGGGGATAATGATAATACCCAGAGTTCTTGTGAAGATAAAATGAGATCATATTTGTAAAGCGCTATATAAATGCTAGCTGTTGCAGTTGTCATTATCATTATTATTAAACTGCCTAGCCACTCTTGTCTGTGTCTTGGAGATACCATCTTTGAAACATTACTGTTGTAGTAAGATGTGAACTTTCAGGTAACCAAGGTATATTTATATTTTTGCAGAATAAAATTTGGTGGTGTTCTTTAGAGTTGAAAGGTTTGTACTTACTTCCTGTAGTATTTTCTACCAGTATTTTAAAAGTTAAAATTACTTAAAAAGAATTATTTGGTCACACTCAAGTCAGTAGTAGATGGACTTTAACCCTAAATAAAAACATTGCCTAATAGCTTATTATTATCCAGTGTCAGATGTTTTTGAATTATCACAAAAGCATGATAAAATGCAGTTTATAACTCATAGTAGTGAATAGTGAAAGCAAGTAAAGCTTTCTTGGAAGTGAGAATAAGCAATGCCTACTATATAAGATGACATCTGTATATCTATATGAGGATAAAATGTGTACATAATGGTTGAAAATTCATTATCTTATAGCCATCTAAGTTGCATTATCTTATCAATTCTACCTCCACACTTCTTCACTCACACAACTTTTATTTCCTTCAGCTCCTTGTCATATGGGCTACAATAAGAGCCATCTAATTGGTCTCATAGTTACCAGTCTCTTACTTCTCTAGTATTTCTCCCATACAGCTGTGGAAATAATCTGCCTGTGTCACAGGTCTGGCCATATCATTGCTCCACTCAAAATTTTTTAGTAGCTGCTTATTTATATATTTATAGCATAAAATGCAATTCCTCAGTGTAGCATTAAAAGCCTTACACAATTTGGGTCCAGCCTACTTTTCTGGACTTCTTTCTCATACCTCAACCCCTTCCCACCAAGCTCTTGGCCAAATTGAACCTTCCATCTCCTTTTGTTTATTAGTGGTCTCCACAAACCTGAAGTATATTAACATTATTTCTGTTTTTTATACTCCTTACTTTTTTTTCAAAGCTCAGCTCCTGTATCACCTCCTGCATGAAGCCAGATTGCTAGTTAGCTCTCTCTCACCAAATTATATTGTACTTATTTACTTATATATATGTGCTTTTCCCTTATAGAATATGAGCCCCTTGAGACTAGGAACATGTTTTCTTTCTGTTTTTTCTTCCTTTCCTCCATCCTTCCCATCATTTCCTTCTTTCCTTTGTCTCTTCCTTTCTTCCTCTTTTTGTCTTTGTATCCTTAGCACCATAAGCAATGAATAAATATTAATTAAGTTGTTAAATTTTGTCAAGTTCCTAGTCTGAGCTTTGTCCAAGAGAAAAATTCAGAAATAAAAACCACTGAACTAGTAAAGTACATCCATTTGGAGACCTCCTAGAGCAGTATTTCACGTTGTTTAGAGCCTTTTACCAAAAGGTTTAGAAATTTTTCAGATAATGAAAATAGTTGGCACAATCTGTTATAAACATGTTACTTGTGAAAATTTAGATTTAAAAAAAAAACCTCCTGGGTATTTGGGTGCATATATGATTGTAACACATTTATTGCTGTTCAGAAGTGACAATTTTCTTGCTTATACTCCATCAAACTTGAAACATATGTTGAAACAAATGAAGCTGAAAGAATCTGAAGACAGTGGTTCTGTTTCAGACTTCCTCCAGAGGTGCTTACTCCATTTAATAGTGCTGAAAGTCATTTGTTCTTGGAGAGCACCCCACTTTTACCTATGTTCTAATCTTCTTCATTCTGGAACAACTTACAGAAAACTATAAGTAAACCTGTAGGCGGCATGTTAAAAAAATCATTAAGTAATCCCAGTATCATGACCTTCTATGATAGATACCATTCTAAATACTTCCTTGCTAATTCATTTGCCTTAGAAAACTGATTTTTTTAAAGATTGCATAACTAAATAGCTTAAAAGTTCAAATGCATTTAAGAGATTTATAGCTTGTGACCTGTGAGAATAAAGCAACTTTGCTATATAATAGAATATCAATTCTATCTTACTTAAGGAAGTAATTTCAGACTTCTAGTTGATGTGCAGTTGGAATTCCAGTTATAATCATACTTAAAACCACTGAAGTAGTAAGCCTCTAAATTACACTTCATATTTTCCTAGGGTACTAAAATATAGAAGAAATACTTGGTAGAAAAGTCTAAAGGGAATACATGAGATTGTCATCGTGTAAAAACTTTTTTTATTCCTTTTGCTGGATTTGGTAGGATTATGCTTATGAAATGAGCTTATTGGTGAATAACAGGTAGATAGGTAAGAGTCATGAAAATTTTACTTTCTATAAGATGGCTGTCTTTTGAAAATCAACCCTAAACCTAACTGAATAATAGATATTCCTCAAAAAAAGTAAGGGGAAAGTATCAAGTGGTTAAATCATCTAAAAGTGACAATATTTTCAAGGGAGAAGACACAAAATATGATTTATTTTGGCAAAAATTATCAATATATAGAATTTATCGTGCCACTTTAGACAAATTTTGGGGAAATTGTAGATGTGGCTGAATAGGAGAATGAAAGCAAGAAGTAGAGAATTACTGATGTGAAGATCCAATATGAGAATTAATTTTGTAAAGTTGAATTTTTTTTAAATCCCGTTTTAATATGTGTCCTGCTTATTCTGAATTAAGAGAACTAAATCCCTTTTTCTCTTTAGTATTGATTCCTTTGAGAAAACAAAAAAAGGCAGGTTGGCCACATTTTCTGGAAGTTTGATCAATACAAACAACCAAAAGTTAATTTAGATTTTTAAAAAACTCTCAACTTTTCTTCAGGAATGGTAACGTAAATAATTGCTTCCATCCTACTCCATTTTCCCAACTGAATGAAATCGTTTCCTCTTCAACTTTCTAGAATATAGGGCTACATGATTTAGAGACAGAAAAAGCTTCAGAAATCATTTGGAAATATGCCCTTATTTTACCAGTTTAGAGACTAGTATGCAAACAAGTTAAATGATTTGTCCAGTTAGTAAATAGCTAAGCCAGATTTCAAACCCTTGTCCTCTATGAATACAAATGCCTGTGGTATGTAAATTAATTTTGTATACTTTTGTTTTTTAATTAAATGGGGATAGACACTAGACTTATGATTTCATTAGTATAGGCAGCTCCTGATGAGAATCTACTTCTACCAATTCTTCTAGTTAAATACAGACAATAAAATTGCTTTTAAAACAGTTTTAAAAGTAATGACAGGGGGCAGCTAGGTGGCGCAGTGAATAGAACACCAGGCTTGGAGTCAGGAGGACCTGAATTCAAATTCGGCCTCAGACACTTAACGCAAAAACTAGCTGTGTGACCTTGGGCAAGTCACTTAACCCCAATTGCCCTCCAAAAAAAATAAAATTAATGACAAAAGTATACTTGAATGCTTAATGACTTAGTAAACAAACATTTATTAAGCACTGTCTGTGTGCCAAACACTATATTATGTGCTGGGGGTGCAAAGGAAGTTAAAAAACATGGTTCCTGTCTTCAAAGAGCCCACATCCTAATGGAAGAAAAAGTAAACACTATCCAAGTATCTGTTTACATACAAGATATATAGAGAGAAGAAATGAAAGCTGATGTGAGAGGTGAAGGCACTTGTGGGCCATAGTGGGGTGGGATGGAGGGAAGAGATGGAAAGTCTTCTTACAGAGTGGAGTTTGAGTTGTGTCTTGAAGGAAATCAAAGAAGCCCATAGGCAGGTATAAGGAGAGAGCACATCCCAGGCCTAGAGGATAGTCATTATAAAGGCACTGAGTCAGTAAATCCATTGTCATATTTGAAGAAAGACAAGAAAGCTGTTGTTCCTGAATCGTAGAGTACATGGAGTAAAATGTAAGAAAACTAGAGAGACAATATTATAAAAAGCTTTAAAAGAAAAACAGGATTTCGTATGTATTTGATGACTGGAGTTTATTGAGACGGGGTGACATGGTCGGACCTTCACTTCAGAAAGATAATTTTGTCAGCAGGGTGGAAGATAGATCAGAGGGAAGAGAGAGTGGAGGAGGGGTGACCAACCAGAAGGCTATAAGCAGTAGTCCAGGTATGAGATGTAAGGCCTGCACCAAGCTAGTTGCTTTGTAAGAAGGAGAAATATTTGAGAGGTATTTTGAGGATAGAAACAACATGACTTGGCACCAACAGGTGTCTGAGAGTGAGAGGTTAAGAATGACACAAGTTGGCAAGCCTGGGTGACTAGAAGAAAGGTGGTGCCCTCAAAGAAGTAAACTTTAATGTATTAAGCTTGATTCATTTCTCAAAAAAAAAATCCCCTTTTCTCCACTGTCATGACCACCACCCTAATTCAGGCCCTTACTACCTTGCTGTAGTCCATACCTGGCATGTAATCTCTGTTCTCCTCGGCCTGTTAGAGCCCTTAGTTGATTGAAAGCTCAGCTCAGGTAGCACTGCCAAAAAAAAGACCTTTCCTTATCTCTTTCCTTCCAAGCTGCTGGTGTCTCCACCACCAAAATTATCTTTTATTTAGGCTTATTTTGTGTACATGTTTAGACTTATTTTGTAGATGTTTCTATGTTATATGTAGTACACCCACATACACATACCCCTTATAGAATGTAAGCTCCGTAAGAGCAGTCATTTCTTTTTTGGCATTGTGTCTCCAGTATTTAACATAGAACCAAGAACTTAGTAAAGCATTCAAAAGATGCTTGTTGGTTGCTTAGGTAAAAATTTAAAACCAATGACAAACTAAGTGGGAAGAAAAATAAAAAATGTTGTGGGAGCTTTTCCAGACGCTAGTCATATCTCTTCTCTGTGCAGATTGAAAGGAGTGATATGGAAATTCCTTATAACAGATAATTCATCATTTATATTTGACTTCAGATAAGATTTTGTCCTTAAATATGACTTAATTGTTGTTGCTTTTTTAAATCATCATTTATTTTGGGTCCAGAACTCTCATTTTATTGTTGTAGAAAATTTCTAGTGAGGAAATTTATTCTGTCAATACTAGATTGACAGCTTTTCTGTAACTTAAGAGTATGAGAACATGGCCTGGGGCACTGATAGATTAAGTGATCAGGCAGCAAGTGTGTCCCAGAGGTGGTGCTTGAATCCAGGTCTTCTTACTGCAAAATTAGCCCTTTATTTACTATGCCACATAGCCTTGTTATCAGTGGTATTTTTCATTATCTTTTTGAACATGCCCTAGTGACACTGGACAGAATTGAAGCTCCTTATTTCCATATGTTAAGGGGTTAAAGTTATATGTCATTAATTTGACAAAAGCACGGTGTATGTATAATTTGTCATAAACAGTACTAACAAATATTTTACAGTGTTGTTTTTGATATCTTCCATACATACTTGTATTTCTAATAATGTTACGTGTTTACAATTTGACTTTTTTTAATATATCTCCTTTTCCTCAGAAGAAGAGCATTTGCTTTAAAAATTTAGAATAGTTAACTTTACTTAAAAATTAAAATAAAAATTATATAGTAGCTAAACTTGTTAATTTTTAACAAATAACTTATCTCATCTTTCAGCAGGAGAAAATCCAGATCCAGTTAACACAATCATTTGAAAAAGAAGAGAAACCCTCCAAAGATGAAGCAGAAAAAGGCGATAAGTTGCCCAGAAAAATGTTATCAAGAGGTTTGCAATCTAGTTTTTTTTTGTTTCTAACTTTCATTTTATTTATGCCAGATCAAAGCCCGTGTGAGTTGTGTAAGTAGTAAAATCATTATTGCAGATAATTTAAACTATACTGAAATCCAACAAAACATTTTTTAAAAGAAGACAGCAATAGCATTAAGAGCCACAGCTATTGTGATAATGGTAGTGGATTGTGTTTCCTGGTCTCTTTGGTGTCTGCATATTGAAATATTTAAATTGACATAATACTTTGTGCGTTCTTCCTCAGAATATTACTATACAGATCTTAATATCAGAAGTACAAGTTCAAGAGAAACAAATACATAAAAAATTGTAAGGAGCACCAGCCTGAATTAGTAAAAATTTTCCCCCATAAATATATGACCCAAAATAGTAAATTTCTGAACAGGGTATTTTAAATTCCTTACAAAAACACTTGAAATAAATTTTAGCACTTAGCTTAAAAATTTGAACCTAAGTCTTTTATTCATTAATCACCAAGCTAGTAGGAAACATTATATAAAGAAAACTTTAAGAAGATGAATTTACAAACCAGTTTATAAAATATTTGCAAAGAAATCATTAATGCTTGGAAAATATTGTAGAGATATGATCCCCTAAAAGTATAAAATGAAATTTCCAAGATGACATTTTATTTGCAAAAAGTATCTTTTTTGATGAACTCATTAGAATTTTCTATTATCTGTGATTCTAAAAACCATAGAATACCATAACTAATATTCTTTGTTTCAAAGAACATAGAATATTAGTTAATGATTACCAGAAGTCAAATAGTGGTTTGGTTTGTTAACAAATCATTTTTAAGTGGACCCTGAAAGAAATCATTGTAAAAGAAATGTGAAGTAACCAAATTAGTCCAAAAAGTGTGTTTTAGTACGAAATAATTATGTTTATCGACATTTTTAATTAAGCAAGAAATATTGTCCACTTCAGCTATGTAGAACAGATTTAATTACTTTTCATCTGTTTCTGTTATTACTTTGTCATCATTTTTATATACTTTTTATTTTTTCACTTGCAAGAAATGTATAATGGCCTTTTAAATATCACTTAACCATCACTATCACCCTTTTATATTTTGAAGCCCTCATATTGTGCTAATGTGCTATTCAGTTGCAAAAAAAATCCCTAAGAGTTTTCTACTGGTTTTGGTTCAAGATTAAGTTTTGAAGGGTTTAACATTGTATGTGCCTTCCATGTGATTTTTTAAAAAATATACATTGTTACTGTTAACTAGTAAAATCCCAGTAAACATTTAGAAGCCTGAGCATGTTGAAAAGAAGCAAGTAATCATGTGTACTTTATAAGAGTTTGGCCATTGAGTTATGGTATACAGACCCTGGATGAAATGTTTTATTTTTTTTTAGTGTAGAACAAACCTAGCATTATTTTTCTCTTCCTACAATTAAAATTCTTGTTCCTAAATTACACAAAAATTCTATGTCTATAGTAACACCAATAAAACTGAACTAAGCATTATCTTTTTTAATAGAAATCTTTTAAGTCTAAATTATTTGGAATGTTTCTTTTAAGGAAGACATATTGAGCATGACGAGAGTGGTAAGTACATATTAGGATTTTTCACAAACTCAGAAAATATGTTAAATTGTTATTTTTTTTTAGATTACATTGTGTAACTATATAAATTGATATTGGCAGAAATTATATGGAAGAAGAATTGTGTTGGTCCAAATTAGTTTTAGTGTTCCCCTTTCCTAGTTTATCGATTTTTCTATGTGAGGAACATCTTTTTTATCCAGTAAAATTAAGATGAACATCATGTATATAAGGACAAAAAGATAATTCAAGCAACTTTATACTGGGTTTTTGTGTTGTTGTTTTTTAGATTCCAGTCAAGAATACACAGATTCAACTGGCATAGATCTACATGAATTTTTAGTAAATACATTAAAAAACAATCCCAGGTAAAAATAAATAAAAAGGTTTAAATTAAATCACTTCTAGTGTACCATAATCTTGCTTTTTCTATCTTGACTACTGAGAGTTTTATGAGTATAGCTAGAGATTTCAATGAGGGTAGAAAGAGTTTGTTTCCTATAACTGAGATGATGTTCAGTATGTGTACTATATAGATGTATTTTGTTAGTATTTTTCACCATGATACTTAATCCTCCGTTTTGTTAAGATACATTTGGTTAATTATGAGAGACAAAATTTTGCTTTACTACAACGTACTCTGCTACATAAAATGTAATGTTATAAAATGTAAAATATTTCTTAAGATTGGCTTTTATATTTTAAACAATGCTTTTGTGATTTTCTTTCTGGGGTGATTTTTTGTTGTAAGGGCTGCTAAAGTAAATGTTTTCATAAAACAGAATATTTCTGCCATTTTTAAGTTGTCTAGTGTTTAAAATCCTAGAGGTTCAGAATATATTAAAGTGGAATTACATTCTGACATCTATACCAGTATATCATCAATACCTTGTCTTCTTTGAGATTTAACTTTTGAGTAGTCTGATTTTGAAGTTGTAATTCATATTTATCATCTATACTAATTTATACTTCTTTTCTGTAGAGGATTGTTATTGTTTATTTTTACTTGGATTTATAGCCCAAAGCCCAATAGGGAAGACCTTTCAAACAAATAATTTTTGTCACCCCATGGAAGGTGTGAGTCAAAAAAATGGCAAATTTGTAGAGTGAAATAACCGACAGTTCTATATAACCTGGTGTTTTGCATCTATCTAAGGGGTGATATCCACTTATAACATGGACAAAAAGGAAGAATTAAACCAAAGACCAAAATGCCTAGAAAATCAGACCTACCTATATGTAAATGTAAGCATAAAACATTTCAAAGTCAGACAGCAGTTCATTTTGATTTATCCATATCTCTGCTTTTCTCCATTAATACAGATATTTAATGCCTGGTGTAATATTAATAAATGCTTATTGATTGATTAGCCTAAGGATGAATATATTTCATAGCTAACATAAAATATGACCAATATCAACATCAGACAGGAAATTGTGGCTAATATTAAATCTTATGGGGGAAAAACAGAAGTTTTATTCATCTACTTTCTTTGTACTTTCTTCCGTTTAAGCATGAATAGTGAGTTTTCATGGTTCTAACTAAAGTAATCAGCTTCTGCTGATGTTTTTTAAAATCTAACTTTGGGTGTAATATTGAGTAAGTTTTACTACTTTGGGGGCATTAAAATGTATTTTTATCCTTAAAATATTTGTAACCTAAATATAGAGTGCATACATATTTTAATATTAAAAAATTATCAAAAAAAGTTTTGCTTTCCATTTCCCATGTTAGAGTATCAAATCTGATTTTTTTTCATTCTTAGACCAGTGAGTGAGTGAATCTAATCCAGTGATTTTGACTTAGATTGAAAGTTCTGAAGCATGTTTTTTTAAGCAGCCAACAACATTTTTTTTCTAGATCCTGTTACAATAGCAACTGATAAACTCCTAAGCCTCACAAATGGCTATTAGTAGTAACTTTACTAGGAATGGCACATGCTAACCAAAAAAAATTTATACATTTTTAAAAATCATTTTGTATGTCCAAGAAATTCTGCTTAACTAATCTTGTGTAGAAAAACAGTAACCTTTTTCTTCCATTTAGTAAATTGGACCCAAGATTAAATACTTTAATTTTTAAACTTTTATTTTACTTACTACCATTGATTTCAAATTTATTACTGCATAATAGAAGAGCAGCATGGTATGGCTTATTACAAATATTCAGTAAGCAGTTTGACTGTTAGAAGGTTTTGTGATATGTAGTTTCTTCTTTCAATAGCAGAACAATCCTAATTATAATTGGTTTAGGCTAATGTTAAAATTCATTTACATTCTTTATTATTGGGGAGAGATGCCCAAGGGTCTTTCTGGATGGGCAGGAAGAAGACAGATGTTTTTGCTTTGGCTCAGAAAATTCAGAAATATACATACATACATATGTGTGTGTGTGTGTGTATACATATATACATATATACATATATATATATATATATACATACACACACACATACACACATACACACATACACACATACTTCATGCACCTAATGAATTATTAGTTCTGGAATAGTGACTTGAACCCAGCAGCTAAAATATTTGACACACCATTAATAGTGCTCAATTCACTCCCAGGCATTGCTTTACTTTGTAATGGAATCTGATTCATTGTTTTTAGTCTGTCTTTATAACTAGGTAGTATAGATCTAGATGACTAACTTTAAATTTCTGCTTCGAACAATTTGATTTTTTAAAGTGTATATATTTTAAAGTACTTTTGATAAGCCAAGGGATGATGTTCATCGGGAACTATAAAGAGCTTATTCATTAAGGTGCTTTATAAAGTACTTTTCAGTAAAATTAGCATTTGTGAGCTTAGACAAGACTGTGTCATAATCACAAGTGTTAGCATTTTAAAAATACTGAGCACAGTGAAATGAACATTGAAAAACTTAAAAATACATATAGAAATTAAAAGAAAAAAACTGATTAGAAAAGTAATGGAATTATAAACCCGACCCTAATTAATCTAGTAACAGACCTGGATATGAATTAGGTCTGTTAGGACTTGTAGATTTCATTTTCATTCTTATGGGAAAACAAAATTCCTTCCAGATTTTAGCCCACAAAGGAAAACTTAATCTGTCGTGCATTTGAGATGCAAACACAGAAAACTGTTAAATATACTGTTGCCAAATGGAAAACCTGAGAAAACAAGATGATTTTACAGTTGTGAAAATGTCTTCATTATTTGTGACAACCTTGTGAGGCAGAATTCTAAAACTTCTTTTTAAAAAAGAGAGAGAGTAAAATAACCTTCTATATCATAGAAGTAGATAGAAATGCCAAATATCCTCCCTTGGGAATACACCAGGTATTCATACTTCATTTTCCACCAAGAAGAATCCTAACTTTCAAATGTGTTTTGGGATGGAGAAAATTATGTTTGGGATTTTGCATCACAAATTGAGTTAGCACAAGGCTTGGCACATACTAGGTTCTTAGTAAATATTTCTTGACTTTTCTTGATATTTTCATAGCAATCATGTTGGGAGAAACTTTTTTCTCACTGTTCAGTTAATAGTGGAATGTAACAGTTGGGGAGTAGAAAGGAATAAACCTCAGTGGTAGCACATTTCTTAACTTTTAAGTGAGATATAGGATCATTTCTCACTCTAAAATAAGAGATGAATATTTGAGACTTTTTTTGCACATATAGAAATAAATGTGTGTTAGCTATTCTTCCTGATCAGATCAGTGACTTACTGGGTTTATATTTGGAAATACTCCTATTTGAAAATTAACTCTATCCCAAATCAAACTTTTGCTTTGATAACCTAAAAAGGCAGAAAAGAGAGAATTGTTCTGAGTGTGTTGATCTGGCAATTTTCTACAAGTCTGCTATTACAGTGAGAGAGAGTTATGGTATTTTCCGGGGATGTTCAATTTTAATGTTACTAGTCTTTTATTAAGTATTTGTCTTAATACATGAAATTTCTAGTGACTACAAAAAGATGCTAGTGCTGTATTCCCAATACATAAAGTAAGGCCTTTGGGAATCTGTGACTGCTTTTTTAGACCACTAGGGTATCATTAAATGAGTTATAGTTTCAGTACTAACTGATATCATAGTAGTCTGGAAGAGTTTATGCAAGATCCCAAGGGTTCTTGTTTATTTTAATACATGCTTGAAGAGGATGACTCTCATTAGGTTTGGTTTGGTTTTATTTAAAGAAAAAGTACCTAAAATTCTGTGTTAAAAGTAAAGGTTTCATAAAAATGAGGACCAAATCCACTTCCCCTTCATCACAGTTAACAAAGTAATAAATATTTCCAGTGCCATTGTCCATTGCTGCTCAGTTCCCCTCGTGCTTGATTCCCTGAGGAACGTTCCTGTTCTTGGCATTCCATAGTCTGTTTCTTGCTTCATGGGGTATTACTACATGGTGATGACAGTGTAAACATAATCAAAGATTTTTATTTTTACTGTCTTTTCTTTTACCTAGCCATAAAAACAAGAGAAAATTTTATATCCTAGCTCTGCCTCATTGCAATCTTCCTGTCGTACAAAGCTATCTAAGAAATTAATAAAACTGAAGGTTTTCATTCTTTAAAAGTTGACTGTTTTAGAAAAACTGGCCAGTGCTGTGGAATTCTGTGGTGATCAAACCCCAGAATTCATTTCTTAGAAGAAAATATGTCAACCATGTACCTTATAAAAATTCAGTGATATTTATGATTGCTTCAATTTTAGGTTTCATATAAATATTGTTCTGTTTTGTTTTTCAGGGACAGAATGATGCTGCTGAAATTAGAACAGGAAATTTTAGATTTCATTGGTAATAATGAGTAAGTTCTGAAATTTTAAAAGAAACCAAGTTTCCAACACCAATATTACTGTTTTGCTAAACTTACTTTTGTTTTTTATTTCTAGATCTCCAAGAAAAAAGTTCCCCCCAATGACATCTTACCATAGGATGCTATTACATAGAGTAGCTGCTTACTTTGGATTGGACCACAATGTTGATCAGAGTGGGAAATCAGTCATAGTGAACAAAACTAGCAATACAAGAATGTAAGTGCTAAAAGAGTGTGTGTCTCTTTCTGTTTCTCTTTGCGTGTATTTGGACCAATGTTTTTATGCGTATTGTTGGATTAATTCTTCCTATACACCTTTTACATAAGCCTCTCCTAGTGCTTTATCGGTTTAGTTGATTTAGCCTTTAAATGACCTTTTATAGTAATAGCAAAAAATCACTTATTTCACCAGTACAAATTGTTCCAACCTGAGCTGAAATGTGGCAGATGAATGAAAAATTTATGTGATGGATTAATATCTTTGAAGTTGCTTTGTAAGCATGGTATATAATTTTAAAATGCACAAAGACTCTCCAGTAGGGGCCGTTTTTTTTACTCCTGGTATCCAGAATCAGAGAGATATTGGAATACAGCAGCATATATAAGACAGACACACTAAGGCGGAAGTATCAAGTGGGCAAAATCTATTTTTCATATCCTGCTCTTTCATTCTTGCCCATCCCTCTCCTGCTTCCATGATACCCCTCATTTCCATCACTAGCTTAAGTCCTTTCCTCCACACTTCCAAATTATTGTTGTCCATCATTTCTAAAGTGTTATTACTTAGTAGTTTAACTATAAATTAAGCTTTATCTTTTTCTTACTGGCATTTTGTATTTTAGAATAAGGCATAAAAAAAATGAATAAGGTGAACTCTTAAACAAGGAAAATCCTTGAATTCCCAGGAGAATTCAGCAAAAACAGTAGAATAGCAGTCAGGGAGTATTGCTATTTTAAAGAAAGAGCTACTCTTCTAGGTCTCCTTCAATTATGTCACCCTCTCAGACTGACCACATGTAAGACTGGCCCAGTAGAACATCTTTTTGGTTGTCTTAACAAACTTGAGTCCTTAGCAGTATCCTACCAGGTTATCTAGCTGACAGTCATCTGTCTTATGGTAGTAAGAATCAGTAGATTTGAAGAAGTAATTAAAAACACAGATTTTTTTTTCTAAATTGTTTCCCTGACATCCTTGAATCCTTTATTTCAGGGCCCATGGTTATGTTATATTTGTTTATATCCCATTTGATTATAGCCCAATTAAGCTATTTACCTAGTACTGAATTAGGGTTTTGAAAATTAATTTTTCACTTTACAATAACTCCTTCATATATGATAAGTATGGATTGAATTTAATAAAAATCATCATACATTGTTTTTCATAATCATAACACAGTTAGAACTAAACTGACAAAGTATGGATGGCTTTGAAAGGTGTTCCTTTTTGCTTTAGAATCTAAGTATTTTAGCTTTGTTTAAATATATTGCTTTTCCTGCCTATTCCCCAACTACTTTTTTGTACCTCATTCATTTAGGAACTACAGTCATGTCCAAACCCAGAAAGAATATGAATTGAGTTAGGGGAATAAGCTTGAAGAGCAGTCACACTAAGGTGAACCACAATTGTTTTAACCAGATACCTTCCAACTTTACTAAAAGTTGCTGGATGCCCAAATACATCTTCATTAGCAGGCATTTTGACTAACCTTTAGACTAATGATTCTCTAAGGTTTTCAATACAGTGTAACCTCATTCATTTGAATGTCATAAGTCATGTTAGAAAGTTTTAGGGTTTTTTAATTTGAGACCAAAAAAAAAATTTAAGTCATTTGAAAGTTTTTAATCATGCATTTCTAGTAGTACGGAACATTGACGTAATTGTGATTAATTGAAATTTCAAATCATTGAAGTTACACTGTATTCTTATTTTATATCTTCTGGGATATAAAGGAGGTTTTAAAACAGAAAACCTTAGAGATCTGCTCCAATGAATAAAAACCAACTTGCCTTTTCCTCATAGGCAGATTCCCCGCTCCAGCGTTGAACCTGTGGTGTTATGGAAGTCAGCAGCCCAGTGCACACTGGGGTGTCTCAGTAGAGCGGGAAGTTGGCGATTGCAGGGCAGTAAATTCAGGCTCCTGTAAAAGAAAGAGGTAAGACAGTCTTAAGGTTAGCCGAAATGCCTGCTAATGCTCCTTGGGGTGGAAATCCAGCTGCTCGTAGACAAGTTGCGAGGCACATGGTTCAGCTTTATTTCCTTTAGAGCATATTTACTAAAACATAAAATCCGTGAGTCGTGAAGAAAGAGGAGAATATAATTCCCTACAACGATAAGCCTGTCCCTAGGTGTATGTTGAAAAATCTCATGAGTACCAATAGGAAAGTGATTTTATTGTTATAGCTGTTCTTAAAAAGGTGGTATTTTAAAGATAACCTACTTGTGGCTCTTCTCAGTTGACTTAAGGAAACATTTTTACCTTCTCTTTTTTTTTTTGCATCTCTGGACATGTTTATATTAAGGTCTGTCCCTCACTCAAGCTGTCCAACTAAATCTTTTAAAAATGTTCACTCGTTTAGTTTATATTCACATGTGTTTCGTTTAACAGGTTTTCTCAAGTTATTTAGTCTTTTATAAGACTATTCACTTTTTATTTATTTATTTATATGATGATAGTATATATAATATAAATAATAATAATATATAATATAAAATATATATAATAAATAATTATAAGACTGTAAGACTTTTATAAATAAGACTATTTTATAAGACTATTTTGTGTTGGAATAATAATTTTGACACCTATGTAATGCCTTAGAGTTTACTAAGAACTTTCTTTATATCTTTGTTGGGGGAGAGTAGAAAAAGATTATCTCGGGTAAAAATGAAAGATATTCATTCAAATGAAAGATAGGTCATTCAACCTCTGTGAATCCTCAATGATCTGTATATCCCTTTTCAAATCATTACAGTTTTTCACAATTTTAACTTTGGAACAGCAATTTTCTACTGTAACCCAGAATCTCATAGAGTACAAAATTATAGAAATAAAGATTATAGATAGCAAGTCTTTGTAAAAAGTAGTCTGTAAGATAAGTTTTTTCGTTAAGTGCTAACCTGCATTATCATGCTTTTTGTTCTTTTCTTTTTTAGACCAGATCAGAAATTTAACGATCATATCAAGGATGATAAATGTGAAGACTTTCAGAAACGTTATATCCTTAAAAGAGATAACTCTAGTTTAGACAAAGATGATAATCAGGTAACTATAATTAGAACATTTTTCTGACTGTGGCATTCATTCATTTTCGCAGTATAAATATTCACTACTTTTTTTTTCTCATTTAGATGAGAATACGATTAAAAGATGACAGAAGAAGCAAATCTATAGAAGAGCGAGAAGAAGAATATCAGAGAGCTAGAGATCGGATATTTGCCCAAGATGTACGTAAACTAAACATAAACTTAATAATTCAAAAGGTTGAAAGTTGTGCTGATTATTCACTTGTAGAACCCTTTTATACCTTCACCACTACTATTGGGCAAAAGCTTCAAAAATAGAATGTTTCTTTTGTTATCTGTGAGGTTTTCTTTTCTTTATAGATACGGTATGTAGTTGACCATAATTCAGCATTTCCTGTTTGTCCTTTTTTTAATAGTCCCTGTGTTCCCCAGAAAGCTTTCTTACTGACAAAAGGTAAGTAGATTTTTGCTTTCATTTTTATCATTATCTGAATTCTGCTGACAGCAATCAATTAATGTCTTCTTAAAATTCCAACAGAATCCAAGAGGAAGAATCAAACAGTACACAGCAAAGACGCCAGATATTTAGGTATTTGATACTTGTTTTAGATACTCTTAAAATCCCCCTCACGTGTTTTGCCATCCTTTTCCTACATTTTCAAAAGCCATATGTGGTTTCAAAGTTCATTTTCCAAATTCCAGGGTCAATAAAGAAGCATCTGGAAGATCAGCCACCAGCCATCAGAGCAGCACTGAGAACGAACTAAGGTGCTCTGAGCCCCGTCCCTGGAGCAGCACAGACTCTGATAGTTCCCTCCGCAATTTGAAGCCAGCTGTAACCAAAGCCAGCAGCTTCAGTGGAATTTCAGTTCTGACACGAGGGGATAGCTCTGGAAGCAGCAAAAGCATAGGCAGACTTTCAAAAACAGGTATAAATGTCTCGAGAGAGTTATGGAGCAAAATGCGAACTTTCTTGGTAATTTAATGTCTTGGTTTATTGTTTATAGTTATAGTATGTAAATATCCCTAAAAGCAATAATTCTTTCCATATACCACAGGTAGATTTTAAAGCATTTTTCAAAATAAAAAGCTTTAGGTGATCTAATTTTAAGAAATGAGTTAAACTTCTTTGAAAATTCATCCCACTTGCCTGAGTTCAGCCAGAATATAAGGTATTGACTGTATTGGTAGTGGGGCAGCATGGTGGTACAGTTGATAGAACGTGAGGCCTAGAATCTGGAGAACCCAAATTCAAATCCTGCCTCAAGCACTTATTAGCTATGTGACACTGAACAAGTCAGTGACCTCTGTTTGCCTCAGTTTCCTCATCTGTAAGATGAGCTAAAGAAGGAAATAGCAAACCACTATACTATCTTTGCCAAGAGTACTCTAATGAGGTCACAGGGAATCAAACATGATTGAAACAACTGAACAATAAATATTGGTAGTATTATTTTTTTTTAAGTTCTCCAGTGAACCCTGAAGATTATTGTTTGGGTTTTTATTATAGTGTCTTTCTTCATCTAAATTGAAATGAGTAAAAGTTCTTGAAAACTGTTGTGTGTTTTCTTTGGATACATAGAAAGTAAGGATTAAATACCAAGCTAGAATTTGTGAGATTCTAAATGACCAAAGCAATCTAACAATATTTCCCCTCCCCACCCCCATTTTTTAACAATACATTGACTCAGAACCATTTTCCCTCTCTGTTTTTTGTCTTCCAACTTGATTGAGTCACACATCTCTCAAGTACTTTTGTGTGCCTTTATTCTTGAACTAAAATTCCTATAAAAGTTGGAAATATCATTTATGTGTTGAATAAATATTCAGTTTAGATTAGACATGTAGTTCTGGAGGTGAAGATCTGAGGTAGACCGGTATGTGTGAAAACAACAAAATTTTTCTAAAACCTGACTTTGCTGTTATTGTAAATTGCTCGTTTTAATGAAAAACACTTTTTCTCTGACCTTTGCCAGTTCTTTCAGAAAACAAATAAAAATACATTAATGGTAGTTTACATGAAAAGATACTGATTAAGATTGGTAGGAGTTTCTGTACATAAGAAATCTACTTATACAATAAATACATGATAGCCAAAAAAATCCATCATAATCTGAACTGGCAAATAAAATAAATAAATTACCTGCAAATGAACCTTGAAAATGCTATATGTTTTGTAGAATTATTTTCTGTTTTTTATTTCAGAAAAAATCACAGTTTAATTTCATTCATTAAAGGAAAAAACTGTTTTTAATAGGACTGTCACCACTCTTAATAAATGTGACTTGGTTGTAATAGTTTAAACAACTATGATTATTTCATGGTGTAGTTATAAGAGTACTGGATTTGGAATGGGGTCCTGAAAATGCACTAGATGTGGGAGCACACACTTGGATTGAAATCCTAATTCTGCCACTCTCCACCTACGTAACTCTAAATCTCAGTTTCCTTCTCTGTAAAATGTAAAGGTTAGACTCAGCCTTTGAGATTCTTCTAGTTTTATATCGTTGTTCCTACCCTGCAAATCCTAATTTACATAATTATTATACCACTATCCAGAAAAATACTAATTCTCCATGGACTGAGTCAACTTTCACTTTTTATAGGCTGATCCACCACAGCCATTTCAATTTCTTATCCAGTTGCATACCATTTAGCTACTTTGTTGATTATTTTTACCCAGAAAGTGGACAAAAGATAGAGAAATTGTTGAAACTTAATTGAATTAGTTTAGCAGTTTACTGAGAACTTCATTCTGGAAAAGTTGAAACTAACAAATGTTAGTTTGTTTAGTAAGTTTCTATGAATTTCTTTTTATATGCCATCCCTGTCCACTATTTTCATGGAAAATTGGAGAGTTGACTTTATTATTGGAGATGATGTGAATTCCAAATGCATTTCTTAAGAGAGTAACTTAAAATTATCTGCAAGAATATGTAATGTCATTTAACTTGGTCTTTCTTTGTTCTGGATTACATAAAGACATTTCAGATACAAGTTCTTATGCCTTGAATATGTTATGCTTTTTATTACAAAAGGAATTATAATCTATACATTCCTTTGGTGTTTGTCAAAAAGGTAAAACTATGTCAATTTATGTTTTGGAAATTGGTTTGATGTGCTTTTTGGCTGTTTGTTGTCTGGTTTTATCAGCAGACTGCTTGAATTGCATGCTTTGGCTATGTAAGTTTATTATTGTAAATAGCTTCTATAGTCTACTTACTATAATAAACTTGCTCAAGAAAAGACCATATTTTAACAGACCATCCAAAAGAACCTGTGGTTTTTTAATGTGGTAACTGCATGTTATGATATATGTATACGATAAATTTTTAAAGTCTGCATTTTTAAATGACTTTGATATTTCTATATCTAAATAAAAAATCAATTTCTCATTACTCCTTTCCTAGGTTCTGAGTCTTCTAATAGTGTAGGGTCATCCACGGGCTCTCTTTCTCACATCCAGCAGTCTCTTCCAGTTACAGCTCTCAGCCAACCTTCTCATGGCCCCCCTGTCGTCTATCCAACTGTCAGCACTAGTAATTCTCTTTCCTTTGATGGTGGCCTAAGTGGGCAAGTTGCATCTCCTAGCACTAGCTTCTTTTTGCTTCCCTTGGAAGCAGCAGGCATACCACCTGGCAGTATTCTGATCAACCCACAAACAGGTTGGTATCCAAATATCGATGTATGTTTTAGTCAAGAACTCAGGAGTTATTTATAAATTAAAGCACGTTTATGAATTTTTTTTTTCTGTTTGTCTTTACCATCTTTACAGTCTTCGTGGATTATTTCTTCCTAAGACGTTGATTTTTTTTTATAAAAAGTTAAAATGTATATAATAACTTTTTTTTCCAATGTGAACTTCATGGCATCGCCTTATTCTAGTCTGAATGATGGTTTAAATCAGAGTAGGAGGAGTAAAGTTATACATAAACAAAGTGCCTTAGCTCAAATCTGACTAAATTTCGTTTGTTCTCAAAGTACCTTTTTTCCCCAGACAAAACTTAATGTGACTCAAAAGTATATGCAAAAAGACGCATAATTAACTGCCATTCTTCTTAAATTACCACGAAGTCTTCTAAGTGGTAGTGATATTATTTTCTTATAGCTATACTTCATTGGCACATATGCTACTTTCCAAGAATATGACATAATTAAGGCATTTTGCCAAGCCCTACCTCCATCTCTTAGAACCTTATACTTATATGTGACTAAGGTATTAGTTTATTTTAAAACTAATTTCAGTTAGTGAATATTTAATGTGCAAACAACACTATTCTAGACACTTTTGTAAGTAGAAGAAGAGTACAAAAGAAGACAGCCCTTATAGAATAACCAGTAAGGAAATAAAATATATACAAATGGATCAACGAAATAAAAATTTTAAGTAGTGTATAAATAAGTATATTTCCATTGTCTTTATTGTGCCTGTTTTTTTTCCTTTCAAGAAATAATGTTCATGGGGCAAGGGGGTGGCTAGGTGGCACAGTGAATAGAGTACCATCTCTGCACTCAGAAGGATCTGAGTTCAAATCCGGCCTCAGACACCTATAAGCCGTGTGACCTTGGAAGCAAGGCACTTAATCCCAATTGCCCTGTCATCCCCCCTCCAAAAAGCCAAAAAGAAAGAAAGAAAAATTCAGTTGTGAGTGTCTTGCTAGGTGAATAGAAAAGTCTTATTTTATAGTACTTGGATTATAAATAAATTTTATCAACTAAAAATAGCATGTTAACATGTACCCAGTTAAAACGTTCCCTTCTCTGAAGGTGACTTTTCCTATGCTATGAGAATGTCTTATATCCTCTGCACAGCTGAAACTACTAGAGAAATTTTCTGGAAAATCTGGAAGCTAAAACAGATTCAGCAGTTATTATTCATCTGTACATTTCTTATTTCATAAAAAAAAAAAAAAGAAAAATTCGGTAGTGAAGCTAGAGACCAAAAAGGAATTATTTCCTTACAGAGGATTTTTCTTCTCTAATACATGGCGTCTGTAACTTTAGTGTAAACCTTAATCTCTACCCAGCAGCACTGAGGAAAAGCTCCCCCATAAAATGAAACCCCCTTTATAGGAAATAAAATGAAACTACTAAGTTACTCATCATAATTATCTGTATCCTCTATTTTTCCTAATTTAATTGGTGAATATATTAAGTAAGGAGGTCACTCAATAACCCTTTCCAAAGGATCTACTTCAATAGGTGCCAAACCTTGAACTGAACATTGGGTTTCTTCCCCAGCCTCTTTTCATCAGCAATAAATGAAGTAGCAGAAGAGAACCAAAGTTGAAACCTCTCTAGCTGTATCTGAGACCAAGAAAGAAAGCCCACAAGAATTCACACAGAAGGGTTTTAGGAGTACCTCTCTTTCTCTAAGAGGGATGCTGAATATTTTTAGTAGAATGCACACTCCTTGTCTTTTTTTGTTGTGTTGTAAAAGGCTCTGTGCCTTTCAATTGGTACACATTTCATTATATCTGTGGTCATTGCCAAGAAGTTCACAATGTTTCTTTTAACAAAATCAAAGTAGTTGTGGTATCTGCTGATTTGGAAGTTTTGGGTATACTTAACTATGTACCATTTTGTTACTTGCTTTGTGAAATTGTGTGAGTGCTACTCTTAATTAACTACAGAATAACTTAACATCCCAGTTAAAGGTTTAAATTCTGGATTTGAAAGGCAACATAGAGTTTGGGGTGGTTCGTGTGGGTTTTTTAGTTAGCTTTAAAAATAACTTTTGATAATCTCGTGTAAATGGCTTAAAATAAATTGCAGGTATTCTTTGTCCTTTTAATAATCATAATTAAAAATCATAATTAAAATTATGTTTAATTTAAATACAATAGGGAGTTGAGTGTATCAAAGATTTTACCATTCTCTGCATGCTGAATGGATTATAAATGTGATAATATTCCTCTCAGTATAGCATTTATCTTTTGAAATTATTTTGTTCTAATATAGCAGTATGTTATAGAAAATATACTTCGTATTTTTTAAGTCTTTTTCCAATATAAGATATTTTTCTCCTTCTTTTTTAGGTCAGCCCTTTATAAATCCTGACGGCAGTCCAGTTGTGTATAACCCTCCCCTGACTCAACAGCCTGTTAGAACTCAAGTGCCTGGACCTCCACAGCAACCTCCTCCTCCCCAAGCATCTCAACAACAAGCAGCCAATCACATTATATCACAGGTGCACATATCCTAGATTACATGATGTCATGTTTACCTTCCTTCAGTTAGTCTGGGAAGAGATTCACTAACTTTAAGTGGGTGAAAGTGAGGGTTTCCTAGAACCTTAATCCTCTTTCTCTTTTCTGGAAGACCCCATATTTCCATTTCAATACTTAATGTATTGCAAAGACTTTCTACCCAGCATTAATTATTGGACCATTTTCTCCTTCATAAAAGTTGCTCACATCACATATTTACTTGAAAACTATGTCTCATTACTCTCAGGGAAACTAAACTTTAAAACTTTCAGGGCTCCTCAGCTAAATACTTGCAAAGTAGTAAAAAGTAAGAGTATTTTTTTAATCAGTCTCCCCTGCAAATATTTAACCCCTGTTCCACAATGCCAGCAGGGGAGAAGAAAAGATAACAAAGATACAGCTGAATTGAAAGCACAAGTGAGCAGTTTGCTGCTGTAAGTCAATATATTAAGCAGTTAGAAGAAACTGAGTTTAGTTGCTCAGTTCCCTATAAGAAGTCATCCTTGTTCACTACCACACAACCCATTTGCATAGGCTTAGAAATTCTGTTAATTTGAATTCCCAAAGGCTCTAACCAGTTTGCCAAGTACAGACATTTCAAGGCTAATGGAACACAAATGAAAACTTTATTTCATAAAAACACCTTTGTAGAACTTGACTTATAGAAATAACTCCACTGTTCTTTTGCTCTATCACTAAAATATCACACGTCCTTTGTCAGAGAGTTTGGTAGAATTGTACCAAATCTTCTTCCGTATCTGACATATGTTCTAGTTTAGATCCAAATTAGCTAATTTTAATTTGTTTGTCTTTTGATAAACCCAGTAAAACTTTATTTCCCTGTGCCCTTTTTGCCTGTAGGAAAGAGCTAATTACATTTTAAATAAATTAATTTTTATGCTATAAAAGTTAATACAGGATTTTTAGGCTTTTTATTTGAATCAGAGTAGCCAGTGAAGTTTATTTTGGCCATTCGAAAGTTAGGTTAAATATTGCAAAGGGCACCAAAAACTATTCTACTGTTAACGAAGACTGATAGTTCTAGAATATATAGTTATTTCAGCTCTTAAGCCATTAATAAGCTTTCCTGAGACTATACTTTGTCAATTATGTAGTTATTACATAATAATAGTTCCAAACAGCATCATGACCTAACCCAGCCCTGTTTCTTTATTTTGGCTATCAATTGCCCTATGCTTCTCCCTGTATCAGAGGAATTTGCCTGTGACTTTGGGAACATGCAGTCCATATTTTCAGTGTGCCAGACCAAATGAATGCTAATTTTAGATTATTTTAAATTCCAAAAAAGTATTTTAAACAATATTTTCAATGATTTAGTGTATCTTTAAAACAACATTAGCATTGTATTAGGAGGTTTAGGGGACAGCTTTTCACATCTTTTGGATTTGTGCATTTCTGAGCATTTGCTAAAGAGGTAAAAGCCAGCAAGAAACTTTAAAAAACCAGAGTTTGATTCTTTTGTTGTTCATGTTTAGTCTGTATCTCTAAGCCATAACTATTAATTGTCATGGATACAAGATATAGTCCTATATGTCAAGTTAAGCAATTCAGTCAGAGAACAGATACTTTGAAGAACGACAATCTAAATGAAGCCATGGTGTGCCATGAAATCTGTGGCAGGCTTTCCTGGTGTGACATCAAGTGTTTAACAATGTGTAAAGTTAATTAGACAGGCATAAAGCCAATGAGTATATGGAAGCCTTTCAGTATCCTCCTTGGTATCTGGAATACTATAGCCATGGATGCTCATCTTATTGTCCAGTCTTGGGACTATGATGAAGTTTTCCAGCCACTTAGTGTTCATACACTCAGTGGCATTATTTGCTCTTTACTTGTACAAATGTTGTATTGCGCACTGGAATATGGTTCATCCCTAGGATTACTGGTATCTAGCAGTCCTACAAATTCTAAAGGTTTTAGATGAGCCACACTGTAATATTTCTTTAAATAATACTGCCCAAGGTAAGGAGACTGCTTTTAAGTGTAAAGTCAGTTGGAAAAGGATAAAGCATTATTGCTTCTAAGTGATGTCAGAATTTTTCTTTTCATCACTCAAATCACATTGTCAGCAGTTTTCTTATGAGTATTTGAAACTGAAGAAACCTCAAATTAATGCTTATGTGTTAACATCTTTTTATTAAATGTCTTTTTATTTTTTTGTCACCAAAAAACTAAAGCTTTGTCTCATCTGGTGTTGGTACACTAAGTCAGAATGTCTGGAGTAAAGTTATGCCTGAATGGATATCCAAGTTAAGATTGTTTGAAGCAGCCTGCACTTAGAAGTCAGGCAGTTAATTCAATCTGAGGCATATTGTCATCCTTTTTTTTCCCATCTCAGAAATTTGTATGACAGCCAAGTACTATTCTCCAGATACTTCAGCGAAGTGTTCATGTTTGGGTTGTAGTTTCATAGCCAGACTTTTACGTTCTGCCTTTCATTTTAATTGAAAACGATTCTGAGAACCTACTCAGTAGTTTGTTGGGTTTGGAGCGGTGGGAAGAGGTCGTGTTGGTTTTTGTTTACATATTTTTAGTGCATTGCCTCTGTAGTAAAAACATATTTCACCTCTCTATTTATTCATTTATTTGGAGGGGGGAAGGCAAGGCAGTTGGGGTTAAGTGACTTGCTCAAGGTCACACAGCTAGTGTGTCAAATGTCTGAAGCCAAATTTGAACTCTGGTCCCCCTGACTCCAGGGCCAGTGCTGTATTCACTGCACCACCTAGCTGCACGCCTCCCTCTTTATTTCTTTTTTGTGCTTATGCTCATTTTGAAATAACTTTTCCTTTTTTAAAATGGTTCTCTTAACCACTTTTCTTGAACATGTTTATTGTAGATTTCTTTTAAGCACTATCTTTGGACGTGTGTCTTCCAGAGGAGAGATTCCATGTACTCATTTTTTAACTAAGAGTAGGGGGGTTTTATCTGTGGTATTCTTGTGGAAAGAGTACTAAACTAGAAATGATGCACCTCAGGCTTAGTCTTTGCCAAGTTTTTTTAACTTGCTTCAGTCTAATTTTTTGGTCTGTAATATTGATAGAATGATTGGTAACATATGTATGCATACTTTCAAGTTTTGGGGAGATAGTGGTTAAATATAAGGTGGGCAAAGTACAATGTGGTATTCTTTAAAGATGCTCCATATGCTTTGGAAATGGTGAGAATTTTTTTAATCATGATTACCTAGTTGGCCTGTTTTCCCAACATATATGTCACAGTACATTTGTTAAATGAAAGAGACTAATACTTAAAATCATTGCTACTTTAGAATGTAGAGTTGTGCCTACTCAGGTGTTTTTTCCCAAGCTATTAAATAGTTTCCACCAATTTTGTTTTAAGAATAGGAGCTGTAATTTTTTTTAATTACGTGGCTTACTTAAAAGCCCCCTCCCACAGGGCAAAGATTAAGAATAAGTAATTTTTCTCCTGATATCTGAAAACAAAAATGATGTTTAACAAATAGAACTTTAAGTTACTAAATAAATTACCTATTTCAATTAAACTTCTATTGCTTACTGAGTAAAATGAATTGAGAGTCTTAGAAATACTTTTATTATGATAAAATATCCTAGTTCTATAATAAGTATAAAGACTTTGGGGAAGTTGTATATTATTCCCTGAAGTTTTTACTGGGTAGCATTTCTTCACTTAGTATTGTATTTTGCCTTTTATACTATGTCAGTAGTGATTTGAAAAGTTGTAATTATTTTAAATTATTGTAAAAGATTGTAACTTTCCATTTTATGCACTTATTTTACTCTGACATTAACACTTTTTGTAAACCTGTTACTTCTTCAGCCTACTCGGCCTCTGCAGTCTTCTTCACAGCCTGTTCAGTACTCTACAGTCCCTTACCCATCCCCGCTCCTGCCAGTCTCACCTACCCAGCAATATACTGTGGTATTTTATCTTCTACTCACCTCCTGCATTCTTTTTGTGGGTGAATGTGTGATGAACGCCAATGTATGTTTCTTCTGTGTTATTAGCATGAAACAAAGGTGCCTTCTCACTTTTTTGACTAACGGATACATACGTGAAATTTAGGAAGTACCCATATCCCTTACAGACCAAAATTGAAGTATTTAAAATACAGCATTAATCACTTTGTCACTGTTTACTTCCAATCTAGTCTTTTCTAGCCTTCTCATAAAATAACCCTTCCAAATTATTTCCTCCCAGATGTTAGATTTTGTTTGATTTTGTTCCTAGTCATGGCACTAACAGTCTTATGTTGCAATTAAAATTGTAGATTTCTTCTGATTTGGGTCTTTGATATCTCCATTGACCTCTTTTGTAGTGTCGATAGCAAATATTCAGGATAACTATAGCTAATGTTTCTGTGGGAGATTGTTCTGAGAAGCATCAGCCCATATTAAGACATAGATATAGGTAATTCTAGTTGTACAAAATATGAGTGGTGATTTAGAGAGTGATTTTTTTTTCATAGGGGAAGGCAAGGCAGTTAGGTTTAAGTGACTTGCCCAAGGTCACACAGCTAGTAAGTGTGTCAGGTGTCTGAATCCAGATTTGAACTCAGGTCTCCTGACTCCAGGGCCAGTGCTCTTTTCACTGCACCACCTAGCTGCCCCTTGACTGATTTTTTTTTTTAAGTCAGCAGGTCTGAGCTTATAGTTCCACATAGCTGTTGACCCTGTCAAGGCACTTAGAAGCCTTTCTACTTATTCTGTAAAATGATACCATTGTTCAGAATGTTTTTAGGACTCTTCATATAAAACTCTCTTCAGAGCCAAATTTGTAAGCTATATGACAGTCGTTTTCATTACTTTAATGATTACACATTTTTTCCCCAAAGCAGATACTGCCCAGCTTAAAGCACCTGGCTTACTTGTCTCCAAGTTTATTGTTTTTTTAATCTGATCCACTCTCAAGTAATGATTTGCTAAAACTGTTGAGGATTTTACAAAGAGTATGCCAAAACTCTGAAGGCTGGTAATAATCATAGCGAACATTCCAAAAATGTTTGAGGCAGTGACATTAATGTAGTCCCAAATTGCTTTCCAGAATGGCTGGACCAATGTACAGCTCCACCAACAGTGTACTGGTATAACTCATTTCCCACAATCAAACTTATTCAGTTGCTAAATAGAGAATTTCCCTTGCCAATCTTCCTTCCATTCACCTCAAATATAGATCGTGATTTTTACCTTTTGATTATTTCAGCTTCAGCTTAATGGTTTTTAAGTCATCTTTTTAGTATCAACTTATTTTCAAAGTTGTCTTCAGTAGTAGAAATATGCTTATTGCCATCTTTTACCTTGGCACCATTTGCATGTTTTGAAGGCAACAAGTTCAGCTGTGTTCTAATCTTTAAATCAGTCATTCAATAAAACACTTGTTAGATGACAGAGAAAATTTCTGTTTATCTTGAAAGTTACTAATGGTAAGGACCTTGTCCATAGCTTTAAATCACTATAGTGTTATAAATCGATACTATAGTGTTGTAAATTATTTAACTTCAGAAGGAACCTTACAAATATTTAAGAAAATGATAGCTAAAACTTCATTGAGTTTTTTTTTTAAATTTTGGCATGGAGGTTTGCATCAGGATACTAAAGATAAAATCATGCACATGGATTTTAAGTTTAAAAATACTTGATTCGTAGTCAAGTGATATATGCCGTCCTCTGGTCTTTGAAGTCCTTGTTTGAAATGCCAGTATAATTTAAATTGCAAATCTTATCATAATCATTTGTCTTACTGTTTGGGCTTCATTTAGGTCTACAGTTGAAAAAGTTTTCTTTAATTTCAAATATTAAAGGCTTTTGTTTTCTACATTTGTTTTAATGTTCATCTTATTCTAAACACGTTAAAAAATTAAGTACAATTACTAAAATTACTTTAATCCTGTCTTAGACTTTTCCTTTACCTTTCATTTTTCTAGTGTTGCACTTATACATAATCACTGGATAGGAGCATGCTTTGTTACAAAATGTTCATATAATCAATTCCTCAGAAAAATGTGTTTAGAATTTCTTGATATCATCATAATGTATATGATTATTTTAATATATTCTAATCTCTTCCCTATAGCAGGAAAACCTTGGATCCCAGTTTAGCCATATGAGTCTTGTCCGCCAGCCATCTGCTGATGCTCCTGACCCTCATGCCACTATGTTCCAGTCTACTGTTGTCCTTCAGCCATCACAGCAGTCTGGATATATTATGGCACCAGCCCCTCCTCCAGCGCCACCCCTCCCACCTAGCCAACCAATCCCTACTACTGGTTATTCTGCCTCTGGCCATCCTGTAAACCAGCAGATGCTCCAACAGGGATATGTGCAGCAGCCCACGCCTCAGGCACAGGTTTGTTTTCCCTCTAACCTACTGTCATGCAAAAGATAAAAGAATAGTTTGTTGAGCTGTAGCCAAACATGTTTTAGGTCATATAGAAACTTTCTGAAATGGAGTTAAGACATTAGCTTAATTGTTACTTTCTAGGAAAGCGAATAATGCTACCAAAAAAATGCATTCCAGGGAGAAAGACAACATTCTTGGAGTAAGCATGACTCTTCTTTTTTAGGGGTTTCTTAACCTGGGGATGAACTTTATTTCTAAAAAAAAATTTTAATAGCATCTCAATATAATTAGTCTCCTTTGTAGTCTTACATATTATATTTTATGCATGTATAAACATTCTTCTGAGAAGGGGTCTATAGGCTTCTCTGGAATGCCAAAGAGGCCTTTAACACAAAAAAAAGGCTGAGAACTCTAATTGGCTAATTTGTTTAGTTATATATCAGTCTCTTTACTTTGTTATTTAGATATGGATATAATGAAACATGTGCGTGAATCAGTCCCTTCTCTTTGTCATTATATATGTATTAAGGAACATATCTTTTTGTCATTATATGTATTGTAGTATAATGAGAAAATAGAGATTAATTCCATGTTTGTTACTTAATAATCACTTGTACACATCTGTATCTAAAAAAGATATTTGACTGAATTTGTTGATTCAAACTGTTTAAAAGCAATTTCTACTTACTTGATCTCAGAATCATTCTGAATGAGAAAAGATTTGGTACATGTTTTTCCTTTCCTTGCTTATTTCACATACAGACACATTATCAAGGGGAATTTAAACATTGGCTTTATGACCATTCCATCATAACCCCTGGAGCCTGCCATCTACCTCACCATTGAATCCTTAAGCTTTCCAGATTTTCTGGTCTACTCCAGAGATGCATTCTTTTTTATGTGTTGGCTTCCTCAGTATTTGAGTTCCTTGAGAGCCACAACTGTTTTTCTGTTTGTATCCCTAGTGCTTACCAAAATGTTTGGTGTGTCATAAGCACTTAATAAGTTCTTGTTCATTCAGCCAGTCATAACCTAGTCATGCAGAATGTGGTCTACAATTGTCCCATGAAGCCTAGACCAGCAGCCATTTCAGCTAAGTCCCTTTGACACTAATCAAGAATTCCTAGGGCTTCTTTGTGAAAGATATAAGTCCTGGAGAGGAACCCAAGGACCTCTTCGTTGTTTCTTACCTTAAAGGAATATATTGGAGAATTAGGTCAGATTAGCTCAAAAGAAATCTAGAATTGGTTTAAATTATTCTCAGGGAGAGATAAAATCATTTAACTTAGGGTTTTGGGTTTTTCGTTATGCATCACAAAGGCCAAAAAAATGGGAGAGGCAAGAAGAATAAGAGCATTTTTAAAGTTTTGAGAATTGTTTCTCTAGTATTCAAGTAATAGAATTATATTTCTTCTCCGTATTGTGCATTGTACTGTGACCCTTCGGGTATTCAGTAGTAAAGGATTATGGTATTGATACAAAAATGTAACTTTTCTAAGTGTTTCTGCTTTAGGTGCCAGCATGTTACTGTGTTCCGGGGCAGTATCCCTCCACTCAACATCAGTATCGCCCAGTTGCTTCCGTCCATTATAACACACAGCCAAACCAGGCACTGCCACAGCCTGCACAGCAGACAGGTTAGTGGCATTTAATTCATAAATCTTGGCCATAATTGCTGCTTTTCTCATCTTTGTTTATTTCAGCCACAAAAACAAAAGGCTTAATTCATACAGTAACTGAGAAGTAGAATACGTTTCAGTGTTTAAACGAGCCCATTTGGCAGTGGGAAAGAATGCAGCATGCTCCTTATAAAACCATGCGACTGTTTGACACAGGTGTCAAATATCACCCAGAGCCAAAAGGGTGATGTAAAAAGGGTTCCCATAATAGGATATTAATGCAAGAAGCAGCAGGACCTAATACCCACTGCCAGCATAGTGGAGCTCTTCTTTGTAGCCTAGCAGAATGGCATGGGAAGGTCAAAATTTTTGCAGTTGAGATGGAAACAGTGACAGGTCATGTTGCAAGGTCTTCCTCATGCAGCCCATCCCTAGGAAGGACTACCTTTGGAAAGACCAATGCAGCCTAATAAATCATATCCTTTTTTTGTACAAGTCTTCAGTGATACCTTTTTGGTGTTTGCTATTTTAGCTTAGTAGCCTTTTGATATGAGACTACAATGTGCAATCTCAAATTGCTTGCTTTCTGGAGAAATGTGGAGTGGGAGTGAGGAGGAGAGGGCAGATTTAGAACTCAAAATTATTTTTTAAAAAACAAATATTTGTTTTTAAATGTAATTGGAAAAATAAAATATTAAGTGAAAGAACATGCAATTTATGATTAAATATACAAACTATAAATGGAAACTATTCTTAACCTTTTCTTCACACAGTTAATGGAAACCGTTATAGTACTTACAAATGAAAAGTTACATATTTTTATATTCATGCCATATAAATCCCTGACCCAAACTGTTTCCCTTTCAATAAGATGTATAACAGTAACCTAGCCTCTCACAGAAGCTCTTCTTTTAGTGTCTAAATTGGAAGTTTCAGTCAGCTTCTTAAAGGGTTGTTGCAACACCCTACTGTCATTTGTTTGGAGAGAGGTGGAGAAGACAGCATTTAAAATGCCTATGGGACTTGAGGAGGTGGGCTTGACATTGTAGTGGTTCACCCCAGTCATATAAGAAGCAAGGGTTGACTGAATTCTTTTGAGTTTCATGTGGGACTTTTAAAAGTTACCATAGCCCATCCAAAACAACAGAGTGTACTCTACAGGGCTCTACATGAGGCTGGTTAGAGAAATGGAACTTTCCTGTAGTGTCTCCTTGATCAGCTTTGCTCACCCCTAACCTTGCACAGCCCTTCACCTGTACTGTAATCACCAGACAATCTAAGTACGTTTTTTTAGTCACTCATTGCAGGTGGACTAATGGTTAATGGTCATTTGCATTTCACCTGTGTTTGGGAACTCCTAGAACTCTAATATATTATATTTGATAATTTTTTTTTTACTTAGTGTATGATTTCCTGGTACATTTGTATTACTGTAGAAATTTTATCCAAAGGTGGGAAGACAGGTAGTGCCAAATAATCTATAGATGGTATAATTTTTAATTACTTTTTTTTAAACCCAAGAAGTGCTCATAATAGCCAGACAAAGTATTCTTCTCTCCATAGTGGATGAATAGCCAGCCTTGGAGTCAGGAAAACCTAAGTGTAAGTCCTGTTTCTTAACACCTATTAACTATATAATCATAGGCAATTCCTTTAACTTGTATCTCTATGTCTATGGAAGGAGTTTCCATAATTACAGTCCTGTCAGTCTTTATTTTAAAGAAGAAGTACTGTAGGGGCAGCTAGGTGGCTCAGTGAATAGAGCACTCACCCTGCAGTTAGAAGGACCTGAGTTCAAATCCGGCCTCAGACACTCAACACAAAAACTAGCCATGTGACCTTGGGCAAGTCATTTCACCCCAAATGCCTTACTCTTCTCTCCTCCAAAAAGAAAAAAGAAAAAAAAAAGAAGAGATACTTTATTTGGAGATGCAAAATTCATACATTTTGTGTAGGAAGGATAAACAACCTCTAAGAGCGAGCACATTAAGGTATTTTATTCTTCTTATTAACCAAAAAAAAAGCTTGTTCCCACCTCCCAAATCCTACACTCCAAAACAAGCAGTTTCCCTTTAAACAATATTAATTGTTTATCCTTCTATATGATATATAGACACGACCTATTTTGTTTGGAGGAGTTGAACTCAATATGATTAATCAATGGTCATTTTTCAAGTAAAGCTTGAAGGAGGGAAATTGAGAGAGAATGTAGTGTGTGTGTGTGTGTGTGTGTGTGTGCAGGTGTGCACGCAAGCACATATTCTAATGATGAGCCTTTTTTAGAAAAGTCAGGATTTTGGAGAAGGAGCAAGAAATTTTGTTACAAATTTTGTAGATTTTGAGAATTGTAATATTTTACTAATTTCCATTTTCATATGTAAAATTGATATTTCATGTTTATTTTTAACTTATTAAAACATGATTTTTCCGACACTGCACCATCACAGTCTGATTAAGATGGTAAGTAGCTTGGTACATTCATCCCTGCCTCTTTTTTTTTTTTTCATTATTAGTCACCTAGTTATCAATTCATATAATGACAAGTAACAGCCTGTTTCCATCTCTAGGAGACAAGCAAGTTACTATGAGGGAATTTGGTTACATAAAAAAGGTTCAATGTGATGTAAGTCTTAGACAATATATTGAGAATATTAATAGATAAGAATTTGTTTTGTTTACACAAATACAGAGAGTATAAAGGATATTTTAAACATATGATCAGGAATTTTAGCTCTAAAAAATAAAATCTTCTCTACAGGCTATTTTGCATATGATCAGTTATAATTCACATTTCTAGTTATTTTCCTGTTGTGGTGTTCCTCAGCTCTGAAATGCAGGAATCCCCTCAGTATATAAAAGATTTGTCCAGCCATGTTTTTCATCTAAGTACATAAATATTTATTTCAGTGAGAGAGTACATCCAAGGCTATTATGGAAATAGAAAAGAGATTAATATGAGCTTAATATTGGGAAGTAATGTACTATCCTTTTTTCTTTTATAAGATTTCACATTAAGGCCATTCAAAGCAAAGTTAGATCTGGAAGTAGACACCGAAGGTATTGTGTTTCTCTAAGCCTTTCAGAATAATGTCTCTATTGGGACTAGTGAGTGATATATTTCTTGATTCAGTAGATGAAATGTAACACATTTGGTCATAAATCAAAATATAGATCAGCGTGTCATTGTAATAAACACAGTTTTACATACAGCCATTTTCATAAGTTTGGTTATAAGGTGATTTTTTTCCTCCCTTGTAATAACTAAGTTAACTCTAATTTTATATACAGAATATAGCTCTGTAAATAATAAAAAAGAACTCTCCCCATGAAACAATTATAGTATCAGTGTTTAGGTGTATAATCCCATGAGTGTTTTTTTTTTAATAGCTTGTTTTACCCTTATTATTTTTTAAAGAATTTGTCATTTAACCATGTTTGTTTAATATTATGGAATAATTGGCCTTATTTGTGAGCTGTTGGATTCGGGGCCGTAGCACTGTCTGAGAGGTTTACATTTCTCACAGTGAACCGGTCTCTTTTTCAGCTGCTTCCTGGCTTCTTTTTACTCAGGTTTCACTGCTTTTTAAATGCTGTATTAAAATATTAACATGTTCTGCTATTTTCCTTACATGTACTGTCTTTTAATCAAACTCAACATAGTCCAAAAACAACTGTTTGAATTTTAATTACCACTGATTTAATTTGCTTCTTAAAATCCCTGAAAGCTGTTGCTTTGATTTCTTTTCCAAGGCAGGTTTAGAAGGCAATTCAAGACTGATTCAGTTTGGTTTGAAGCTGACCTAATAAGGTTTATGTCTTACTTATGTCAGACTCATAAGGAAATATCAACTTTCTCCCTTCCATTTGAGCTGTAGAATTCTGTTCAGACAAATTGCCCTGCGGTATAACACACCAGATCAGCCTGGCACACTTTAATGCGTTGTTGTGACTTGGTTCCTTCAAGACATGCAGTGCAATTACATTAAGTCTTTTTGTTTCAGCACTGGCTACAAGAGCTAAAAGTCCTCCCTTCCCCCATAGGGCACTGAAAACAGTTTCTGGTTTTAACCATGAAGTATATTTTTTTTATAACTTCCTATTAATGGTTGTAACTTCTTTTCTGATAAAAACTATTGCATGTTGAGTCTCGTGTATAAGAGTTTAATCTGAAAGAGCTAGAGGAATAGAGTTAAAAAAGAGGAATTGACCCAGATTCTTAATTTTTTTTTTTTAGGGGAGGCACTCCATGCCCAGGGTGCATCAACTGATTTTCAGGGTAACTTTCAGACAACTTTTGGTCACTGCCTGTTTATCATTATCTGAATTATTGAATAAACATCCATTATACACCCATTTTGCAGTTAGCACAGATTTGGGCTTTACATCATAATTATAGTTCTCCTTACATCCCTTTTCTTTCTTCTATTAAGTGTCTTTTACCTGAAATCTAAAGCAAAAGCATGTGGTAAGAATTCCCAAACCATCCTGAACTATCCTGTGAAGTAATCTTATATTTGTCTGATAGCTTATGGAGTAATCTGTACTTTGACATTTTTGTCAGGGAGGAATGAGAGAAAAGTAGCAGAGTTAATAACAGTATGGGCATTCTGGACTTTAAAACAGTCCCCAGTGATATCATATTAGTTAAGTGTGTCTACATTCTTTATGGTAATTAGGGAAACGTCAAATCTGAAATAAAAATTTAGAAATAAAACTTTTTAGACCATGGATCCATGAAAGGTATGTATAAACTCAGTGATATTAATCCAAATTTCTCTAGATAGTTCCTTATTGTGAAATACATTACCCCAAATAAAAGGTCTTAGAGTAAGTAAAAAATTTTGTTTTTCTTATAACCTTGCCCTTATTATCTTTCTGCGCAAGTGAATTAGAATTCTTCTAAAAATATGGACAGTGATTAGTGAGTCTACAACTTCATATTTAGGGTTTTCTTGGCTGAATATTCTTTGTTAATTTTTTGTGTGTCTTCCAGGTTGTTTCCTGTTAAAATTATTAAGTTTGTACTCCGTTAGATAGAAGTTATTTCTGATTAAATCTCTAAAGTAAAAACCAGTTCAACCCTTTTCTGCTGAATACTGCATTACTTTACTGCTGTCTTCTCTGTTGAGGTGAAATAGAGCTAAAAATAGAATATTCTTTGGAGCCCTCCAGGGAAGCAGCTCAGCCATCAATTCCTATTGTCCCAGTTCTCTCAGCTTTGCAGAATTGATTGTGCTTGTCTGTGAAAGTACCAGGAGAGATAGGATAATATTTCAACAATGTAGTTTTTTAACAAAGGAAAATGACAGTTAAATAATATCAATATTGATGACATCTCACAGAAACCCTGGGTGTTTTTGCGCTGTCTTGGGTAGACTACACTGTCCTTACTCTCCTGAATAAATTCTTTCCAGCTATGCTGGCTGTAAGCAGATTTCTACAAAGGGATCCTATTTTGCATTTGGTTAAGAGCATAAAACTGGGCATATCACAGTCAAAAAACAGCCCCAAATATTGACTTGAAAACATTTGAGGAAGAAAGAATTAAGAGGATGTCTAAGCTTGTATTATGTTTTTATAGACTTTTAAGCCTTGAAATACTTTTCCTACTCTGGAATGTTGTGCTATGCTTCTTATTTCTTATCCTTTTCACTCTTTCCAGGACCTTGAGAATTTCTCCCCTGACAGTGGATCTTCCTTCCCTCTGTACTTTTGCAGCTACATGGACTTTACTCTCCTTTTCCTTTTGATTTGGATAGTTAGCTGACTTGGCTTAATTGGGTCTCTGACAAGGCTTTCTTTAACCGTTTTTTTTAAATACAGCTTCATTTTTTTTTGAGGTAATACTGTTGTTAATTTTCACCTATCCTCCATAATTAAAAAAAATTTATTCTCTTTTGTTTTTATATCATCTTCATTTTCAAACAGATACCTCCCTATTCACTTACCCAACAAGCTCTCCTTTGTAACGTACTGAAGCAGGGGGAGGGGTCAGTATAAAGAAATGGAACAAAAATCGACCACATAGCGACCAAGTTTGACAATATGTGCCACGGGTTCTTAAACAGCTTTGTGTCATGGATCCCTTTGGCAGTCTACTGAAACCTGTGAATCCCTTCTCAGAAGGACATTTTTTGATGCAGAATTATAAAAGAAACCAATTACAGTTAAATACATTTTTAAAATCTTTAATAAAAAAGTTCACGGACCCCAAGTTAAAAATCCATGTTATATGAAATATTCTAAATGATCAGAGTTCCCACCTCTGCAAAGAAAGGAGAGAGGCTCAATTTCTTACCTCTTTTCTGGGGTAAACATGGTAATCATAATTACCTAGAATTCAGTTTTGTTTTGTTTTCCTTTATATTGTCATCATTTTTTTTGTTTTCCTATTTCTGCTTATTTCACACTGCTTCGGTTCATTTTAGTCTTCTCATGTGTCTTTGAATTATTTCCATTTATCATTTATTAAAGTGTTGAAATACTGTTTCATTCATGCACCTATACCAGGATTTATTACCCAGTGAGTAGGCATCTACTTTGTTTCTAGTACTTTACTATTTAAAAGTGCTTTTCTAAATATATTGTAGCATGTGAAGCTTTTCTGCATTTGACTCCTGCTAGTATACACCAAGTAGTCTTCCTCGTAAGATTTTATAAACAAGAGGATCAAATGTTTGATAACTGAGGTAGTTTTCCTTTTTTCCTCATGACAGTAGTTTGTTCACACAGTTCTTCTGTGAAATTTTGATAACCAATATCCTTTTCTTGTTAATTTTCCATTTTTTCAGCATCGACTTCATAAATTGATCAAAAAGTAGTTGTTTTAAGTGCGTATCATCTCTTTTTTTCACTTTTTTCTTCTAATTTTGTGTTAATTTTAACTGTTTTTCTTTCAAGTCAGTACTCTGACTCTCCATACATAACTGATTCCAGAAAGACTCTCTCACATCATTAGTCATTTCCTACATTTAACACACATATATAATCAAGTTAATTTTTTCTGATGTTATCTGGTATTCATAGCGGCCTGTGCATGCCCAGTTTGACCTGTCCAACCAAACAATATCCTCCCGTAAGCATGAGACAAAAAAAATGGAAAAAATCTGTAAAGATTTTTATAGCAAACTCTGTTTTTCCATCAAGGATCGTGGAGCTGCCACATTTGGACTCAACATACATTTCTAGATGTGCTGCTCCTAGAGATAGTTTTCTTCAGGCACTAAAGAAAATGGATGAGAAAAACAATTGCCTTAGACCAAGTGCACAACTGAGGCTGTCCAACACACTTAAATTGAGAGATCAGTTTTCAGAGTATCCAAAAGAAGGAAGAATACCAAAGAAATGGGGGGGGGGGGGAAATCCTAGACCTTATTATAACCCCCCCCAAAAAAAAAAAGAAAAACTGACCTAAAGGATATCAGTAACATCTCACTTCTATACCTATTTTTCCATCTAGACAAAGTTTAAGCATTCGATTTAGTACAGAGTAGTAAACTATTTTAGGCTCTCCTCCAGCAAGTTATAATCTCATGTGTATATTAAAATCTTGAAAAGACAGAACAGCAATAACTTGGTTTGACTCTTTGATTATTTATATTAAGCACATATAAAACAAGGAAATGTATATGTTCCAAAGGTGTTTGCCCCTGCTGGGGAGTAGATCCAACATAGAACCACAGTGAAGAATTCCTTAGAGATAATATGACTTTCCAAGTACTCCTGTTTGTTGGATGGTACTTTGTGATTAGCTTCAAACCCCATGATTTGCAGAGATCTGTAATCATTTGGAAGAGTTTGACCTATCCATCTCCCCAGAAAAAAAAATAGGTGAAGAGTGCCTGTTGTCCACACCATGGTATACAGTTTAGTGAATAAATGAACAAAAAAGCACATAAGTGCTTATTATACACAAAGAACTGTGATAAGGACTGAAGGTACAAATAGAAAAATGAGATGGTCCCAGTTGTTAAGGAGCACACATTCTAATGAGGGCTGTAACACATATGGAAGAATGGTCTGCAGTCTAGAGGTCCTCTATTAGTTCATGTCTCTTGGACAGGCGCTGCAATTAGACACTAGCCCTAAAGTTAAACTGAAAAAGGAAGACAGGCTCTGTTTCCCTCCAGAAATTGCACAATACCTTTAATGGTCACAACCTCACTAAAACCAAAACCTGTCTTTTTAACACCAGTATTCTTCCAGTAACGTGTAGGGCTACATGTCTTGGAGAACTGCCTTCTCAGAAGAATTAAAGTTGAGGATCACGCAAAGGGCATTGGAGAGAGACATGCTTTGTCTGAGCAGACTACAGCATTGCAAAGTAAGAATTATACAGACATGGTATAAACAACAGTATGAGAGAAATGTGGTCCTGTCTCATAGCAGAAGGGAGGAAGAATCCATGGCCATCTCACAGGTTCCATTGATGTCTACACAGTGTGAAGAAATAATAGAAGTATCCACTCACAGCTCATTGGCTGTACCCTTATGATAAATTGGTGAATAATAGAGGATAGACAGACATGGAAGGGTTGCAGTGTGTCTCAGTGGAAAGAATACTTACATTATTGAGGTTACAGATACATTAGAGTGATTGGACAGTTATCTGAGAAACCTTAACTATAATTTAATAGGCACCACTGTATAGCACTTGGTGTATTTTACTGTGTACCGTGAAAATTGCTTTGTTCATATCTTTGAATATTGTGAAACTAATCGCTGCCCTTCCTAATCATTTCTTTAGCTTTCAAAACTTATGTAAAAAAGTTTATCTGAAACCTTCCTTAGCTCTTTAATGACTAATTTCAGTGTTGAAAATAAGCAGTTTGATTCAAAACAAATTTTATTTGTATATTTATTTATTACTGGGAGCTGTAGCAAATACCTTTTTAGAAGGAACCATAATTGTCACCACTAGATTAATTATAACAATCTTAATGATTCACAAGGCAGATTTACTGTTTCACTTACTACTGGTTATATGGGAAAAGCCAGTTTTCTTCTGTTAGGACAGGCTCCGTGCAAACCAGTTACTGACTTTCTTCTAAGTCAAACATTTCTTTGTCACTTCTGAAAACTATAGTTCTCATAGCAAATAACCTTTATTTTGTGGAATCATTAAAAATAATGGCCACCATAGAGTACTCTTGCCTTGTATATATATTTAGAGTCAGAAGAAGATGCACAAGCTCCCTGAGGACAGGGAACATGACTGATTCCTTCTCCTCCAGGGTCTAGCACTGATCTCTGCCTGTTGTAAGAATTTTTTCTTGGGCCGCTAGATGGCACAGTGATTAGACCACCAGCCTTGGAGTCAGGAGGACCTGAGTTCAAATCCCGCCTCAGACACTTAACACTTACTAACCGTGTGATCTTGGGCAAGTCACTTAACCCCAATTGCCCTGCCTTCTCCCCTCCAAAAAAGGAAAAATAAAACTTTTTCTTGTATCTGTCATGTGACATTGAGCAAGTCATTTAATCTTTATGATCATCACTTTCCTCATACTTCTCTGACAGGGCTGTTGGGAAGAAAGTAGTTTCTAAGTGGTAAAATGCCAATAAATGCCATTTCAAAATCCATGGGGTCACACTAGTATGATAAGTGTTCTCTCTTACCAGTACAGTTACTAAGCCCTCTGCCCCTCAAATGGACCCAGCACAGACAGGTGATTACAAAACCCTGTGAAATCAGATTTCTATTGAGAAATGGGGTCAACTATGAGGGAAAGTATAACTGGAATATGTAAATGACTGTTTAAAAAAGCACTAAGAAATGAAACCTGCCTGTAGACTGATCATGTGTCCCTATCAAAAATGGGAAATACCATTTTTGAGCAATATCCCTTTGATGCACAGGGACAATCTACATAGCTACAAATGATGTTTTATAGATTGGCATATCAACGCGATAGCCATATTGTTAAACAGAACAAGGGTTCAGGGCTTAGGGTCAATCACACAGCCTAACAGGGTATTCTGTGGGATGGTTGTAAAGTAAGTAAGAACAGTACCCATTTGATGGGCAGGGACAATCTACAGAACTACAAAGAAATCTGGTTCCCAAAAATACTTAGTATGCAGGAATTGTTTGTTAAACAAAAATTTACTGGCCTTATTCCTTAGCAGTACATAGTCACTTTGGAAAGAATTAAAAAATAATCCTTCTCCTGTATGGCCACACTTCCATATTTGTTTATACTGTCCCACACCAAGACCAGTATCTTTCCTTCCTTTAATCTGTTAGCTTTATCCTCTTGCCCATCATTTAAGCTCGCCTCCTCCACGAAGCCTTCCCTAAGTCTTCCCTAAATCAGTAATGAATAATCTTCTTTCTCTTTAGAAAACATTTTTCTCACCTCTTGAATGCACTTGACTATTATTTTGCCTTATAGTCATAGAAGTACATTTATTCTGAGTTTAGGTATCCTTTCTTCTCCCCCTGTTCACCCTTAAGTCCTGGCATAGTAAATACTATGAGCAGAAAAGGTGCCTAATAAATACTTAGTAGATTGAATTACTCCTAATGATATCATGAGTGGCCACATGTTTCCATTGTACCAAAATATTCTATCCATTTGCTTGTGCTTACTCATTTTTACTGAAGTGATAATTTTTGTCATTTTCTGTTTAAAATTCTAGAGGTCCCTAGCAAATAATCTTCATTTCTTAAGTTAGTAGGTGCTTTCCTCAGACTGGCTACTTCCTCCAATACAGGGATTTTTAATCAAGGATCTGGATTCATACGCTGATTTCAGGATGTCCCTGAACTTAAACGAGGAAACAATTAGCATGTCCTTCAGTTTGGAATTTAGGCAATGTCAGAGAAGAGGGTCTATAGGATTCATCAGACGTCCAAAGGAGTTCATGACACATAAAATTAAAAAGCACTGCTTTAATGGTACAGACTCGTTCTCACGTTTTAATCTGGCATGCATCTTGTCTGTAGTCTGCCATAAGAAATTAACCCAGTGAGCTGGAAACCTTTCTCGCATGGGTTTTATACCATGACATGGGCATTGTTAACAGTTCTTAGGTTATCTATCCCATATTTCTTGTTCTTGCTACGTTACTGGGGCCAACTACTGACCTTTTGCAATGAATAATATGAATATTTTAAATAATTTTTTAAATTCTTGAGACCTTTATACTATGCTTCATACACAGTGGTCTCTATAATCTTTTATTATCTACCTGAATAATCAACTAACATGTATAAGTATGGTAGGCACTGTGTTAAACACTGGGGATTCAAAGAAAGGCAAAAAATAGTTTCAACACTTAGGCCAAAGTCTTAAAAAACTCATTTTCTTTTCACAATTTCAAATACAATTTGAATGTATTTTGTGTGTGCTTAGATAATGTGATTTAATTTCAAAAGCTATTACCTTCAAATATCTCATGGTAATTAGATTTGATCTATGTAATACTGTAATGACATTGAGGTGTTTCCTTCATGATATATTCCAGTAGTTCCTAGCACTGTATTTAGACATGTAAAATGTGCAAGACAGTAAATAGATGAATATATAAATATATGAATTACTGTAAAGGATACAGAGATAATATCATTTCTGCCCCAAGGAAGCTTCCAATCTAGTTTGGGAAATCAGAGATAAAAATGTGAAAGGTTAAATAAAAACAGGATCAAAATAAGCTGTTCAAAACAGTAGTAGAAGAGGATATCATAATGCAGCAGGAAATTCAATACACAGTTTAACTTTGCAAATTACTGTTTGAACTAACTCCAGTTCTCATACACAACTGTAAATAAAGTATTTGATAAAATAATATAAAGTACTTTAAACACCTGAGGAAAGCAATGATTTTAAATTTGTTATAGAAGAAGAGAAATCCTTTTACAGGGAATTCCACAGGGCAAACCAGTGTGTTATTGTTTGTTTCATTTTTGCTTCAGTGAAATATCACTGTGATGTGTATATTGCTTTGAAATAACATTCCTGCTCTTCAGAAAACTGAGCCCAGGCTTTCTTTGTCTGAGGTTGGTAGTGAAAAAGTCATTTGTAACATAGGGGAAATGAAGAAGTATCTTGCATACCTTTATCTACATCTCTTTCCGTCATTGTCCCTTTCTTTGTTCTCCTAGATCTTTGTGTATACGATAGTGTGTTGATGTATGTAGTTTGGTGCGTTTGTGGTATGGAGTAGTAGGAAGAAAGTTTGAAAGATAATCATGAAACAAAAAAAAATTTAGGAAAAGCTTGCTTCCCCCTTTTTCTTCCTTTTGGGTTTACTTTCTACAGTGAATTCAAAAAGGGGAGAACAGTCACTGAACAACATATAGCCAGTTTCATAAGATCATAGAATTTAGTCATTCACATAGATTATTATCAATAATGGCAAAGAAAACAATTTTTGTATAGGATTATTCATTACAAGAAATCATTTCAATAAAACCCTGTTATGGAATTACCTTCATTATATAGAATCCTAATTCAGTTCACTGTATTTTGATTTATCTTTTGCATTTTAACTTTTGACACTTGTTACTTATTTCCTAAGACTGCTTCTTCTGCATCCCCACTCCAATAGCTTTAGAGTAGATGAATGCTAGCTTTAATTATTTAGTCATTGAGCAGCATAATTGAATGGTGATGTGTCCCATCTAGCCCAGTAATGCTGTTATTTCAGAGTACCAACACCTGAGATACAGAATCTTTGTGACTTCCCTTGCCTTGCATACTAGCAATGAATATTATTTTAAACATAAATATTATTATTATTATATTAAATATAAATATTTTAAATATAATTTTCTTTGTAATTTGGTATAATTTACCTAATGTCTCTATGCCACCTCTATTTCCACCTCTCTCAAGTAGGATTTATATTTTAGACTTGGCTTTCACATTTGTAGTGGAGAAAATGGCCTGAAAAATAGTTAGATAACACTTAATATAATGCAAAAGCTTCTCTTTTAGCTTATGATAAATGAGAAAGCGTGGCAACGAATATGAGTTTTCTTCATAGTTAGAAACAGGACTTGGTTTTTATTTACTTTCTGTTCTGCAGTTTCAGAAGATCTGCATCTTCTCGAAGCTGAGCTCAGCCTTTCCTTCCAGAAAGAATACGTCATCAGTCAGTGATACTTCTTTTCTGTACCACTTCAGTTGACCTTTAGTCACAGATTAAACACTGTAACAGTTTGCACTGAATATCCTTAGACGATCCATAACTTGTGTGCCAATGGCCCTGCGTGAAGTCTAGGACTCTTTTTTTCCCTATAAAACTGAACTGTACCCAATTTCTGAGGGTGGAGATTTATAGGTTTAGTCACTGCCTTATGTGGTGAAAATTACAAAATGTTTCAAAATAAAACATTTAACTTTTTGCAATGTATTGAATAATAGACATTTTAAATTGCTGACATTCAGAAGAGTTTAAGAAAATGCTACCACCTAATGAACTGTCTTAATTAAATGCTTTTGTTTTCTGACTACATATGTAATATTATACGTAATGAATTTAAATTTAAAGCAGTATTTAATCCCTCATATCGTTACAGGTTACCAGGTTATGCCCAGCCAGCAACAGCAAAACTACCAAGGGATAGTTGCAGTTCAACCATCCCAAAATCAAAATCTAGTCAGTGGCCAACAAAACAATATTGGAAATCAAATTCAAGGTGTGATTGTCCCATACCCTTCGGTGCCATCTTATCAGGTATGTTACTTATATCAATTAGTTATGCTTTTGAGTAAGTGGATAAATAAATTTAAATGCAGCAATAAAACCAATACAAGTGTTACGACTGTACTTATGTACAGTCGTAACACTTGTAAAGTCAAAGCTATTAATCTTCTTTCTGTCTTCTTTGGACAAACGGAAAAGTCTTTTTAACTAGAGGATTCTTGTGATCTTTTTTTTTAATAACTGCCAATGAAAATAAGAGTGGTGCGGCTAGGTGGTGCAGTAAATAGAGCACCAGCCCTGGAGTCAGGAGGACCCAAGTTCAAATCCCGCCTCAGACACTTAACACTTACTAGCCGTGTGACCTTGGGCAAGTCATTTAATCCCAGTTGCCCTGCCTTCCCCCCTCCAAGAAGCAAAAAAGAAAAGAAAAGAAAATGAGAGAGAGAGGCTATATCACTAGTAGCTTAATAAGACTTCCCTAACCTGTGCATCTCTAAATATAGCCTAATTTGACACTAACTTTTTTTGGCTGCCATATCAAACTGTGGATTCATATTGATCTTGTAATTCACTAGAATTCTCAGATTTTTTTCAGATGAACTCTCTGGCCACACCTCCCTACTCTACCAACTCTTGAAGTTGGTTTTTTGTTTGTTTTAGCAAAAGTATCACCACAGCATGGTACTGTGGAAAATATAGTGCCAGAAGATCTGGTTCCTAGCTTTTCATCTTACTGTGGTACCTTAAGTAAGTTACCGAACCTCTCTGGGTCTCAGTTTTCTCATCTGTAAAGTGAAAGGATTAGAATAATAAAATTTGCTTGGAGGAACACAAGTTCTATCATATTAATAAAAATAATGAAAAATATTAAGAATAAAGGAGAAGTAGCACTTCTAAATGACTTGAGACTGGTTTAAAAAAGTAGAAAAGTAGGTCAGTGAAACAGACTTGACAAGGAAGAATCAGAAGTAATAGAATTTTAAAACCCAATGTGTGATGATAAACCCACAAATGTGTTACCTAGGAAAGAACTTTCTATTTGATAAGAATCACTGGGATAACTAGAACGAAATCTGGCAGAAATTGGATTTAGACCAACATTTTACACTATATATGACTGTATATTCAAATTGAATATGTGTCCTGTAAAGCATGCTACTTATTTTCTGACAGAGAGGTGATAAAATCAGGGTACAGAATGAGACATATTTTTTTGTACATGACCAATGTGAGAATTTATTTTACTTGACTATCAAAGTCTGGTGACAGTATTTTCTAAATTTTAGTAATAGAAATGGAAGAACATAATGAACATGTGGCTACAGTAAAGTATTTTCATTAGTAATTCTTTTAAAAAAAGACATAAGACTCCTATAGCTAAAAAGACTCTTCCCTTTATCCATTGAAAACAGAACAATGACGATTAGCTTTGACTTTACAAATGTTGCTACTCTATTTATAATTTGGCTTTACTTGAGTATGACAGGGTTTTGGTTTTGGTTTTCTCTAATGAGTAGGAAAGGTAGGGAGGAAAAAAAATGAATTTTTGACAGTTCAATAAATTAATTTTTAAAAAAATACTAAGATCATGTCATTAAAAAATTAGAAGAGAACCAGGTCAAGTTGTGGCTAGGAGGTGAATTCTTAACTGAGCAAGAGATAGTAGCAATTATATAAGATAACCTAGATGATCTAGATCAGCAGTTTTCAACCTGTGGGTTATGTTCAATTTTTAACAATGAAAATACATCCTACACATCAGATATTTACATTACAATTCATAACAGTAGCAAAATTACAAGTATGAAGTAGCAATGAACATAATTTCATGTTTGGGGGTCACCACAACATGAGGAGCTGTATTAAAGGGTCGCGGCATTAGGAAGGTTGAAAACCACTGATCTAGATTATATGAAATTGGAAAAATTTTGCATGAGTAAAATCAATACATTGATTAGAAAAAAAGGAAGCATCTAAAGCCAAAAGAAAAAAATCTGTGTATTGTACATCCCTGATAAGGTTCTGATATCCAAAATATGTAGGCAATTATCAGAAACGTGAGACTTCAAGACAGCCAAAAGATATGAACAAGCAACTCTCAAAAAAAAATAGAATTATAGGTTATTAATGACAATAAAAAAGTGAACCAAGTCACTATAAGAGAAATATAAATCAAGACAACTCTTGAGATGTGACCTCATTCCAAGGAAAATTGAAGGAAATGGTAAAATATGGGAGTAATTAGTGTTGGAAGGCTTGTGGAAAGACAGACATACAGACTATTAGTTCAACCGTGAATTGGTCCATCCATTTTGGGAAATGGTTTAAAATTATCCTAATAAAGGAAGAGGTCCATACTCTTTAACCTAGGGATTTTATTTCTAGATGTTTGCTTCAATGAGGTCAATGATAAAAAGAAAGGCAAATTATATACCAAAATATCTTTACTAATACCTTTCATAGTAGCAAGGAACTGGATGGATTGGGGAATGTCTGAACAAGCCACAGTATATGAATGTAAAGGAATTTCCCTGCAGTGTAAAGGACAATGAATATGATGAATTATATACATTATAATGTAATAAAAAGCTGGGAATTGAACAAAGAAGTCCTCTAAGAAGTTGTAATTCCTTAACTGTCTTAAAGGAAATGGTGGACTTGGTTCAGAAGAGGGAATTTGGAAAGGCATTCCCAGTAAAAATAATAGCAGAGGCAAATTACAGCTCTGATAACGAGCAGTTTGCAAGGGGGCACTTTTGTCTCACAGAGTCTATATTGAATCTCATCCAAAAGTTAATTGTAAAGAAATTGAATTTTTTTCTGTCCAGGAACCTTTTAAATATTGCAGCATATTTTTCATCTATAAGAAATGTGTACTGTGTAATCACAGGAACATTAAAAATTGGAATAAAGAAATGAAACAAACAGATGGGATCAATGGTCTTCATTCAGCATTTATTGAGCACTGAGACTTGTAGTTCTTAGAACAAAGCCAACAAAGGTTACTTTGAGGTAGAAAGAACAGATGTTCCTTTCTTTCCTTCCCTCCCTCCCCTCTTTCTTTTTTTTTTCTTTCCTTCCTTACATTCTTTTTTCCTTTCCCTCACAAAATTACAGTCCTCATTGCTCTCCACCAATCGTGTCCCAGTCTAGATTTTGGCCAATGAGTGTTTTTTCCCATTTTCCTACTCCTAGTTTTCTCCAGAGTGCTCCTCAGTCCCCTTGACTTACTAATCAGGGAAGAAAAGAAAACCTCAGATGAGCAAATGACGGCTCATAGAAGCCATTCAGCTGTGCCACTTTATACTTTTGGCCACTAAATTGGACAGCAAATTTAGAAAGCAGGAGTTTGAACTGAGAAATTACTTTTTTTAAATTGCTTTCCCCTAGTACAGTGGTTCTCAACCTTCCTAATGCCACAACCCTTTAATACTCATATGTGAGTGTATCTGCATGTGGGCGGACCCGCCCGGAGACAGATAGAGGAGTGGTGTCTTAGTTCCTAAGACCATCAGAAATATACGTTTTCCAATGGTCTCAGGTGACCCCTGTGAAAGGGTCGTTCGACCCCCGAAGGGGGTGCGACCCACAGGTTGAGAACCGCTGCCCTAGTAGGTTGTGTTCCATTCTTCTCAAGCACAGTGAAATGCCTTTCTTATTACTTTGTTTTTCCTTTTCTTTAAGCTACAAATTTATTCTAATAGTGTGAATCATTTAGCTGTCTTTCATTTTGCTTAGATCATCTTTGCATAAATATTAAATCTGATGCAATCAAAAGTGCCACCTAAATATATTAAATTACTTTCGTTCTTGAAAGATTAGATTATGTTACATTATGTAGAGTAGAAAATCAACCCAATTTTGTTTTGGATAATTTATCTAGTGGTGAGGTAATTAAGAAATTCCAGTGCATTTGGAAAGGATTAGTTCTGTTTCAGAAACATATCATGTGAAAAGACTGGATGACAAGGTTGAATTATTAAAATGATGAGACTTTTGAACATAGGATCAAACTCAGAGAGGCCTTAATAACATTAGTTACTGTTCGCAAAAAATAACTAAGAACCCAACCTCTTTTATTGCATATTACCAAATAATCCACCATGGTCTATTAAATTTAGTAAATCCTTTTTGCATGATTACTATATGCTAGACACTGTACTCAGTGCTACAGGGAAGTCAAACAGTAAGGCACAGCCCTTCCATTCTAGGCATTTAAAAGCATAAGTCGTCTGTATTTTTTTGAGAGGTGTACTTTTTAACATGCCAGTAAAGAAAATAGCCAATGAGTAAACAGGGCTAATGAAATTTTACTTAATTTTTTCTGGAGAAAATAATGTCATTGTCCTGAAGTCTAAACTTGCCTAAATGAATACACTTATTATTGGAAGGTAAGCAAAGCTCAAATAACGTTATTAAGAAACTTGGTGCATCCAAAGTTTTGTTAAAGAATTTTCTTAGTGCTAAATATAAATCTAATGATGAGAAAATAAAAGGTATGGATGGGGCCTAACCTGGTCATCCAGACCCTATTCTATCATCTTAACCTGTATATTTATTGTGTTGCTCCTGGGTATTTTTTATATTGTTTTGTGTTTGGTTGGGTGATTTAGGAGTTTAGATGAGTCTTTTTATTACTGTAGTTCATTTAAATTTTTAAGGAAAAGAAGAACCAAATGATTTGAAGGATGAATTCCTTGTTGGTATTATAACAAGAATCTGGGTGACTCCTGGTACTGCTGCATACCTTCATGGACATTTGGAAGTGGAAAGTAACAGAGCAGGGTTTGTAAGAGGAAATTGTTTTCTTTCTTTTTCTAAAGTAAGGACTTCTTTCCCCTACCAACTTTAGGTTTCACTGCCTCAAGGTTCCCAAGGAATGCCTCAGCAGACTTATCAGCAGCCCGTTATAATACCTAATCAATCCAATCAAGGACCTATGCCCACCACAGGAATGCCAGTTTATTATAGTGTCATCCCGCCTGGTCAACAAAACAATTTAAGGTGAATAACCAAACTAAGTTCTTTTAGTTTCCTATGCATTGCCTTATCAATATGAGCTAGGATCTCTAGTCTTCTCAGTGTCCACTGATTTCAAGGTCAATTACTACTAGCATACTTTCTCCTTTTTACTCATTCTGTTTACATAGAATTAGAAATATAACATATGCCAACAATTACTCTGAGAGGAGATTGTCAGGTACTTCATCAAATTTTATTGTATGGAAAAAGAAGCTTCTTTGGCAAGCCTACTATATTAAAAATAGCAGTTATGCATTAGATCAGGAAATGTTCTTCCAAGGAGTTGAAAACACATTACATGTTGTTTCATTTACTCCCTTGACGTTCCTGTGAGTTTGCCAGAGGAGCAGCTGGCATTTTGTTCATTTATTTTACAGAGTGGGGAACTAAGATGTGATAGGTGATAAGAGTTTCTGTCAGGTCATAATGATTACAAATGGTTCATTTGTCTCCAGTATGGTGGTACAATCAGGATTGACATACCTACTCCGTTAGAATCTGTGTTAGAAATTGTTGTTTCAACATTGAAGGAATTCATCATCATTTTAACTGTTGTCAAAACTCCCTTGTGATACTTGAAATGTTTTCTTCTATTTCTGGCTTTACAGCAGCCTTAAGACCAGCATATCAATCCAGAAGGCCAGACTAAATTTAAAGATAAGTTCTGTTCTAACAATAATAATTTTGAGTATTATACTGTAATGAAATTTAACTCTTTGAAATTATGCCTACTACACAAAGAAAGTAGAACAGTATATCTATTTTTTAATTCACATTTTCATCCTTAGTTAAGAAAAATTTTTAGATATCTTTTGTTTTTGCATAACCCTATTTCCAAATTCATCCCTAGTCCAAGAGCCATCTCTTACAACAAAGAATAATTTTTTTTAAAGGAAGCATTTATTAAGAGCTTAGTATGTCCCAGGAACTCTGCTAAGTGCTTTATAAATATTATCTCATTTGATCCTCACAACAAACATGGGAGATAGATGCTATTATTATGCTCATTTTACAGTTGAGGAAACTAAGGCAGAGGTCAAGTGATTTACCCAGAGTCACACAGCTAGTAGAGTTCAAATCTAGATTTTAACTTAGGTCTTCCTGACCCCAGGCCCAGCAGTCCATCCATTGAGCTAGCTAACTACTTCTTAAAAAGGAAAATGCAGTGGAGGAGAGAAAAATAATAAATTAATTTGGCCAAAACTAACAAATATAGCAGCCAATTATAATATTATGAGCAGTGTTTTGCTCCTAAAGTTTTCATTTCTGCAGAGGTGGAGGGGAAGTACATTTTACATACCTTCTTCAGTCCCAGTTTTGGCCATTATAATTATACAGCATTCGGTTTGGGTTATTTTGTTGTTCTTTCCATTCGCATTGTTGTAGTCATTGTAAATATTGTTTTCTCTTTCTACTTACTTCACTTTGCATCAGTTCATATGTCTTATGTTTCTCCAAACTATTTATATTCATAGTTCTTTATCGCACAGGACTATTTCGTTATATTCATGTGGCACAGTTGTTTAGCTACTCCTCAGTCACTGCTCCTGTGTTCTTCAGATTCTACAAGTAGGGAGAAGACACTTGCACTTTGGACCATTACTTCTCACTTGTATTAGTCCAGCATCTACAGTATTTGTGCTAAGTCTTCTAAGTCTGATTACCTTACCTACTGTGGAGGCAGATTGCAACCAGAAGGGAGTAAATGTACATTGAAATATATTGATCCTGATATGTGAATCATGAGCCAATATAGAATTACTTTGCCCAAGTCAAGTTGAAGGGGCAGCTGCAGCTGCCCAGGGTTTAGATGTGCAACTTGAATGTGGCTTTTATGTGATGCATATCTAATTAGCTGTTTGTATCTAATCATAGACTGCTAATTGCTCACTTTCCGATACATTGACATAGGTCTGTCCTATGAACATGCTATAACAATACAAAGAGTGAAAAAATGTATTTAAGAGCAAAAAGTGAAAAAATGTATTTAAGAGCAAAAAGAAAGCCAAGAATGTGTGTCCTATCAGGACTGTATGCAAGAATAACTTAGGTTACTCATTAAGTGTGAAAGCATGCCAGTTAAAGAATTAACAAAAGCATTGACTACATGAAGAAATATTTGTAATGTACCAAAGACATCACAAAATATAATAGCCCCCAGAGAAAGTTATTTTGGTTCCACTTAGTAGCAGTGTTGAGCAGACAGATGTCCATATTACTAAACACTACCGTGAAATGAGAAATATCTACCACATTATTATTATGTTCTGTTATGTCTGACTCTTTATGACCCTATTTGGGGTTTTCTTGGCAAAGATACTGGATTGGTTTGCCATTTCCTTCTCTAGCTCATTTTACAGGTGAGGGAACTGAGACAAACAGGATTAAGACTTGCCCATGGACACATACTAAGTGTCTAAGGCCTGATTTGAATTCAGGTCTTCCTGAGTCCAGGCCCAGCACTCTGTCCAATACTGTGCCGCCTAGCTGCTCTGTCTACCACTCAGCTGTTTATAATTAACCAAAGAAGTTAACTGATATTCAAATGTTAATATGATTCATTTCCTTTTTTATAAACATACATTGTGTTCAGTATTTCAAATTATGCAGTTCATTACATAGATTTCTGAGAAAAATATTTATCATCACTGTTTGAAGGAACCCTAAGAGTTTATTTACTGAGACCCATACCTGACCAGGAGTTCAGTCTATAAACATACTCTGTGAGTGGTCTTCTTGTGTTTGCTTGAAGAATTATAGTAAAAGAGAATACACTCCCACCATTGAAGGAAGTCTATTCTATCTTTAACTAGCATTTACTATTGGGAATTTTTTTTCTTACATCAAGTCTAATTTTGCCTCTCTATAACCTTCACCCATTAAAATATTCCTAAAATGACAAAGGCATATAGGTCACTCATGGCAGGCTAATCCAGGTGCACGTTATTGTGATAGAAGCAGCCTGACATCTTTTCTTTCCTTTTGGAATATTTTCTTCTTGAGATATCTTGAAACTCAATACCTAAGGATCCTAAAAATTGTGTGGATTTGGGCACAGACTTCTTTTTGTATGTATTTAGCTATTCTTGGCTTCATTTTAAGTGTCATTTCCACTTGATCACAAAGCACCTCAGGTATTTATGTGGTAGCATCCAAATGACATGCTTCCACTATGGGCTGCAATGGAAATAGATCGATCCAAAAAACATCACCATCTTTTTTTCCTTTTCCATCTATATCTTGTCTTCCTTGCAGCAGCATCTGCAAGTTCTTGTAGAAGATTCTCATTTCTACAACTTCATTTTCTCCTTGGGTGTTTTTCCATTGTTTTTGATCATCCTTGAACCCATGCTCTAATTTTGTTTTCTCTCCTGTAGAGGATCTGGTTCCAGCATAGCATACAGATCTAGATTTACATTTCCCACATTTCCTTTCTTTTTTTCCCAAGATGCAGCTCAAGCACCACTTTCTACACAAAGCCTTCCTGACTCCCATAACTGCTAGTGTCCTCCTTCCCATCATACATGTCATTGTTCTTTCCCAGCATTGAAATGTAAGCTGTTTACAAGTAGGGATTATTTCATTCTTTGAATTTGTTTCCCTTACTTCTTGATTCATTGATTAAAGACTTTCAAAGACACATCCAAGAAGTTTAATTGTATAATGTGACTCAGCTCAATCATAAGAATGAGGAATCTTTTGGTTCACAGGCCTATTCCACCTCCCAGAGGCCACACAGACCTCTTATGTAGTCAGTGCTTCCACCATCATTTTGTGTGCTAACTCCCCTTTATCACTTAGTGGTAATTGTATAGCATTATTCACTATTATCTTTTTCTTCCCCCTTCTTCTGGTCAGGTATAATCAACAGATCAGGTCTAGTAAACAAGCATTTATAAGTGCTTATGTACAAGGTACTGCACTAAGTGCTAACGATACAAACAAAGGCAGAAACAGTCCCTGCCCTCCAGCAGCTTACATTCTTATGGAGGGAGACAATGTGTAACTAACTGCATAGATAGAAGATATGTACTGGGTAGGTGGGAGGCACTCTCAGAAAGGGAGTTACTAGCATTAGGGAGAGCTATAAAATGCCCCTTGCAAAAGGTGAGATCTAAACTGAGACTTGGAAGGAGCCAGGAAAACTAGGTACGTAGTGGAGACAAGGAGGGCAGTTGGTAGAAAGATGCAGATTCAAAAAATTGAGTGTCAGAACAGCACTCCAACAGAACAGAGGGTGCACAGAACAACCAGATAGCTATAGTGGCCTTGTATGATATAGCACATGGAAAGGAATATAGTATAAGGAGGCTAGAAAGGTAGGAAGGATCAAGATTGTGAAGGGCTTCACAAGCCAAATGGAGAATTTTATATTTGTTCCTGGAAGCAATAAGGAGTCACTGGAGTTTGAATTAGGCTATAATTAGATGTACATCACTTTGGCATCTGAGCAGAGAATGTTCTACAGTGCGGAGAAGCTGACTATGAGTAGAGAGAAGAGGGACATTGTGAAAGTAGAATCTACAGATCTTAGATTAAGTAGGAGTGTGAGGAGTCGAGGATGATACCTCCTTTGTTGCCTGACAGGGAGGATGGTGGTGCCCTGAGCAGTAATTAGGAGATTTGGAAGATGGGAGAGTTTGAGGGAAAGAAAATAAATTGGATTTTGGACATGTTGAGGTGGCTTCTAGTTTCCAGTTAACCAGTCTTGAGTCTTAGAATGTTTCCATATACTTTGTCAAAGTGAGATTAGGGAGGTAATGAAGAATATAACTTTCATTGTTTCCATTCAATCAACTACTGACCCTTCTGTGAGACTTTGTGTCTTTGGACTTGGACAGGGTCCTACTCTGGCCTTGATCATTCCAGCCCTTCATCTATACCCATTTTGTGTGGTGTTAATGCAGCTAGGTGGCACAGTGGATAGAGTGCTTGACCTGGAGTTAGGAAGACTTCTCTTCCTGAGTTCAAATTCAGCCTCAGACATTGGCTAACAGTTGCATAGCCTGTTAGCCTCAGTTCCTCATTTGTAAAATGAGCTGTAGAAAGAAATGGCAGACCACTACAGTATAGCCTAGAAAACCTAAAGTACAGTACAGCCTAGAAAACCCCAAATTATGCACAACTAAAATGACTGAAGAACAAAACATTGAGGTAACAGAGTAGGACTGTGGGACTTGATACATCTGGGAAAGGGGAGGGAGAAAGAAATAAACATTCATCTAGCATCTACTATGTGCTGGACGCTTATATTTTTAGTGTAGCTAAGTTGCTCAGTGGATATAGAGCACTGGGCTTGGAGTTGGGAAGACCTCATTTCAAATCCAGCGGTTAGAAACAGTTGAACAGTAACAATGCTTAAAGTCTTGTTTCATCTTCCTCTAGAATGTCTTGCAAATGACATTGGTATGTCATTATTATATATGTGTCATAATACATCTTACATAATATATGCTTATCAAGAAATGGATGAATGAAAGAAAAAGTACTTACTAAGCACTTAGAATGTGCAAAAACACTATGTTACATGCCAGGGCTGTGAACAGAGAAAGAATAAAGACCCTGCTGTTAAGGAGCTCACAGTATAATAGGGAGAAACAATACATGTAGTTCAGCCACCAGGTGGATGGGTCTGATGGCTGAGCAGGTGGTTGGAGCAGGTAATCAAGGCTGGCTCTAGCAGAAAGGGCGTTACAGACACATCTAAAGTGTCCTTTTGATTTGACAATGGCAAAGGAGATAAGAATATGTCATTTCTGTTAGTCATTGCATAAAATTCACACAGTAAATGTACCAACAATTAAATTACTGTTTATAGATATAAGAATAAATTCTTAAATTTTTTTTGCTCTTTTTTCTACTATTCTACTACTGTGACTGAGTGCTCTCAATATAATATAAGCTCTTGGAGGGCAGGAGCTGTTTAATTTTTGTCACCGTAAGCACAATACCCAGCATGGTGCTGTGTACCAACAAGATGTGTATCTACATCTCTCTGTTGAATTGAATTATGGAGGTAAAAGGCCTTATAGATCAGAGCCATTTTTTTTCCATCACTTTATGAATCAACCAGCTAGGAGGTGGTGCAGTAGATAAGAGTGCAGGGCCTGGAGTCAGGAAAACCTGGGTGCAAATCTGGCCTCACATACTTATTAGCTGTATGGCCTTGGGCAAGTTATTTAACTTTTGTTGTTTCAGATTCCTCATCTGTAAAATAATACCACCTGTCTCAGGGTTGTGAAGGACAAATGAGATATGTGTAAAATGCTTGGCACAGTACTAGGTGCTATATACATACAGTCAATGGTGGTGGTGGTGGTGATGATGATGATGATGAAGAAGATGATGATGACAACAACTTTCATATTTGGTCCTTGGACAACAGACATAAATAGTGATCAGAACAACTGGCATAGATACTGGGAACCTGGATCACCTCCATGCACCTTTGAGGTTTCAGAGTAGTTAATTATCCATATATTATTGCCCATGATTTTTCTCAGTTTTATTTATAAATTCGAAGGATAATGTGGTACATTTGCTACAGATGTCTCCAATGTTGTGAATAGTAGAATGCGATTAGAATGTGACTATTATTTTTAAAGGCCGCAAAAGCTTCATAGAATACTAAGACTATGTAAAAATAAAATTAAACCAAAGATTTTAATTTGGTTTCTTTTCTTTCTTAGCCTGATTTTCTAATTATTTATTCCCTATTTATATCTTTACTTATAGCACTTCATAGGGCCCGTCTTGTCTGACACACAGTAGGCATTTAATATTTATTGGCTTTTTCTTTTAAACTTTTCTCCTAAATAGTTGTTATTTTTCCTCTTGCTGTTTGCTTTCATGTCTTTTCTAATCTACCCTTTGAAAAAATTATTACAAAGCAAACTTTATAATTGAATCCTTTTTCCATGAGAAGTCCATTTTATTTCCATGGCTCTAAACTAGTTCTAAAAGAAATTTAGTCTAAGGTGGAAAGTATTACCATCCAGTACATTAACTCTGCAAAAAAAAAAGTTTCATCTGCAGTTAGTACAGAAGTATTTACTCGACAATTATTTTAGGTTTGTTTTGTTTTTTCTAATAAGCAAAATATCCACTAAAAACATTGTACCAAAAGCTATGTCTTTTAAATAGAATTACTGTCAGTTAATGAGAATGACAATACTGCAAAGCTGCTGTGGTATAATAGAAAGGAATCTGGATTTGGCCCCCAAGACCTAGTTCTCTTACTTTATAATCTTAGGCAAATCATTTAGATCATTGAGCCTTAATTGTTTCATCAGTCAAATAAGGATGGTATCCCAGTTGTCCCTATTGCACAATTATTATGCAGATTAAATGAGATAATGTATGTAAAATGCTTTATAAATTTTTAAGTGTTATATAATTTTTGCTCATTATTGTGGAATAACCTTATTTCAGTTCTAACAGAACACTTAAGCATCCTTGTGGCAACTCTGTAGTAAAACAAGTTGAGTCACAAGCAATTCATTTTATAAATGAGTAAACTGGTAAGTTCAGGATCTATCAGTGAATATTACACCTGAAAAATAATGAAGTATTTCCAGCTCCTTGTAGGATCTAATTATAAAACTCACCTGGAAAATATTTTCTTACATACAAGTAGGCATAGTGAAATTTTCTTCTCACATACCCTTTGAGGAAAGAGCCACTCTAAGGCTAATGCTTCGGTTTTATATGGCCTTTTCTGTTTTACCTCTCCTTAGGGCCTGGAAATCAGAGTAGACCCGGCTGCCTAGAAAAATAACAAAGCAAATCTAGAGTTTTAAACATCACTAAACCTTCATTTGAGGAATACTGTCATCTGAACCTAGTATATCTCTGTAACCCATAGCCAAAAACTTAAACAAACTGGGTCCAATCCTCAGGGCTTAATTCCTCAGGATCAAATTGATCCTTTGATCCATTGCCCTCCCCTGTTTTGATCCTAGAAAGTCTCTAAAACAAACTGGTATATCTAAGGGTTAACAAGCATGGGTGGCAGCATTCTCATATCCTGCATAGACATTCAGTGAATGTTCCAGATGATTATTTAGTATAAGACAACCTTCATTTCACACCATAGAAAATGTGTAGGATGCTAAGTACTCACAGGAATCCATGAAAAATAAATACAAAATTGTAAATTGTTCAACCCATTAATACTCCCCTAGAGGGGAATTGAACTTGCAGTTATTGTCAGGACCACCATCCATCATTTTAGTGAAGTCCCACACAGTTCATCCAAAACTTGGAATTGCCTCCCTGTGATTTAGACTCCTCTGAAAAATTTTGGAGCTTGCTAAATAAGCAAACTCCGTTTTTGTGACGCCTTTACTATATAGGTAACGTATTGGCTTTACTCTCCAAGTAAAATACCAAATAGGAAAAAGATGGACTGTATTTTTCCTTCTCCTAGTAACAGGTTATATTAGGAAATCTTATCTTTCCAGAATGTCCATTGCCCTAATGCTCAAGCTTAGAAACTCTAAAAAAGATACAGAACAAGATCTCAAGAGCTGGGAAGCCCTACTTTTATAGATCACAAAGAAGGTGGCGGATTCTGCTGTCAGTCATTCACTAGAAGCTCAGTGTGTCACATCAGTTTGGTTGGGCAACTCTGATTTGATCAGCGCCTAAAAATGATCCATACCCTACAATTTTATCAAGGTGATTGGAGGATCTGCTCAACTTGATCAGTCTGCCCTAATCGGTTCCAGTTAGACTTATGTATCCCCATTACTGCCTCATGAACAGTATGCTCTATCAAGTCAGTCTGACTGTAGTCCTGCATAGTTCTAACATGTAGTCCGGCCTCTGTTCATGTGTTGTTGCCCCTACTAAAAAGTACCCTTTCTTGTTTGCTCATATTCCTACCTCTTCCTTTTAAGGCCTTATTCTTTTAAAATGATTTTAAATTGAGGCCAAAATTGTTCTTTTCCAAAACCAAGCTATTGGCCTTACTGTTGGTTTAAAATAGGACTGAGATTTATGCTTCACTAGAGCAAGAAAATATGCTTTGTAGCCAGGTAACTTAATATTTGTTTAGGGAAAATTTCCAAACTTCCCCCTCCTCTCCTTTAATGATTTCTTCAGGCCAGAAATAACCTGGACAATTAGAGAAGCCCACTCCCGGGCTTGGCTGACCTAGATTTAGGAAGGAAAAAGGCTTAATGAAGATGCCCTGCAAAGAATTTGAACATTCAAGGAGTTTGGTGTTTACCTTGGGCAACTGCTATATTGATTATTTTGTAAAATAATTTCTGTGACTAGGGAAAACATGTTAATGTTAACGTATTTTGCCTGATTGGTCTCGAGTACAACATGAATTATGTTAAGAAGCCTATTATCTGACTAAAATATTGTGTACATACCTTCATCTAGGAGAGGTAATTAAGTGCAAATTATTTATAACTGGGATTTTTAGTGTTACCCCTCAATTTTATCCTTTTTTTCTCCTAAAAATTTTTTACATGACTATTAATTGGTTACGAAGGAACAATTCAAAATAATCTGTGAGGTAAATTTAGTGTTTTTTTTCTCAAATTATATCATCTATATGCACTTAAAATATAGTCTGAATTATTTCTAATTATTTCTTTTTGTGCTTTCTAGGATTAGTTAAGTGAAAAGTAAGACCAAGAGGAAGAAATATATACTGAATTTTCTGCATGCACAGAGATACTGAGTATTATTCTGTATTGAAACATACTATAATTTTAGGCTACCATAGAGTGGCCTCTAGATTTTGTCAACTGCCAGAAACTATGAGAATTATACTTTGAGACATCATAACATTCAGAACAGTTCTGTGTTTACCTCATGCATAAAATTTGCCTCCTTATTATACAGAAATTGTGATAATCAGTAAGAATGGCTTCCTGAGATTCTCCAGTGCTCCACAATAGATGTATGATCTCATCCCTCCAACCATGCAGATTACAACCTAGAATTGCAAGATTTGAGAGTTAGAAAGAACATAAATGGCTATCTAGTCTATCCCATCCCAAAAGGAATCCACACTATAACAAATACCTGACAGGTGTTCATCTAGACTCTGCTTGAAGATGTCCAAGAAAAGGACCACCTCATAGGCCTTTCTACTTTTATATAACTCTTAGTTATTCAGATAATTTTCCCAGCATCAGATCTACATTTGTTCCTTTGCAGCTTCCCACTTCTCCTGGTTCTGCACTCTGAGGCTAAACAGAGCAAGTTCAGTCCCTTTTACATGTGTCAGTGTTTGGCATACTTTACCACAGCCATGTTGTTCCCCCCTTTTCTTCTGCAGGCTTACCATGCCCTGCTCCTAAAACTGATACTCACGACATTGACATAAGGTCCTTCACTATCCCATTTCACCTTCCTTTGGACACTGACTCAGAATTCCAAGAGTACAGAGGGACTATCACCTGCCTAAAGAGGTTTTAAATTTAAACAAACAGTTGGGAGAGAGTGTGGAAAATACTGCCTTTGTATGTCCCCCCAAATTAGAAACTATAGGCAGTAGATGTAAAGAAGAATAACAGCTGGGACATCCACAGATTCATAGGAGATAAAGGAAAGGGCAAAATCAAAACTCAAGTCCTTACATGTTTATATAAAAATACCCAAAGTTTAGGCAACAAACAAGAAAACTTGATTAAGAATCACTAGGGGCAGCTAGGTGGTGCAGTGAATAGAGCACCAGCCCTGAAGTCAGGAGGAACTGAGTTCAAATTTGGCCTCAAGACACTTAACACTTACTAGCCATGTGACCTTGGGCAAGTCACTTAACCCCAATTGTCCTGCCTTTCCCCCTCCAAAAAAGGCAAACAAAAAAAAATCACTGATAACTCAGTGTGTTAAAACTTATGACCCTACTCTGGCTTTGGGTGGGAAAGTAAAAGGCTGATGGAGAATTGGAGAGTAGCGCCATATATAGAGGCAAGTATATTCATGTAAGGAAACCTAAATATCAGAGTATGGAAGCATGACAGAGTATTGGGGTTTTGTTTTTTTTGTTTCTTTTTTTTACTAGATTTCAGATACATTACAAAATGAAAGTTGCCAAAACTGATTAATACTAAAACTAAAAATGGACCAGTAGAGCAGCGATCCCCCAAGTAGAATCAGAATCCTGCAGTTATTTACTTGTTGATACATTAGAAGTAACACACACCAAGGAAATGCAGTTCAATTTCAAAAGCATTTTTTTAAAGTATCTACCATGTCTAAGGCGTATTGGGCGCTGGAGGTGCAAAGACAAAAATAAAAAGCTGTCCTATCCCTTAAGGAATTTCTGTTTTACTGAGGGATACTAAAGTATACTAATTGGTAAACAAGAGAGTGAGAACACTAACAAAGAGGATCAGATAGGACTTGGGGTAGATGATACTTGAGTCATGCTATTAAGGATATCTAATTTGATCCTAATGGTAATAAGGAGCTTTTGAAATTTATTGTATGAAGACATCACATTTGTCAAACCTAGACTTTAGGATAGACTGCATTGTAGAGATGCTAGAAGCAGGAAGGTAACTTATGAAACTATTACAACAGTTAAAGAACACAGTGATAAAGACCTGGATACAGGTGGTAGCAGTATGAGGAAGTGAGAAGGATCTTTAATAGATGTTAAGGTGAAAAATGGTTAATAGTATAGAGAAGAATGAACCTGAACTTATTTCTTATACTATGCTAAAACTATACTAATGTAGGTCTATAGTCACATTGTCATGAGTACTTCTTTCTAATCCTGTGTGCTTATTCTCCATGCCCTCCCAGAAATCTCCAGAGAGGTCCCCCAAAAGTACTGGAGCCTCACTTTGAGGTCTCTTGGTATTATTTGGGTAATAGTTCATCATATAGGCTTTCCATTTGTCATCCCTCACTCTATACATGACCAGCAAGCCATTACCAGTCTTGACATGTCTTGCCATCTGGGTTCCTATGACTCTGGAGGAGAGAGTGAGGCTCATGACTTTGCACGGCTCTGCCTCACTTAAATACAATTCACCTGTAAGTCAAGACATCACCCTCATGATGTTATTGGTCCTCTTCAAAGGACAAACAACAAAGAGCAACAATAACATGGCCAGCCATCTCCTTTTCACATCTTACAATCTCCTCGATCACATTTTTTGTGCCTTGTGTACCTTCCTTGTTGTTAGTAACACTGGCCAATTTCCCATTGTCTCCCATGCATCTCTGTACTGTCCTTTACATGATCTACAATTTTAATTATTTGGAGATTATGGTTATTCCATATTTCAAAGTCATAGAGCATCACCATAAAAAATATTTGTGTTTTAAAATTTGGGGTTTGTGAGAATGTACTTGGGTCATTAAAAGTTCTACATAGTTCCACAAATTACCTGTACTTCTCTGGGCCAATTTATTGTCCATCTGTAGTGCCCATTGAGGATATATGTATTGATGGGCCAGCTGCTTATCAAGACAATAGTCTTTACTCTTTACCCTCTTGGTTTTACCCTTGTGGATAATTAGGCTGAGCTCAGGTGAGTGATTAAAGAAGTGATTTAGTGATTCTGGAGTTTGATACAGTCAGCACAATGTCATCTGCAAATAGGGGCATCCAAAAGATCTCATCACCTAGAAAGAATTCCTCTTTCTGTCATATACTATAAAAATAAATAAAAGAGTTAAGCTTTAAAAGAAAAAACTAAAAGTGAATGGAATGCCATTACCCCTTCTGGTCAGGAAATCATCAGTTTATGAATACTGAAAAAAATGGCATTATCAAAGATTTAGATGAATATATTCAGATATATTAAAATTTAAAGCTTTTACAAAACAGTAATAAGACAGATATCAGAAGAAAAACTGCTAGCATATTTGGTGTTTTCTCAGATATAGTGATGAATTTCTGACAAATAAGAGCAGTTCCTGAGTGGTGGGGGGAGGAGGAAATCCATAATCTTCACCGGAGATGCAGTACTGAGAAAATAGTCATTAATTTCCATTGATCCACTGAAGATGCCATTGATATGTGGCTGCTGAAAAATTTGACAAGATACCTAACAGAAGTGGCAAGAAGAGTCAGTAGTGTTCTGCATTTGGATTTTCTGACCCACCCCCCAAGGCAAATCTGTATAACTTGGCAAGAGGGCTGCAGATAAGTTTCTAGCGGCTCACTTTCCAAGTAAAGGTATAATTAATGATTAAACTATTTTGCAAATAAACCATATAAACAAGGGGAAATTTCAGTTAATGACACTTTTTAAGATTTTATTTATCATGAAATCACATCAATGTTTTTAAAAATGACTGCTAAGCAGTACAAGTTTTCATACATTTTTCACATTGTCCTACTGTTTACATTTAGTAACAACCAAAAACACAGCAAAAAAAACTCTCACTTTTCTTGGACTAGAAACAAACTGACAATGATTGGTTGTCATGTGTCATGTGACAGACAGGAGAAGAGTGCTCAGTGGCATTCTACCCACCAAGTTACATAACAGGCGCGATAGTGACTAGTGGAAGGCAGGTTAAGCAAGGCACAGACAAAGCATGAGTTACATCTTTACTTTCTTTTACATCTTCTACATTTTTCACAAACCACTCAAAATCCATTGGTGGACTGCAAGCAGCCTGCAGGCCATATGTTGTACAGGCCTGCTCTGTGATCATGGAAAATACCAGGAGATGGATGGGGTCATGTGACAAGAGATGATAGTTTGAGGGCTTCATTGGTATCCTCCTTTTGTCAGGAGAAAGTGAAAAAAGTTTCTGGCCCATTGGACAAAATTTTTATGAAATTTATCCTGTGGTTAATTTATGGGAAAATATGAACAGGGAGTTGTACAGAGTGATCAGATGTGAATGAGTTGTGTCTTGAGAGGAAACAGCCAAACTGATAACCTCCTAGATCCAGCTAAATATTCCTAGATAAGAGTGGAAAGAATGCTGGACTTGGGAGTCAGGGAGAGACCTGGTTTCCAGTCCTACTCCTGATGATAGCTGTCTGGTCATGGATAAATCCCCTGACTTCTCTGTCTCACTATTCTTACACGATTTCTGTGGTACTTACCTCATGTGCTTATTTGGGGGCTCAAAGAAGATAACATAAAACCTTAATGGATTGTGTTAGGTTTTTTTGTAATAGGAAGTCCCTGAGAGACCTGGACATTTTTAAAATTTTACATTTTAAAAATTCTGCCTTTCTTTTCACCCTCTCCCAAGAAATGTTAGATGTCATACCTATGTGCAGTAATGTCAGCTTTTTCTAGTGTATAACCAAAATACTTAAAACTTTACACTGAGAATGTCATGTAAAGGTTGGCTGCTTTGCTTTCGTTTTTATCTAACCTTTTCTAACTCTGCTGAAGGTCTTTGTGGAAAACAAATTAGGTAATATTTTGGACCTCTGTCAAGATGAACCCTTGCTCATAGAATTAATTACCAGCTTGACTCTCCACTTTCACTCTTTTACTGTTCCCTTTGGGTTTTTCTATTGAATTAAAGTAGATTGCAACCGGCAGAATTCAGTGAAAACTCACTAATGCACATTAATTGGGGAAGATTAAGGTTTTTTTATAGAAATTTTTAAAGCAGTATAATTATGTGACATTCAGGTATATACAGTAACCTGAACTTGCCAAGTAGAGATTAGAGTACTTTAATAAATGGATCTAAGGATGATTTTAAATAGTAAATTGTTGATAAATAACTATTTCTGAAGTAAAAGTTTCTTGAAAGTAGTTCTAGGTTATTTTAATTTGCCTAGTAATTTTTCTTATATGAATTTGGACTTACTATGGGGAAAAGATTTCCTTAAACAAAGGTTAAGGACAACCAGAGTATAAGAGATCTCAAATTATTGAAGTTGCAATTGGCTAGTTTACAGGGGTAGGTAACCTGTGGCGTTCTAGGTCCTTGGGTGAAGCCTTCTGACTGAGTCCAAGTTTTACAGAACAAATTATTTTATTAAGGGGATTTGTTCTGTGAAATTTGGATTCAAAGGGTGACACTTGAGGACCTAGAGCACCACATGTGGCCTCAAGGCCACAGGATTCCCCTGGTAGAAGTTACTATTTTAAAAAAAAATTATATAAATTGCTTAATCTAACAACTTTTCATCATTTTTATCAGATTTCCAGTAGGATGTACTTAAAAGAATCATATTAGTTATATCAGTGATTAGTATGTATCAGTGATATTAGTTACATAATCCATGCCATTTTATTAAGTACATTTGTCATTTTTATTTATGGGCACCTTGTATGTCTTGATAAGCATTTTTAGGAAATTCTGTTAAACTGTATTGCCTCATTGTTTTGTTAAAGTTATTTTCCTGGGGTGGCTAGGTGGTGCAGTGAATAGAGAGAGCACTGGCCCTGGAGTCAGGAGACCCTGAGTTGAAATCCGGCCTCAGACACTTAACACTTACTAGCCATGTGACCTTGGGCAAGTCACTTAATTCTAATTGCCCTGCCCTCCCCGCTCCAAAAAAAGCACACAAAAAAGTTATTTTCCTTATATGTTATAGGAAACTCTTAGTTTGAAGGAGAAATATTCCATTATATTCAGATATCTAATGCTTTTTAATATATAGTTTTTGTAATTGTTTTGCTTTTTGAAAGAATTATTGAAACAATAAATTAAACAATGCTTTATAATATTTTATCTTTGTAGCCTGAGGGGGAATCACGAAGTTGTTTATTTTGGGCATTTATAACCAACTAACTTTCAAGAAGTCGACTTCAATTTCTGCTTAAGCTAAAACATCTTTACTTGCTTGGAAAAAGCACCCACACCTGTACTTTTGTGTTCTTTTTTTTTTTTCCTAGCTCATCTGTAGGTTATTTACAGCCTTTAGGATCAGATCAGATACAGTTTCCTCAAACCTCTTCACCGTGCAATTCCCAACAACTTCAGAGCCACCAGTGTGCAGGTATGGAAAGATAACTGAATAATTACAATCAGGAACTTTTTTCCCATTTAAAAAAGAAAAACTAAATGAAATGCATTAAAATTCTAGAAAACCCATTGTTCATGCCTAAAATGTATCTTGAAGGACTGAAGCATTTTAATCTCCCATCTGCCAGAATCTTTCTCTTCCCTTAAAGGTCACCTTGATTACTACCACCTCCATGAAATTTTCCCTGATATTCTCTCTCTCTCTGTCTCTCTGTCTCTCTCTGTCTCTCTCTGTCTCTCTGTCTCTCTCTCTTTCTCTCTCCCTCTTTTTCTCCCTCTTTCTCTCTCTCCCTCTCTCCCCCTTCCCTTTCCCCTTCCCCTCCACCACATTTCTCTTACAGCGCTTTTTTTCTTACATTACTTTGCATCTCTTCTTCCCTTTTACCACACTCTACCTGGTACTATATTTATATCAGGTCATATCCCCCAATTCTAGGATATGTAGGTGACATATCCAGGATATGAGCAGTGACTATATTTCATCTTTCTAACCCCAGCACCTAGCTTAGTGCTTTTCATAAGGTAAGTGCTTAATAAATATTCACTGAATTAATTTGAGTATATAAGAAATGTATAAATTTAAATACAGTTAGTGGTACCATCTAACTCAGCCTTAACACCATAAATCCACTCGTACTTTGTTACATGCCATATTTATACAGAGAACATGCCTGTCACTTCACCTGTTCTAGTTCCCTGTGCAGCATATCTGATGACAACAACATTCACCCAAACCCAGTTTTGATAAACTGAATCAACCCCTGAGAATAGTCACTTAGGATAGCAATCTCTCCAAGGGCACCATTCACTATTGTTGCTTCTATAACTGCTTCTTAACAACATGAGTACTTGGAAGCAGAATTTAGAACAGAAATGTAGGAATGACCCTGTCCCCTCTTCATCTACACACGTGTACAAATATATGAATACATATATTTATCTGTAATGATGAGAAGATTAAGCCAAAAGAGAGAGAGAAAAACATTAGATAGTGTTTGGGGAGGTTTTGTTAGAGGGTTAGAGTATTTAAATGATAAGTGAGACAGAGTAGCTAGTATAGGCAAATAAATATTGCTGATTTAGTAGACAGTATGAATAGATATTGTTACACATTTTTTAAGCATCTACTACGTGCAAACCCTTGGCAGAGGAGCATATACTTGGCAATAGGGATATTAAGAGAAATAAGGTACTGTGACTGTTCTTGCCCTCATGGAATTTACAATAAGACAGGTACAAAAATAGCTCTTATACAACATAAAACCTTTTTATGTGCATAGAAGAGATATAAAATGCTTTTAAAAACCATATGCCGGTCTCTTGATCTGTTTTTAAAAATGTTTCATACTTCGTCATATAAAGTCTGAATGAGGCCTATAATGTTCTTGCAGTAAAGATGATCAAGAGAAGAATAATTTTTAAAAATGAATAAAATGTTTATTTGAATTTTTTGCTTTTAATTTTTCACAATAAATATTTTACACCATAATCTTATCTAATTTGTTGTGTATGCCTCTATTTCAATGTTTCGTTTTTTTAAGAAATCTGATTTTCCTATGATGTCATATGGAATAATATAGTACTTCCCACTTTAAGAATGAGGAAGAGCTTTGTGTAAGAAATAGATCTCAAACTAGACCTTAGAGATTGAATAAGATTTCAGTAGGCATAAATGGTAGGTAAGGACATTCCAAAAGTCAGCATAGGAAAATCACAGAAAGAAGGGTCGAAGCTAGGAAACAATCTAGACTAAACTAGTAGTTTGGCAGGAGGGTGGAGTATATGGAAAGGAAGAAGGTGAAATCAGCCTGAAAAGAGGGATTTAGGGCTTTGATCACCAGGATGAGGATTTGGGATTATATTGTGGAGGCAGTAGGAAATTATTGAAGAGGTTTGAACCCAGGGAATGATGTGATCAAAGTTATACATTAAGTATATTACTCAGGTTCCAGGATAGATTAGAAGGGTGAGACTTGATCCAGAGAAGCTAGTAAGGAGATGACTATAGTAGTATAGGGCTGCCCTCAGGTGGTAGTAGTGTGACAGGAAAGCAGAAAATGATTCAGAAGATGTGGTAGTGGGGAAAAGGGACTGGATTCAGCCACTGTTTCCATGTTGGGAACAAGAAAGAAGGGCTCTGAGGTTTCTATCAGCTACAGTGGTGGTGCCATCAGCAGAAATAGGAAATGGGGGTGGGGAGAGACATTGAGGTGGACATGGTTTAAAGTATTTTGTAAACTGTAAAGCAGTATATGAATGTAAGGGAATACTTTTATTACCTAATGGATAGATGAGAAATAAATTTTGGGATAAATGACTGAACAGATGTATTGAATGTCAGTAGCAAGACAGGCACAGGATACTTACTCATCCCTCAGAGAATCTCACAGAAGCACAGATTTATAGCTGAAAGGGACTTTCAAGCTCTAGTTGAGCTCGCTCAGTTTAAAGGTGAGGAAAATATGGTCCAGAAAGATTAGTTAACTTTCTCAGGTTCACAAGAAATTAGTAGCAGAGCTAGGATCTAATCTCTTCTTTCTTAATGATTCTTTTTTTTTTGTCTTTTTGGAGGGGGGAAGGTAGGGCAATTGGGGTTAAATGACTTGCCCAAGGTCACATAGCTAGTAAATGTTAAGTGTCTCAGGTCAAATTTGAACTCAGGTCCTCCTGACTCCAGGGCTAGTGCTCTATTCACTGTGCCACCTAGCTGCCCCATGATTCTTTTTTTTTAAGTTTCTCATTTTTTTTCTCTGTTCATATGGTAGTGTATTTAACATTCATACTAACTATAGCAAATTTGAAGTTTATTTTTATTTAAAAGTGTTTTCAAATAACTATTCGAAAGACACTTAATAATGAAACTTTACAGGTTAACCCGTTCCCTGCTGGATACCTATATGTTTGGAAAGTAGCTCAAGCTAAAAAATGTTCAGAAACCTAAACCTAGCTCATCATCTTTCCCCTAAACTATATCCCTCTCTTAACTTCCCTCTTTCTGTCAAGGACATCATCATCTTAACCATGCCTAAAATACTATCTTTCTTCCACTGTAGTTCCCAAATTCCTCGCTTCCTTCAATGCACAGCTCATGTCCTTGTCTTCAGGAGCCCTCTGCCTTCCACTCATGTTAGTGCTCTCACATCCTCTTCCCCAAATATGTTATTTTGTATTTACTTGTTTACATGTATTTATAATTGGTCATGTTGTTTTCCCCCAGTACAATGTAGCTTCCTTCAGGGCAGGAACATTTTCCCTTTTGTTTGACTTCCTGTCCTCAGCATCTAGCACAGTGCCCAGCACAAAAGTGACACCCTAAATAAATGTTAAGTGGATGAATGAACATTTGTTAAATTGAGAGTAAGGACAGTTTCATTTTTTGGTCTTTGTATCCACAGCACCTGATGTGGTGCCTTGTACAAAATTTGGTGTTTGTGCGACTGAATTGGATAATTCTTCTTCATGTTGCCCTGTTGGGTCTCATGGTAAAATAATGAGTCTTGCTTTAAAGTTGCTTTACTTACTATTAACATTCTGTTTTTTAGGGTAAACATGACTTTTATCTGCTTCATTAATTTTACTTTCTCTTACTAAGCACATGCTGTTAATAATTCTCATTATCCACAGTTAAATAATGGCACCTAAGTACATTTCATTCTGAAATTTAAATTTTTGCTCTAATCCCAATTTTTTAATATAAGCCAAAGTGAAATGAAGTCTTCCTTCTATTTTGTAGCTGTACCACCCCCTGGTGGAGGAGTGGTCATGATGCAGTTAAATATACCAAACAGTTCTCAGCCTCGAGCTCACTCACCCCCTCAGTGGAAACAAAACAAGTACTACTGTGATCATCAGAGAGGACAGAAGTCAGTAGAGTTTAGCAATTTAGAAAATGTTGTCCAGGTAAGTTTACTGTTCATTGCTCCTGGTGATGCTGACTTTGTAACATAAGAGCATTGACTGCATAATATTAGCAATAATAGCCTACTCCTTATGGCCTTTTACAGTTTACAAAGCAGTACATATAATCTCATCTGATGTAACAATTCCTAACATATATCAATCTATGGCCAAATTTTTTTTTTTTGCTTTTTGGAGGGGGGAAGGCTGGGCAATTGGAGTTAAGTGACTTGCCCAAGGTCACATGGCTAAGTTTTGTGTTAAATGTCTGAGGCCGGATTTGAACTCAGGTCCTCCTGACTCCAGGGCCAGTGCTCTGTTCACTGTGCCACCTAGCCGTTCCAAGATGGCCAATTTTTCTCACATTTTAGATACTCTTTTACTACTTAAACTTCTGGTCTTTCCATGTCTTTTCTTGTCACATTTTAGGTACAGCACAGCCCTCAGTTTAGCAGCCCAGTAACCTCACCAGCCCAGTCACCAGCACCAGCTCAGCTTTCCAACATGAAAAATATCTGTCCCACATTAGCACCTCTTTCCATCGTACCCCAGTTTTCTAGACCTTTTGTCCCTGGACAAGGTAAGTCTTTGAACATGAACAAGTAGTTATTGCCTTGGATAACTTAAAGTTTACCGTGACCGAATAATTTGTGGTTTATTTTGTTTCTGCTTCTGTTTCTCTAGGGCCTCATTTTCTAATGTAACAGCACCCCTGGTCTAGTCCCCTAAACTCCTTTAATAGGCAGACATGCACTAAGAAAAGAGTAACTTATGAGAATAAGGAGGCAAGAGTTCCTCTGTACTCTGCCCTCGTCAGACCGTAGAAGAATGTTAATAAGCTAAAGATTATCCAGAGGAGATCAGTGAGAATGATTAAGGGCCTTGAGTCCATGCCATCTGAGGATATGTCCTGGAATTGGAAATGTTTGGCCTAAAAAAGAGAATGAAATCCCCAGGGGTACTCAGCATCAGGGCCATGATAATCTTTTAAGTATTCAAAGGACTGCCATATGGAGGAGGCAGATTTAGCCATCTTGTCAAAGATATTCTAACAGTTAGGGCATACCCCAAGTGTCTGAGGCCTTTGAGGCTGTCTCAGGTGATACCATATTTCCCCTCATTCTAGGTCTCTGAACAGAGGCTGGGTGGCTACTTGTCAAATGGGTTATGGCAGAGTTGCCTTTTTAGGTAGAGATTAAACTAGACAGTCACTGAGATTCCTTCCAACTCTAAACTTCTGGGAGTCTGCAGTTCATCAAGTAGACCCTGAATTAATTTAATCCTTGTCCACCTCCCTGTACTTTCTCACAAAAAATCAGAAATGACTTTATTGTTTTAAGACATTTTCTTTGATTCCTTACTCATCATGTACCTAGTATTATTTTTAGAGAGAGAGAAAGACAGTTCTGGGTTTTTTTGCCCTACAAAGTGTGCCATTCTTACCAGACACTGAAAGGAAGCCCTTATGGTCTGTGCGATTACAAAGGTCCTGATTTTATAACAATTTCCTTTCTTGTTTTTCTTTGGAATCTACTGTTCTGAAGCATTAATATTCAGATTATGATTCTTAAACCTCTTTCACATGCAAATTGACATTCTTTAAGACTTCTTATTCCTATATTAGAATAGTCTGGTCTGGTTTTTGTGTGGTTCCATGGTCACATAATTCTACCAGTGTTCATAACTATGTTCTTCAGGAGAGGCACTAGGATGGAGTGGATAAAAGACCCAGCCTCAGAATCAGGAAGACCTGACTTCAGATCCTGCTCACATATTAGCTGATCAGCCCTGGGCAAATCACTTAACTTAAACTCATCATGTCTAAAACTGAACTTTAGTTTCTTTCCCCCAGAATCCTACCCCCTTTTAAACTTCCCTATAACTGTCAAGAGCACTCTCCTTAACTCTTCGCTCTGTCACTTCCCATATCCAAGCTGTTGCCAAGACTTGTAGATTTCATCTTTGCAACATTTCTCTAATACCTCCCCCCTTCTGTCTTCTTACACTGACACCACCCTGGTGCAATCCCTCATTACCTCATTGCTGAGCTATTGCAGTAGCTTGCTGGTTGATCTGCCCATCTCAGCTCTCTCCCCACTCCAGTCCATCATTCGTTGTCTGACGATGTCATCGCCCTCCTCAGTAAACTCAAGGCTCCATATCACCTCCAGGATCAAATATATCTCTCATACACAACACACACACTCACACACACACACACACACACACACACACACACACACACACACACACACACACCCCCTTGCACACTCTTTCCAGTCTCATCTTCCTTACCATTTACTCTTCATTACAGTGACACTGGCCTCCTTACTGTTCTTATAAAAAGATACCCCATCTCCCAAGCAACTCTGGCCATTGTAAGCACTGACTGTCTCCTATGTTTGGAATACTCTCCCTCCTCATCTTCTCCTCCTGGCTTCCCTGGCTTTCTTCACATCCCAGTTCCAATCCCACCTTCTACAGGAAGGTTTTCCTGAAGCTCCATAATTCAAATGCCTTTCCTCTGTTAATTACTTCCAGTTTATTCTGAGTGCACCTTGTTTGTACGTAGTCATTTGCATTTTATCTCCCCTGTTAGCCTGTGAACTCCTTAAGTGCAGGGACTGTCTTTTGCCTTTCTTTGTATCAACGGTGCTAGGAACACTGCCTGGCACAGAGCAGGAGCTTAATATTTATTGACTGTGACTGACTGATTAACTTCTCTGTGTCCCCATGCACTAAGTGTTGCAGAACAGCAACATTCTGCATGGGCATAGGGAGTTCCTTTTGCAGATAACACAGATCCAGTCCAAAAAAAGCATTCACCTTCAGATACTTCGTCCAGTAGTTCTGTGAATTTCCCGAAGCTTTGTCTGTGTCCTCTTTAAACCATATTCCTTGTTTCCAGAAACAAAAACCCATCATTTTAACCCTTAGATAAGTTTTTTTTGACTTTGGTTTTAAGTATCTTCAGTGTATCCAAAGACAACAACCCACACTGTTCCTGCCCACAAAGTGTTACCTAGCCAGCAACTTTACCATTCTGGCCTAAGCTTGCCTATGTGCGTTCTTCAAGCAGTGCTGCAGGGCTGGTGGGGTAGAGACTGATGGATCCTGGGAATTGTCAGTGAATTGCATAGCTACTATTTCTGTAACAACTAGGGAGGAACAGGCATCTGACGTAGTGAGGAATTTATACCATGCATTTCCTTAGGATTTTTCCCCTCTTTGTTTACTCCAGTTTATTTTTCCTTCCAATATGACAGTGTTTTTTCTGTCAAAAACATTTTCCCTTGTTCTAATTAGAAAGCTGGGAAGTGATAATATAATTTTAAAAAGAAAAACAGGAAACTATTCTTGTTATTTTCCAGGTGATTCCAGATATCCATTACTGGGCCAACCACTGCAATACAACCCTCCTTCTATTCTGCATGGACACATTCCAAGCCAGCAGGTGGGGAAGACAGTTGCTTAGCCCAGATTTTTCTGTTGATTAGAGCTTGGGATTTATGAAATCCCAAAATTTATGAAATGAAACCAAGATTGTGAATTCAGTCCCTCTATTAGAAAAGCTCTGTACTCTAGCCAGCTGGCTTATAAATGTTATCATTAATCACAAAGAGTACCTGGGCAGCAGAGGGGGTGGGACAGCGGGGAGGGCAGTATGTAGGCAGCTCAGTGCAAACTTACTGCTCATGGGTAACAGTTTGAAGCGTAGCTTGACCATGTGGTAGGGAGTCAGAGTAACACTCGTGAAAAATATCATAGGGGAGGGCATTAATAATAAGGAAAGAAAGACGCTGCCCTTCCACTAAGACAGGGATGGGAGGGAAGGCCCAGATTTGAATGAAAGGAATATAATTGCTGCTTCTTATTTTCCCAAATGATTTACAACCCAAACTGCATTAGATCTACTGCACCCTTTCTTAAGTTTGCATTATTTTTAAACATTAAGAACTTATACTTTTTCTGAAAAATTGGTATTGTTTGTAATGATCCATTTCTGACTCTTCAGTGTCAGCCTGGAAGCAGGCATGGAAATCGAGGAAGGAAACAAGCTAAAAAAGCTGCTTCTACTGACCTTGGCGCAGGAGAAGCAGGTAGATCATTTGGGGGCAATTGGGCATAATTCTATTGTTGGCTGTCTAGTGAAGCAATCATTAAAAGAAACTATCTCAAAATAAGTTTGGGGTAATTAGGACAGGTATCACCATGTTGGTCTAAAAGCAGGCAATTCTTTTCCCAAAATCAGACTTGTAAAAAACCAACTACAGTCTAACATTGGTGTTATTTTTCATCACATGACTACATCATGTCCAAATCTGAACTTTAGTTTCTTTCCCCAAAGAGATTTCATTTTATAGCTCTGGACTCTGTTTGGGAATGGACTACATTTGAACCAATATGATATAAGGGTTTTACAGATGATGAAACATATATAAGGAAAAATGACTTGCCCAGAGTCACAGATCTGTTTAATTTAGTGAAAGAACAAGACTCTAGATCACCTGACTTAACTCCATTTTTCTTTTCTTTATTTTTTTCTACTTCACCAGTCTTTGGTCTGTACCCTAAAGTCCATGAACTTGGTTTTTTGAGGGTTATATTTATTTATTTGTTTGTTTGTTTGTTTGTTTATTTATTTGTTTGTTTGTTTTGAAAAAGCTTGCCCAATGTAATTGGCTTCTTTGTAATGCTATGCATTTTATTTTCTGTAAATGTTCTGAGAGTTACCCACAGGTTTCACTAGACAGAGGGTCCATGACCCAGAAAAAAATGAAAAATCCTTGGTCTCCAGCATCATCTTTGACAGAAATGGCACTGGCAGCTGGGTCAGTGCCCTTAGCATAATGTACAGAAGCACTGATCAGGATTGATATAAAACGATAGCTGTCATTGGGTGACTTTGCAATATATATACATGGATATATACATACATACATATATATATCACATATATGTATACGAATGACCAATTAATCTAGAAAATCAGACCATTCTCATGATCAGGATCTGTGTGTTCAGTAGTGTACTCTACATTTGGTAACAAAAATAATTTAATTCTGTAATTTTCTCATTGCAGCTGTTGGAAAGGTCTTAGAAATTACAGAACTACCTGATGGGATAACCCGCATAGAAGCTGAGAAGCTTTTTGGAGAACTCTTTAAAATTGGTGCCAAGATCCGCTGGCTCCGGGATCCCCAGTCTCAGACACCACTGCGCCACCATTCTCTCTACTGTGGCAGTGGAGATGGTGCGGTGAAGACAGAACAATGTCAGCCTAGTGACTTGGCCTCCACATACACAGTCCTAGCAACATTCCCCTCCATTTCAGCTGCCCAGAACGCACTGAAGAAACAAATTAACTCAGTTAACAAGTTTAAGCTGAGGACAAGCAAGAAGCACTATGACTTTCATATCCTAGAAAGGGCAAGTTCTCAGTAGCAGATCTGCTACTGGACTGTCAGACTTTACGACACCTCTGTTTTCTGCCGTCCTTGATTAGCTTGATGTTTGGAGCTTCTGTTAACATTATAGAGACTCCTGAGACAATTGGCCATGGCATGATAGCATTCGAAGAAAGGCCAGTGATCCATTAAAGGGGACAGAAAAAGAGATACACAGTTGACCCCAGATGACCAGAATTCGTACCAACCTGATACAGAGTAGCAGCTTTCACTGAGGGATGCTGTTAAAATGCCGCTAACTTTTATAGTTGTTTTGTTTTATATTTCTGAATTCTTGTATCAGATCCAAAGCTCTATTGTACAGCAAATTTTTCTTCTCCACAAATAGCCCTATTGGAAGCTGTATTTCCTATCCTTTTTGCAGCCAGGACACTGTGACCCATCTTGGATGTGGGAAGGATGCAAGAGGTAGACTATCTGAGCCAAAACTATTCATTCTCTTTTTCTTGGTGGCTGAATGAAAAGAATCCTTACCTAGAAGATTCCTGTTCCTCTGAATTTCCAACCACACATTTTTCAGTAATGACAGAATTTGTTCACAAAGTCCTTTCTTTATTCAATATATTCAGACAATGTGAATGTTAATTGTAAATAAATTATGTTCTTAACTCATTTTAACCAAACCATTTAGCAGAGAGCTTCTCTAAGGGGAATAGGAATCCTTCTTAAACAGGAAGAAAGTAAACTAAAAACATTTCTATTTTTTTTCTTTTTTTTTAAGTCAGAGGGTAAAAACAATGAATCTTAAACGTATGTCCCCCAGATAACTGTGCCACTTATTTACCTTCCCCTCCATATGGATCTTATCTCTGGTCACCGTAAGGAAATGCATTTGTCAAGTGCTAGAAGATTCCTAAATGGTTTAAATTTGTTTTCATTGTTTGCAGCAGATCACTGGACATCAAAGATTCATTGCACTGCAGAACAAGAAACCTTTTTTTCAATTTCTGTGTAATTTGCAAGGCTGTACAATGTGTGCTGATGCAAGCCTTTTTCAGTTCAGAAGAATAAATGTTTACAAATATAAAAGTACTCTGCATTTTAATGAGGATAGCCATAACCTCCTAGTAACATTAATGAATCTAATTTTTATAAAACATATGCCATGCATTTTGGAAACTACCTCAAAAATCATATTTTTCTTATTTCTTAGTATGTCATTTAAGTGTCATCTCATGCAATATGATTCATAGAACTTCATGCCCTCAGTAAATGAATTCTAATCATAAATGGAAAATTACTGGGCTTTCTCACTACTCCTGTGATTCTAATGATAGGGACTCCCTACAGGGGTGCAGGTTGCAATCCAGCCATGCCACGTGGACTCATCTCCATGTCCTCCCCTATACCTTCCACAAGATATTCCAATGAGGGACACAGGCCATCCGTTCATTGTCTCTCAAGGTGACCACATAACCACCTCATCTCCTTATTTGAATCATAAGATATCTTTAACACCACTTCTGTTGTGTAATCTTTTGCCAGTAAATACACAGATGTGTGTGTGTGCGTGCGTGTACACATACACACTAGCTTATTTTTATCCCCAACATGAATCTTCCCCTTGCCATTTGCATAGCCTGCAACTTGTAATTCTTCGGTTGTTCTCTAGCAAGCCAGCTAAGGGAGAACAGTGTTAAAAAGATGGAATTCATGTGCAGGCCAAAAAAAAAATCTTCATGGTTTTTTTTGTTGTTGTTTTGTTTTGAAGAATTTAGTGTTTGCGCATAATCTCTTCTAGGGCTAATCATTCGTTTGTAAATTATTTGCTTCCTCCATGCTGACATATGCCTTTTAGCTATTTCGCTACTTTTTCTTAAAGCAGTTAAGACATCATTACGATGGAAGCTTAGTTACTGCCCACCCTAACTTCCCTGGGGACCAGTTTGATTCCATCCCATCCTACAGGGTTCAGATGGTAAAGTCACATATTCCTGTCTACTTCAGAATATAAGATTCATACTACAGCTGGCCTGAGCTAGCCTGACTCCTCACATCTGAGCAGAAGCAGACCTAAATGAAAGGTATCCCAGAAACCACTTTATCCCAGGGATCCTTTGAATCTAGACTGATGATGAATAATGACTTCCCAGCATCTAGAGAGTAGGATCTCTAAATGTTAGTATACTATCATATGGAAACTTGCAGTCTTCAAAGGATTTGAAAAGGAGCCACTCCAAGAAGAAGGATTTGGAGTAAAAACCATGGTAATCATGTTTTGATCTTCTACTTGCTGGAACACTTTTATTCAATTCTGTCCTATATTCCTATGGTCATTTAAGCCCTGACCTCAACCTTTTAGTTACAAGGACAAAAGACCAACAAAATAGGCGGAATTCCCCTGTGGCCTCCAGCCAGCATATGAGATACTTGAAGAAACATGATTCTGTTTTATTTCAGTATCTTTCTCTGAATGTCCTCTTTAATCCCTTCTTCCCAGAGTCAGCCCTTCTGGAAAGTCTTAGTATTCTACCTATCACCAATTTTATGAGCATTTATCCTCAAATCATACATTCAGAGCTAGGAGAGGCTTTGGGGATCATCTGGCATAACCCCTTCATTTTACAGATTACAGAGAAAGGAAGAAACTTGTCCACAGTCACATGAGAGGTAAGTAGCAAATCCAGATACTCCCAGGTTCAGTTTCATTGCTTTTCCCACTATGATACACTACCTCCCTGCTTTAGAAAACTCCCGTGGAGCAATTATTCAAAGGGCCAGATGGTCCTGGATGATTGATGTTTTAGAAAATGTATTAAAACACCTGAAGTTTTTAAAGTTAAGTCGTAGCATCCAGCCTCATTAAATAAAGCAACTAAGACTCTTTCATCTTACTGTAACCATATGGACTGTTCGGGGAAATAGAGAATGGGCACACAGTATGACCTATTCAAAGCCCCTGTACTCTAGGAAACACCAGAGCGACCTTCCAACACTTCCACTGTCTATCTTTACCAAAGTCTCCACTATGTTCTCACAAATTAAGCAATCTTTTCCCCACAAGCATACAATCTCCCAGATCTGCTTACCACATTGATTTATTTTGAAGTCAGTGTTATTAAAGCAGTCACTTTCCTAATATCTCAAGCATATATCAGTTGGCTAACCTCTTCCTTAGGCAAAAAAGACTGAGCAACAAGCATAATGTGTTAACGTCCTTTTTTAATAGCACTTAATTTTTTTTAGCCTGTCAGTGGTTTTAAGAAGCATCACCAATTACTTGTTTTCAAGCCTTTAGCATATTTATTCAGCAAATATTTATTGAATACTTAATATGTGTAAAGTACTGTCAGCAATGCAAAGTTGAATGAAATGCATCCCATGCCCCAGTAGAGGTAAGAGTCTGGTGGAAAAGATAAGACACGGAACAGAATATGAAAGTACATTAGAAAATATATAAAGCATTATGAAATATCTGGTGAAAAGACTATTTCTAGTTATGGGCACCAAAGAATGCTTTTGTTGATTCTATCCAGTTTATCCTGGATATATCTTATCTATACAAAATTGTCTGAACGTTGTCTTGCCTGCTAGACAGCTTTCTTGAGAGCCTTTCTCTGTATCTCCAGTGCTTAGCACAGTGCCTCACTCATGGTTGGCACTTAATAAACATGTATTGACTAACCTTAGAAGAAGGTGACATTGAACTGCACTTCTAAATATAGCTAGAAAGTACACAGGTAGAGCAGAAGGCATTCTGTAGGGGTTATAAGGACCTGAAACAGAACTAGGATGGAATGGAAATAGTGAGTCGTTGTAGAGGTAGAATCAAAAGGACGTGGGAACTGATTGGATGAATCTGTCTTATCAGTATCGGTTTACTTTGACTTTGCTACATTTGATACTGTTGACCAGTGATGCTTGTTAATTGACCATGCTTCTTTCTGTGTACCCTCCTCCTTTGGCTTCCATGATAAGATTCTTTCCTGGTTCCTTATTCCTTTTTTCTCTTTGCTGGTTTCATCCCAGAAAAAGATAGGTATCATATACACCTAGTCGTGTGTCTCTCCCACCCCACCTCTATCAAGATTCTGTTCTTGGCTCCCTTCTCTCTACACTTTGTCTTTGCACATATATTTTTTTTGTTTTGTTTTCTTTTTTTTTTTTAATTTATTTTATTAAATTTTTTTTGAGTTACATATTTTCTCCCTGTCTTTCCACGGCCACCACCCCAAAACAGCCATCCCAGTGTTTCCCCCCTCCCCCAGTC
>CM053582.1:250388730-250412639 GCA_028627135.1 Pseudochirops cupreus
GGGTTTGGTTTGCTAGGACAAAAGGAGGTAGTACCTTGGATGAAGAGTTAATGGTTTGAGAGGAAATACCTCTAGGCTGGGGCAGGGAAAGACAAGTACAGCTGGGGGAAGGGGAGAAACAGTTAAGAAATGTGGTTTTCACAACTTAACACAAAACTGAATTAATAAAAATCATAAAGTTACCCCAAAATATATTACATAGGCTGTTCAGCACCTCTTCATTATCTGTGGATAGAACAAAAGGTCATAACAAAACAAGGGGTAGAGAAGATCACTGAAGATAAAATGGATGATTTTGGTCACATAAAATTTAAAAACTTTTGCACAAAGAAATACAATAAAGCTAAAATTAAAATGTAAACAATTAGGTGAGAGGTAGGTAAATCTTTGCAGCCAGTTTCTCTGATAAAGGTCTTATCTCTGAGGTGGAGTGTGATACAAACAATTGTCTTGACTATTTCCTTCGTGTACATTAGGTTATTTTTTCATTAAAAGGTATTAAGACCTTCTTGGTTGGCTTGGAGGACTAAAGGTTCAGGCTGTTGACTTCACTTCCCGGTTGCCTGAGAACAAAATAATCATAAATTGCTCCAGGAATTTTCTTTGATGTTTGGCTGGTGATCACAGTCGGAACCTTAGGCAAGGGTGCTTCACTCCTCTGAATCAACTCCAGGTGTCTTCAATGCCTATCCTTTTTGAATATTCCTCTCTTGTGATGTCTAAGGAAATTTTTAAACTGTTGAATGACCTACAAATGTTTCCTTTTGTTCTAATATAAAATCAAAACTACCAGGGGAGTGGGATGAATCAGGGTCAGCCCAGAATGGTAATTTATGGGTTGAAATTTCTCTTGAAAAGCTGGTTAAATTCTGACCATTTATCTACTGAGGAATGGCTTTTGAATAACCAGAAGGATAATTTACACAATTACAACTATGTAAATAAAAACAATGTTAAATAGCAACAAAACTCAACTAAAAACACTGGACAACATTGTCACTAGCTTATTTTTAAATAAATTGTTAATTTTTAAGTGAATTATCTTTTGTTTTTACATTGCCTAAGCTTCCTCCTATATCCCTTTCTCCTCTTCCCTTCCCAAGAACCATCCCATATAACAAAGAATATCTTTTAAAGAAAAAAAAGGAAGAAAAAAAGAATCAGCAAAACTTATCAGTATATCAAAAAAAAAAAAAAGAAAATATATGCAATGTTCCTCAACCTTGGACCTCCCATCTCTGTAAAGGAGTGGAGAGAGGTCCCTTTTTATGTCTCTTCTTTAGGCCATGATTGTTCTTTATAATTCTGCAAACTTCCACTTTGATGGTCCTGTGGTTGTTTTGGCCATTTACATTGCTATAATCATTATGCTTACTGTTTTCCTCTCTGCTTACCTCACTCTGCATAAGGCCATGAAAGTCTTTCTATCCTCCTCTGTATTCATCATAATTGTCATTTCTAACAGCATGGTAATATTCCACTACATTCATGTACCACTTCCCCAACTGAAGGTTTGTCAACTTTGTTTCCAATTCTTTGCCCCCACTAAAAGTACATATATTTTCATGTATATAGAGACGTTTTTTCAATGATCTCCTTGGGATTTATGCATTAAAGTGGAATATCTGGGTCAAAGTGTATGGACATTTTAGTCACTTTATTTGCATAATTCCCGATTGCTTTCTAAAATGGTTGTATTAAATCACAGCTTCACTAACAATACACTAGTGTGCCTATCTTCCCAAAGGCACTAACTTATAAAATGTACATCCATCCTTTATTTTTAACAAACAGGAAAGTATTAAAGTCTACTAATTCTATTATGTCACAATACTTTTTTTGTTTGTTTTATTGATTTACTTTCAAGTGTTGCAAAGAGATTTAATAAGGAACACACTAGGGGTTTGTTTCAAAGCAAAATTTGTCAATAAAATTTTTAAAAAATAAATAGTGTTAGGAACATGTGAGTCCCTAATAACCTGAATCGGCTCCCTGTCAGGAAGGACTACCATTGTTTAATATCCCTAACTTCTAAAATATCCTTATAAAGTACGAATGGCTCAGTCTATAGACCTGATAACATCAGACTTCTATATCCCCAGTTGATGTTCCATCCTCTACACCAGCGGTTCTCAACCTGTGGGTTATGTTCAGTTTGTAACAATGAAAATACATCCTACATATAAGATAGATTCATAACAGTAGCAAAATTACAGTTATGAAGTAGCAATAAAAATAATTTTATGGTTGGGGGTCACCACAACATGAGGAACTGTATTAAAGGGTCACGTCATTAGGAAGATTGAGAACCACTGCTCTACACTCTAGCTTCATCAGTTTTACCTGGGCCACAAGACTAAATCTATGTAGCACTTGCACTATCACTTGCTGCTTTCTCTAAGGCAGCGGTTCTCAACCTGTGGGTCACGACCCCTTTGGGATTCAAATGACCCTTTCACAGGGATCACAGGGGTCACCTAAGACCATCAGAAAACACATATTTCCAATGGTCTTAGGAACCAAAACACCGCTCCTCTATCCATCTCCAGGCGGGTCTGCCCACATGCAGATATGCCCACATACGAGTATTAAAGGGTCGTGGCATTAGAAAGGTTGAGAACCACTGCTCTAAGGCATGCCCCCTAGCTGGACCAAACACCTGCTCTTAGGTATTATGACATATGGTAGCTTCACACCCAACCTATTGTCACATCCTAATCCAAGAGCAGAATTAATTATTCCAGATATTATATCTCTGTGGATACCCTAACCAATCTAAATTCTAATTTTCCAGCAATATGTGGTACAATCCAAGTCCCAAAGTCCATTGAGATGGGACTCTTTCCTTATTGATGGAGATCAATCCCCTGCATCTATGTCAAGACAGGCAGAGTTGATGAGAGGAAGAGAGAAGAGAGCTTTGATTTCTTCACCCATAGCAGTCTATTCATGTTCCTTGACTCTCTTCAGGTCTCTTGGAGTCTCTTCAGGCTCTTTGGCATCTGCTGCCACTTTGGAATCTTCTGGCTGGATCCAAGTTGGATATATAGCCTCCATACATAATTTTATAGTAGAAATAGCTAATGTAATCAGCTTTCCTGGTGAATTAACACCAAAAGTAGAGTCTCCATGCAATTGACACCCAACAGGTTGTACACATCTTCTTAAGGTCGTCTTCAAGAGTAACCCTCAGACATTCCACCACACTGGCGATGTTTGCCTATATGATGTGGCCACTCAAACTCCAACAACCAGACTAATTTTCTTACCATAGAGGAATTAAAAGAAGGAACCAGATCCAACTCCATCATCCAGGGAATTCTCTAGTGACACTCTTCTTTGTTTCCTTTCTAAGGGGCCTAACTACTACTTCTAACCCATCAACTGTCCAGTTTAGGTCCATTCTGACCATACTCTAAGAACCTTGCCACCCAGTATGGTTTTATCCCTGGATACCACAAGAAGTCTTTGTATAGCTACAGAATCTCCTTCTCTTTAGGATGTCCATAGTTCTTGTTGATTTATAACAGAGATTTGGTGATTGTGAACTGAGACTTTTAGCTATTTATTGGGCCTGGCAAAAGCTGACATTTCTCTGTACTGGCCAGCACACCATTGTGGGAATGTTACCATAATCTGCTGATTTTAATCTGGAGTTAGGGTTGCCTTCTTATGAGTCAGCTAATAGTCAACAGTATTTATATACCCAGTGATCCATTTTGATGACTTTAAATTCTTGAAGCAATCTCAACACTGGTAGATTTCAGATATGATAAATAAGTCAAATTTCCGTGCTAGGCTTCACTGACCATGAAGATCAGTAATATCTCCTCATGGCCTTTGAAAAGCAATTTAGGGGAGTTCTCAGAAATAGACTTCAATAGATGGAATAAGTAATTATTGGTAACCTTTCCTTGACTAAAGTCAGTATTGGGGACTTTAACTTGTTCTAGTCAACTTGAGCTTCCAACAATAATAATAAATAGTTAACATTTATATAGCTCTTACTCTGTGCTGAGTACTGTACTAAGGCATTTCACAACAATTATCTCATCTAATCCTTACAATAACCTTGTGAGATAGGTGCCATTACCCTCATTTTACAGGTATGGAAATAGAGGTAAACAAGGGTTAAGTGATTTGCCCACAGTTGCATAGCTAGCAAATAAATGTCCAAGGCCAGATTTTAATTCAAGTCTTCCTGACTTCAGGCCCAACACTCTACTCTATCCACTGTACCACCTAGCTGCCCTCTCTATCCACTGAAAGTGAGCTCTCTTCAGTCAGAACCAGATAGGTAGTTTGGCAGTTGCTAATGGAAGTAAAGCTCTCCAGACAGAAGCCAATATACCCCAACAGTGATTATAATACTTTGACTAAGGAAGATAAGGCTAACAAATTGTGTAGTGTCACTACAATTCCCTCCAGACATTACCACTCCTAGAAAGGTGATAGAATCTAGATTCTATTGGTTCTTATTCCTATCCAACTTTAATTCAGAATGAGTTAGGGTATTATCAACCTTTTTGTCTACTGTGGCCCCAGGTAAGAATGTTATTAACACAGTGAATATGTGGAATTGTACAGAGTTTTTAAACTGCATTGCAGTCTAATGGAATAATCCTGAAATAGATATGACCATACAAATGGTTTGGTTTTTTAATGCGAAAATGCTTGTTAATTGATCTTATGCTAAGACTCAAATGTCCAAGGGATACTGATACTCTTACTTATGTAAGAGCTATTAGCAACTCCAGGACCAATCTAATTAATCAATTAGCATTTAAGGTATGTCTATAATGTCTACAGTAATTTTAAATGGAATTTCTCATTCTATTTCTTGCTGTTGGGCTTTGTTAGAAATATATAGGAATGCCAAGGATTTATGTGGGTTTATTTTGTATCCTGCAACTTTGTTAAAGTTATGTATTATTTCAAGTAGTTTTTTATTTGATTCTCTAGGATTCTCTAAGTATATCATCATATCATTTGCAAAGAGTGATAGCTTAGTCCCCTCTTTACCTATTCTAATTCCTTCAATTTCTTTTTCTTCTCTTACTGCTACAGCTAACATTTCTAGTATCAAATTGAATAACAAAGGTGATTGTGGACATCCTTTTTCACCCCCAATCTTACTGGAAATGCATCTAGCTTATCCTCATTACATATAATACTTGTTGATGGTTTTAGGTAGATGCTACTTATTATTTTAAGGAAGACTCCATTTAATCCTATACTTTCTAGTGTTTTTAATAGGAATGGGTGTTGTATTTTGTCAAAAGCTTTTTCTGCATCTATTGAGATAATCATACACTTTCTACTAGTTTTGTTGTTGATATCATTTCAGGTATGTCTAGCACAAATGCTAGCACATAGCAGATGGCTAATAACATACTTATTGATTGACTGGCTGGTAATTCAAGCTACATGGACTCATTCACCATCCTTCATTTCTTGGGGAGAAACCCCAATCCATAATATAGTAGTTAAGTCCAAGAGAGAGTATCTCAAAATTAGTGCCTCAATTAAAATGTTATGATGCTGAGTTGCCCACGGGTCCATTGTCATTGCCTGGCAGGTAGCTCTCAGTAACATTAGAAAGGCAGCATAGTATGGTAGATAAGAGGACTAAACTTGACATCAGGAAGACCTTAGTGTGAATTACACCTCCAACACTATTACAACACTCCAACTCTGAGACCACAAGCAAATCATTTAATTGCTCTGAGACTCAAATTACTCATTGGTAAAAATGAAGATAATACCTGTAGTATCTATCTCATTGAGTTGTTGTGAGACTCAAGTGAGATAATGTATGCAGGACACTTTGCAATCTTTAAAGTCCTTATTATTGTCAGTTACTCATTATTTACATAGTTTGTGGCTCTACTGGGTGACATATATGTGGCTTCCTTCCTTCTGTTCAACCCTGTTGCCCTACTATTCTCTGAGCATGTGGATTGATGAGTCAGTATCCAGCAGTACTAATCAAAATGAAATAGGGTTATCTGACCCTTTTTATTCTCTCTAAGATTCACAGATAATCAGAGAAGCCTCAAGTGGTGGGCTGGGTCTCCCTTTGACCAGTGAGTTGGGGTAAGGATTTTTTTCTCTTTAAACTGCCAATGCACCCAATTTTCAGTCAGTCATTCAACAAGCATTTATTAAACATCTATTATGTGCTAGACATCATGCTAAATGCAGTATCGGAATGTTATACTTAAATATTTAATGTATTGTGATACCCTAGCAAAATTGCTAGTGATACACTGCCTCATGGGACATAACACCTAATCAAGAGATCATGGGACCCTTCCACAGTCTCTTCTGGCTGGTCTCAGAAAACATCACTGGATGTACCCCCATTGTTTGCATATCAAACTTCTCACCATATACCACTCCCTACTAGAACAGAACAAAAGACTCTCTTCTAGAAAAAAGAATAGTAGCCATGCCCAACCCTGGTCAAATAATAAATTGGCCATAGACCAACTTCTTAGGTTTCCATTTCCATGAATTGGAGTCCTCTGACAAGTCAAAAATTGCACTTAAGAGGTCAATTGCATCTTCAGGGTTCTCTCTCTTAATGAGATCAATCTGGGACCACCTCCATAATTGTCAATCAGTCAACAAGTTTTAAGAGCCTGCTATGTGCTAGGCATTGTGCTAAGTGCTAGCAATTTCTAAAGAGAAAAAAATTAAGGGATAAAGGAACAAGAATGGAGAAGTGGGCAACTGTTCTAAATTAGAACTGCCCATATCATTTTCACATCTGATTAGTCTTAGTGAAGATAAGCTTTTTTTTTTTTAATGCATAAGTCTCTTAGTCCCAGTCAGTCTGGCATTCTTACTGGCATTCCGTTTTCTGTCTCCACCTCTTTGCACTAGACAATCCTCATATGTGGAACACCTTCCCTCCATCATCTGGGACTCTTAGAATCCCTAGCTTTGTTTTAGACTCTGCTCAAGTGCCACAATCTAAATTAAGCTTTTTTTGATCCCCCTCCTTCAAATCACCTTGTATCCTCCCTTGACAGAATGTAAGCCTCTTGAGGAGGAAGACCATCTCACTTTTGCCTTGGATCCCAAGTACCTAGCACAGTGCACACAGTAAACCTTTAATAAATGAGTGCTTGTTGATTGACTGGCCCATCTAGCCTTTCTGCTGAGCAACTTCTTGTGACTGATGAGACAAAGCCTGGTTTTACTCCTCCATATCTCTCATGGAAGGGTGGTCCCAGATGGCAGATAACAGTCCACAAGGCTTCTGTGCCTCCACCCCTTTCTTTTTCAGCTGACCTTGGGACCAGAAATGCCCTGCATGCATCTCTAGTTCCTCCTAATCTATTCCAACCCACCATCTCACGTTCTTTTCAAATAACTTGAAACTATTTCTCAGTAAAGGAGCTCAGATACTTTCCAACACTCACCAAATATATCATTGCACTAGTGAGCAATCTTTGAAGCTAGCAGGGGTTTTCCCTAGACAACATGGCTCTCCAAGAACACATATATTGACCAGTTATCCTGCTAACTGTACCAGGATGTTGATCTTAAATCATCCCTTAAATCATGGTCACTGGAATTATGGAGTAACATATGAATACCTGTAATTGTTTGAGTGTAGTCTTCTCTCCACCTTTGGAGTATACTCAGCTGGTATTCCAGACAAGTTCATGCAAACTTGGGCTGGGTCTGCTTCTGGGCATGTGTGATAGAAACTCCCTCCTCTCCCCCACCATTTCCCATCCCCCCACTTTAGAGCAGGCACAGATATCCTCCGATTCCTTCTTGGTGTCCACGAATTCTCAAGGATTCATATTGTGTGATAACAACCACAACAAAAAAATTTCCTTTAATTGCTTGCTAATTCAAACCTCTGTGGTAATATACCAAAGGGGATTTCTGGATTTCTGTGAGAAACGAATGTACATACACTTTTAAGTTTAATAAGCATTATTAGCCTTTTCTCCTTCACTTTCTGATCTAGACAACCAACAAAACAATAAATCAAACTCTGATTGTAGTGTTTGCCAGTTTCCAAGGTGCAAATGCTCACACTGAAAATTTAACAAGTGGCTCTCTTGAGCTAGCTCAAGGTGGCTCCACTATACCCTTGTACTTCCCCTCTAGATCTCATCTTCCTTCTAGCCTTTAAGTTAAGGACAACTCTCTGAGTTCTCTTGGAGAAAACTTGGAGAAAGATGTACTTCCCCTAGAGGCAACAGAGCACTGGACCTGGAATCAGAAAGACCTGAGTTCAAATCCAACTCCAGCCTAGCTCTGTGACCCTAGTCTCTCAACTGCTGCTATAAATTCCTCAGCTGTAAATTCCTCAGCTGCAAAATAGGCTAAAAATAGCATCTACCTTATAGGGTTTGTTGTGAGGATCAAAATATATAATATTCGTAAAGCTCTTAGCACATAGTAGGGGCTTAATAAATGATTATTCTTTTCCTCCCCACCACCCAGATGCAAATCATGAGTTAATGGCTTCCTAGACAGGCCTACAGCCTCCAATAGGGCAACCTTCCATTTGAATCTTTTTTCCTGTGGTATTAGACCAGGGTTGGAATTCCCCACCCCTGAACTAAACCTTGGGAGATCTCAAAAGGTATCTAGCATCCTCCCCCAAGAGCAGCAGGGTAACAGCCACTGGAGTGGTGGTGGTAGCCAACAGCAAGGGAGGGAGACCAGCCAAAAGGCCAAGAGCTGCATCAGAAAGATTCTGCTTGACTATATTCAGTGGAGGTAAAATGTAAAATGGGTAATTGGTATTCTTTCCAAAGAAACTATTTGCAAATGTCCCCACAAGGCCTGAATATTAACCTCTCAACTGAAATGACTGTACTAATAATGATAAATTACTAGATTCTATTCTAATCATTTTGTAATACTTTATGGCTTAGTATTCCATTTTCTTCATAGGAACAAAATGACCTGTGCCAGACCTGATTCATATTTGTACTCTGAGTGTCTTTTTACTTTCCCCATTCTGGACAGAACTCTTACACTAGAACCAAAAATAGAATTATTGAGTGGAAATACAAGGTGGAGTGGAATTGAAGCACTGGGGAGCATAGTTCTCCTATTGAGAAGACAGACAACCCCAGAACAATGAACCCAGGGCAAACAGAAAAAAGGCAGGGTAAAGGATAGGGATTGTCACAGATTGTTAGCTCCTGTGGCCTCAGCACAGAGTTAACTATTTTATTAAACTTGCATAACACTGGTTTAAAGCTATGGGGAGTAAACTTGCTGTACATACACAGATTGTGTCTAGCTTCTTATATGGTATAGGCCAGCTAGTGTACCCTATATTCAATAAACCATATCCCCCTAGCCTCCCACTCTCCTAATCATATATAAAATATATATGCATATGTTTCTCCTCCCTTCCTCTTCTTTAAATGTCCTTGGACAGTCCAAGATATTTTGAATCTGTTGTTTATTGAAATTTGTAGCCTTGAACATGTTAGTCCAAGGTCATAGTATTGGGGGCTAGAAGGAGAGGGTAGGGTGTGGAGAAGGAGGTTCTATTGTTTAGGTAACAGTTCTAATATGCTTATAAATCAGTGACTCAGAGTCCATTCTGCCCACTGAACTAAGATATTGTTCCCCTGAAGCCTGAGAAATCATCTCTTTTGCTGTGGCCAAGAGGGTTTCAGAAAAACAAAGTTAAACTTACAAATATATAAAAACTAATATTGAGCTTGCATATTGATCTGGCAAAGAATTGTAGGAAGTGTTTGCTGCATTATGTAGCCCAAATGTAGCTTCTCTTCTGATCAAAAGACATTATATTTGCTAGGTCATATACTTCCTGATCTACACAGTTGTTTCTCCTCAATCCCTTCTCAAATGTCACTCAATAATCAGGTAAAAGTATCATGCCTTTGCTGTTGTTTACTCTTATTATGATATCATTAGCATGCATTAACATAGTCCTTGTTAGTATAACCTTTAATAATCAGGGTCCATTTTTCAAATATCTCTTTTTTTCCATGGTCTATTGCTACTTCTCTTTATTCAGTCAGAAACTATGCTGTATCTTTTTTTTTTCCTGGATCCTTTAGATAACATGCAGACAATGATAGGTTATTTTCCCTCCCTATTAATCATATTGTAAAAGAAAATACAGACCCCCTCCCCAAAAAAAATCCGTGAAAAATAGCATGCTTAGATCAGCTTTCAAATTCCATCAATTCTTTCTTTGGAGGTGGATAGCATTTTTCATCATGAGTACTTCAGAATTGTCTTGGATCATTGTATTGCTGAGAAAAACTGTCATTGACAATTGATCATCATTTAGTATTGCTGTTACTGTGTACAGTTTTCTTCCAGTTCTGCTCACTTCACTTTGCATCAGTTCATGTAAGTCTTTACAGCTTTTTCTGAAACCATCCTGCTTGTTATTTCTAGTAGCACAATAGTATTCCATTACTAGCATACATCATAACTTGTTTAGCCATTCCTCAATTCATAGGCATCCTTCAATTTCCAATTGTTTGCCACCACAAAAAGAGCTGCTATAAATATTTTTGTATATATGGGACCTTTTTCTTTTTCCTTGATCTCTTTGGGATATAGACCTAGCATTAGTATTACTGGATTCAAAGGGTATATGCAGTTTTGTAGTGCTAAGGGCATAGCTCCAAATTGCTCTACAGAATGGTTGGATCAGTTCCCAATTCCACCAATTAGTGCTTTAGTGTCCCAATTTTCCCACATCCCCTCAGGTGGTACCTTAGAGTTGTTTTAATTTGCATTTTTTTTAATCACTAGGGATTTAGAGAATTTTTTCATATGACTAGAGATAGCTTTGTTTTCTTCTTCTGAAAACTGCCTGTCAATATCCTTTGACCATTTATCAGCTGGGGGATGATTTATATTCTTATAAATTAGACTCAGTTCTCTATATATTTGAGAAATGAAGTCTTTATTAGAGACATTTGTTCTAAACATTTCCCTCCAGTTTTCTGCTTTCCTTCTAATCTTGGCTATAATAGTTTTGTTTGTACAAACTCTTTTTAATTTAATCAAAATTATTCATTTTACATCTTGTAATGCTCTCTGTCTCGTTTGGTCATAAACTCTTCCCTTATCCATAGATCTGACAGGTAAACTATTCCATCCTAATTTGCTTATGGTATCACCCTTTATGTCTAAATAATGTACCTGTCTTCATCTTATCTTGGCATCTGGTGTGAGATGCTGTTCTATACCTAGTTTCTGCCAAACTGTTTTTGAGTTTTCACAGCAGTTTTTGTCAAATAGTGAGGTCTTGTCCCCAAAACTTGTATCTTTGGGTTTATCAAATACCAGATTACAATGGTCACTTATTACTGTATTGTTTACCTAATCCATTCCACTAATCCACCACTCTATTTCTTAGCCAATACCAGATTGTTTTGACTATTGCTATGACCCAGTTTGAGAGCTAGTACATTTTTTATTAATTCCATTAATATTCTTGACTTTTTGTTCTTCCAGAAGAATTTTGTTATTTTTTCCCAGTTCTATAAAATACGTTTTTGATAGTCTGATTGGTATGGCACTGAATAAGTAAATTAATTTAGATACAATTGTCCTTTTGTTATAGTGGCTCTATCTACTAAAGAACAATTTACCTTTTCCCATTTGTTTAGATCTGACTTTTTGTAAATGTGTTCATATAGTTCCCGGGCTTATCTTGGCAGGTGCAATGATATATTCTTAAGACAAAGCTAACAAGGTTAATGCAAACACTGTTAACAGCCTTTTACTTCATAGTCTCAGTCCTTAGAAAATGTAATACCTTTGGTTATAATATATTAATCCACACTTCCTGTCAAGTCTCTATGATAATATGCTCAAGACTTTGTTTTATCTTTCCTTACTGGGTCTAAGTGAGGGAAAAAAGAAAGGAAAGAGAACAGAAAAGACAAAAGAAGGAGCTTTTTTACTTCTCAGGTTTCTCTTTTTATTGTTGGCAGTATATACCCCTTAGAAGATACTAATAGGGACGTATGTTTGCTTTGGGTAAAGGAATAGGAGTTATGACTTCTTCACTGTACAGATGACAAACTTTGACCCAGGACAGCTAGACAATTTGTCCAAGGTCATATGTTTAGTTTAATGGTACAGTGCGAATGCATATTTCAATTGAAAGAGTTCAAGGGTTTTGGAGATTGAAAAACTTCATTTAAAGTCAAAGATAAAAATTAAGTTAAGAAAACAAACCACCAAAAAGGGGATACCTTATGTAAGAAGGTACTGTTTCTATAAGCAGTATTACATGTTAGTAGGTAAATATATCAATTTAGAGGCCTTTTGGAAAAACACAAAATGCTGGGAATCAAATTGATATGCAGTCTGTTAGCTAGTTTAGGGTAACCTCATAGTGAGGAAGAAATTATTTTGGAATGTGTGAGTTTCTTATCCCTACAAAGATGATTTTATGCTGGAAGACTGTTAAATGATCACACTATTCCAAGAGGAATTTAATTAATGCAGAAGAAATTAAATAGCTAATAGCTATGGGATGAATAGCAGCTTAATGAAGCAAACCTGAGGCTCAAGCCATTCCATGAAAAGCCTCAGCTAGACATAGAAAAATTCTTCCTAATGGGAACTAACCCCAAAGTACTTCCCCTTCCTTGATTACAAAATTAATTAGAAAACAAATTTGTTTGTATGTTGCTTTTGTTTTCTCTAAAGAAAAGTACCTGCAGTTAACAACTTGGCTAGCAGTTAATGTTTGGCAACGATCAATACTAAAGAAACCAACTTTTTGACCTGTGATCCCATAACTCCTAGCGCTCGGGTAAACAGGATCCAACTTGAGCTGGGAGGAACCTCAGAGGCCCTTCCTAACCCCCTCATCGTACAGGTGAGAAAAATGAGGCCTAGGAAGGTTAACTCACTTAGTCAGGAGGACACAGGTAGTAATTATCAATGGCTAGAGTTAAGCCCAAGTCCTCCAACTGGAGGATTAGTGTTTTTTCCACTATATTAGATTACTTCAATATTCACAGTTGTTTTCCTGCTTTTCTTTCCTTCTCAAAGCGGGGTGAAATATGTGTAACAAAATGTTCAAAAGCATCACTTTTGTGGAAGTAAAAACAAGAAACAAATTGGGTGCCTATTATATGTGCACTCTAAGCAAAGATAAATATGAAGAACTTAGAGAAACTTGGGAAACCTTATATGAACTAACAACAAAGTAGAAAGAAGTAGGGAGGCAGAATCAAGGCAACAATCGAAACAACTCTTACTGTCCCTGCTGGTGCTACAGCGACATCTGCTGAAGACCCAGAAAAGAAAGTTCTTGTCACCAAAGTCCTTGAAACTGAAAAACGGTTCAACATCAGACACTGATGGGATTTTGTCAGTGACTGATGTTAAAGAAGAGGAGGGACTATTTGTTTTACGGCTGCACCCTATGCACCGTGGGGCCTTTCCAGGTGACTTGTGCTAGAAAGTTTCCGTATGTGTTTTTCCCCCAGCACAATGTGAGCTCCCAGAGAGTGGGGACTGTCTTATTTGTATTGCTAGCTCTCAGTACAATGCTCAGCACACAGTAAGTACTCAATAAATATCATACTTATTAAAAATATTATATTATTAATATATTATTATATTAATATAATATTATATTGTTATATTAATATAATATATCATTATATTATATACTTAATATCAGTATTTATTAATACTTATTTATTCATTCAATAAGGTAAATAAAAATATGAAAAGATATTAAAACTCTGGTTAATTTTAATGACCAACCTCAACCTCAGAAGACACTTTCCTTCAGTTGAGAGGTAAGGGACTATGGATATGGATTGTGGTATTAAACTATAAGACATGGGTTTTGTGTCTGGTTTTGCTTACATATTTTCTTTAGTTTGGGGGGAGTGGATTTGAAGGGGGGAAGGCAAGGCAATTGGGGTTAAGAGACTTGCCCAAAGTCACATAGCTAGTAAGTGTGTCAAGTGTGTGAGGTCACATTTGAACTCGGGTCCTCTTGACTCCATGGCCAGTGCTCTATTTATTCACTGTGCCACCTAGCTGCTCCTTTTCTTTAGTTTTAAGGAAGGATTCAGTGGAAGGGGATGCAGTTCAAAGGAAACGACTTTGGTATAAAAATAAAAAGCAATAATAAATATTTTTTTAAAAATGTTTAACGTCTGGATGAGTAAGCTCAGTAGTTTGTACCAGATAAAGGAAATAAAAGTTAGGGGATCAAATCCCTGAAATAGTTTCAGACAAGAAAAATTATATTTTATAGCCATAGACTATATCCCCTGTTCCATGATATATAATACATGATTTGTATGTCACTTTAAGGCACGCATGGTACTTCCCCAACAACCCTATGAGGTAGGTACTACTATAAAAAGCATTATTATTCCAATTTGACAAATGATGATACTGTAGCTCTGATAGGCTGAATGACCTCCCCACAGCTAAAAACGGTCTAAGAGAAGATTTTAAAAATACACTATCAGACAAGTCCAAGTTTGACATTCTACTTATTACACCACTGTACTTCCCCATTCCATACGGGTGTACTACATAAGGGAAAAAAGGTGAAAGCGTTACTGATCCAGGAAACCCATCACCTAAACTAGGAAAGCAACTCAGTGCCAAACATATAGTTATCAAATTAACAAAACCAAAAATTAGGACATATAGTCTGACAAAGAATTTTTCCTTTTCCATAATCTAATGAAAAGTATACTTTTGGGGCGGCTAGGTGGCACAGTGAATAGAGCACTGGCCCTGGAGTCAGGAGGACTTGAGCTCAAATCTGGTCTCAGACACTTAACACAAAAACTAGCCATGTGATCTTGGGCAAGTCACTTAACCCCAATTGCCCTACCTTCCCCCCTCCAAAAAAGCAAAAAAAAAAAATTTACTTTCTTCTTGAAATCAAGGGTGTCCTAGAAAACACTAGATTATATGAGTACCGTTTTGTACAATAAGCCATGGTATTATGTCCTAAGAATCATAAGTAGTATCTATAATGGCATTACTGTGTGACCCTGGGCAAATAACAGTTGTTTGCTTCAGTTTCCTCATCTGTAAAATGGGGATAATAATAGTACGTACCTTGCATGGTTGTTGTGAGGATTGAATTGCCTGGAACATAGTAAGCTCGATGTAAATGTTAGCTATTATTTATTATTATTGGAGGAAGAAAGACCTAGGTTTAAATACTTCTTGAGACACTAGTTGTTGTGACCCTGAGCAAGTCATTTAACTTCACTGTATCTCAGTTTACCCAACTGTAAAATGAAGATTTGATGGCTTCTAAAGTCTGCTCTAGCTCTAAATTTATGATCTTATGAACTTTATCTATGAATAACAGAACTTTTCTTTTTATGGGATGTTTCCTACAGGTAGGTTTTCGCAAATTGTAGCATACAACAAACATTTATAGTTACAAAAGTATTTAATAAATGCTTTATTTATTCACTCAATAAGGTAAAGAAAAATATGAATAGACAGTGCAACTGTGGTTAATTTTAAGGATTAACCTCAGCCCCAGAGGACTGATGACAAAACACACCTCCCTTCTTTCAGTAGAGAGGTGGGGGACTGAGAGAAGATTGTGATATATACTATCAGTCGGTTTTTGTGTCTGTTGGTTTTGCTTAAGCACTTTCTTTAGTAGCAAAGAAGGGTTCAATGGGGGTGCTACAGTTAGGGGAAATTAACTTTGGTATAAAAATTAAAAGCAACTAATGTTGCTTTTCTAAGTGTGTGTTTTTCTTAAAGAGTCTGAGGTGAGAAAACTCAGAACCTGGTGGGCATATTTTTTTTTGTTGACTACATAAAAATTAAAGAAAATTCATTCTTAAAGTTTTCCTCTAACAAAGTATCTTCCATACACATGCCAAAATCATAAAAAATTCCTTGAGAGATGGAACAATATAGATAGCTTCATCCATCCTCTCATTACTGATTTCAAGCAAGGCAGGAAGCAGGTTAAATTGTTTTTAAAAGGATATCACAGAGTACATTCAGCCTAGAGTCCAAACAGAAGAAGGGTTCTTATCTCTAAATAAATGTTCTTGTTTGTGGATCCCATTGTGCTAATCATAGCAAGTAACTAAACAGGAAAAACCAAGTAGATTAAGACTAGTTTTCAGACTGACTGTAGTTATCCACAGAGCTAATTCATGTGTGCTGTGTTTATGCGTATGAGTGCATATGTGTGTGAGACACCTGGACACAACACTAGCTCAGAATTGTGTAGGAAGAGAAGGCTACATTGCATTTGGGAAACTGAACTGTGCTTTCAATGATTCCTAAGCTATTCCTTGAAACAAAAACTCATTTTTTGAACACCAATAATCTTCCTCTTGAATCGCTATAAATCATAGTCTCAGCAAAATCAGATGGTGAATTACCCGAAGGGCAATCAAGTGACATGTTGCTAGTGAAAGCAAGCTATAGCCTATCACCACAGATGACTTAAAAGCACCAAACAGCTCGGAAATATATATGCCTGAAAAGGTCAGGAGCCAATGTAACAAATGCCCAGAAGCACAGATGGACAGCGGAGAGCTCCAACGGTTCGCAGCTCCCAACATTTTGGGGGGTTCTCCCTGGGGAGTGTTTCTGTGGGCCATCAACCAGGGCAGATGAGGACGAGGTTTGGATGAGTCGCGATCCACTCCGTCAGAGGGACTAGCCACACTGATGACATCACAGATCCATCAAAGTCACTCTCACTTCCCCCCGCCCCCATCAGACCAGGAAGCCCCTGTAGGTGGTCCCCGTCACCACACCGGGAGCTCCCTGAGGGTGGGGGGGGGGCCCTGTGTCTCTGGCTTCCCCTGTCACCCTTCCCATGGTGGTGACCGACGACCTCTGCCCCCTTTCTCAAAGCCCTTCGGGGGATCCAGGGGGCCAGGCTCCCCCTCTCGGCTACATCGCCATGTCCCTAGTCTAGGCGGATGGAGATTGTGAGGCCCAGAAAGCGCAGAGCACTGTGAGGGAGGCCTCCCAAAAGACGGGGAGGGGATCTCAGGCGGTGGACAGACCCGGCAGAAGCCGCCCGCTTCCGACAATGAGGGAGGCCGCCTGCCCTTTTTCCGCTTCACGCTAATTCCGCTTCAGGGCCGGGATGCTTTTATAGCGACACAAATCTGAGCCGATGAAATCACAGTTAAAATTACCCCGACTCCCTCCAACATGGGCGGAACCCCTCCCAAGACTACAATTCCCGTGATCCCTTAGGGGAAGTGGGGAACGAGTCGGCGCGTGCGAGCGGTTAGTCATCCTTTTCAGTTTCCTACCTCTGCTCCCTTGGCCCAGGTCTCGGCGGGCGCGCGCGCGTGTACGTGCCTACGTGTTACGCAATACTCACTCGGGGCCTCACTCCCTCCGAGCCCCCGACCGCTTCTAGTGACTGGGACGAGACCCGGAGACGGCAGTGTCGTGCCCGTGACACGCCGTGCGCGCGCCCTGGGAGACGGCTGAAGGGAGTGTGTTGGTGTGTGTACGTGGGGGGGTGGGGGTGGGTGTTTTGTATGTGTGTGTGTGTGTGTGTCAGGGGGCGGGGGCCCAGGTTGCCGGCGGGCAGCTTCGGTGAAACAGGGCGGGTTACGCGGGGGCGATAGCGACGGCTGCGGGGCTTCTGTTCATCTGATCGTCCGTCGGTCCGGGCCCGAGCGGAACGATGCTGTGGTTCCAGGGCGCGATCCCGGCCGCCATCGCGGCGGCCAAGCAGAGTGGAGCAGTCTTCGTGGTCTTCGTGGCAGGTGAAGGGGGCGTCCCAGGCCGCGGCAACCTCCCTTCTCCCACCTCGCCACACCCCCCCCCCGTCCCTTCACCTGCCGAGCCCCCCAAACCCCCGCGGTCCATCTCCAGGCCCAGAGCCCGTGACGGCCCCGCAGCGGAAGGCCCCCGCCTCCCCCCTCGTCCCTTCGTCACCTCCCCTGGGGGGACCCTCTTCTCCCGGAGAGACCCTTGCTTTTCATCCTCCTCAGTTAACTGCCTCGTCTCCCAAAATCTCTCAGGGTAGTGCCCCCACAAAGCCTGCATCCTCTCCCCCCACCTTACTCCAGCCTGATTTCTCTCTTCTAACAACTGGGAGAGACTGAGGCAGCCTTCCTTTCTTTTTTCCTCCCCACCCCCCCATGTCCTCCTTATCTCCTTCGCTCCCCACCATATCTCCCCCCAATCCTCCCCTACCCCTTCTCTCCTCTTCCTGACCTAGACATCTTCAGCCTCTTGCAGCACTTTGGCCTTGTCCTGCTCTGAGAAGTGCTGAGGGCCGGTCCGCCCGGTCCGCCCGCCCCGCCCGCCCCAGCCTGGCCTTCCCCAGGAACCCTCAGGGGCAGCGGGGGAGGTTGAGAGCTGGTGCTGGAGGCTGTTGTTCTCTCCCTTCATCTCTCCGCTTCTCTGCCATCCCATGCTCTTCCTCCATCCTCCCAGCTCGCCGGGTCAAAGGAAATGTCATGTCCCAGCCAAACCACTGTGGCAGTGTGCCCTATGGAGCCTAGTCCCCACTGAGATGATAGTTCTGAGGAAAGAGCTTTCCATCCCCAGGACTTTCAGAATGCCCTAAACTACACACTGAATTTCGTTCCAGAGATTTTGGATGGAGGCAGCGACGTCCTGCTAGCTTAGTGTTTATGTTCATAATGAGTTTTGGAAGGTCAGGAAGAAAGCTGTGTCATTGGTAAACAAAGAGAAACCACCTGATGATCTTAGTTACCGTTGTTAGTTGGGAAGGCCAAAACTTTTGAGCAGTATAATGTGAAAGTGTTACTGATGTAGAATGATTATTGTAAGGTGAGGTTTAAAAAAAAATCCTTTCTACTTTTTTTTAAACATACGAATCTTCAGGACTTCTTTCCTTTTTTTTTTTTAAACCTCTCAGCTATTTGTTACAGTTGTAAATGTAACTTAACCAGTTTTTAAAAATTATGGCCACAGATTGCATTTCTCTAGGTGGTTTTCCTCCACATTTTCACATTTTATTGCTGTCATCCAGGTTTTCCGTGTGCCTTATGCTAATCTCTGGGGTTTTTTTCAGATTTGAATTATGTGGATCAGATCAGAATATATGTCTACTTTTAGACCAAGATTTATTGTTATTTTTGTTTAATAGCATTGCATATACTCTCATTTTTCCATTTCTCTTTTGGACAGTATAATACAGCACCAAAATTACGTTTGTAGCAATGAAGATCAAGGTGGGAAAATAGGAAAAAACATTATATTAAAGTATGATTTTCCTGGGGAGATGGAAGTTTCCTAATTTTAAAAATTTAGTTTTAAAGCTTTGGCAAATGGAATATCATTAAATTAATTTTGAATCATTTTAATTGTCCTTCCATACTATGTTTTTGGAAGTTAGGTAGTGCCTACCATTCTGGGTATAGATAAATTAAAGTAACTATTGTATTGTAAGAAATGTGTCAGAAAAGGGGAAGTCATAAGTCACATAATTATTTTCACTGAAATGATACTTCACACTTCGGTAGTACTTTAAAAATTTTAAAGCATTTTCACGTACATTAATTTGATCTTTACAGTAACCTATTATAAACAGGCAAGGCAGGTGTTATTAATCCATTTTACAGATGAATAAACTGAGTCAGAGGTTAAGTATATAGTAAGTGGTAGAGCTGGAACTTTAACCCTGGTCTTCTGACTGTTAGTCAACAATGTCAGTTTGATAGTATAGTTGAAGATTTAAATGGCTCTAATGATAATAGAATCGAATAGTCTTTTGTTCACATTTTACAAATAAAATTACCTTTGGGGGTTAAACTTCTTAGCTTTGATTTTTACCCAGAAATTAAGTTTTTATAGCAGTTTTTGCAACATGTACTCTTTTATTCCATAAGAACATGACAATTTTGTGGAAAAAATATAGACTCCTCAAATAGTCACTTAAATTCACAAAAATTAAGAAATCCAGCAATCTGGAGTGTTAGGATATTCATTGTTTGTTAACAACAAGCAAACAAATATCTGTTACAAGAAAATGCCCTTAAAGGGTATGTTAGATTTAAAATGATGTATTAGAGGTCAGGTTAGATTTAATTACATAAATAATTAGGGAGCCAGTCAAATATTAATGAGATGTATTTATAATAGGACACAATATCAAGTCTTTTGCTTTGGGGATTTTCTGTATACTGTATTCCTTTTTAAACTAATTTTATACTGATAAACACATATTGCATTCATTTAACATTGTAATAATGACTGTTTTGTTGGAAGGTTTGTACATAGATTATTGGCAATTTGACAGAGTGCTTATCTAATGACATGTTTCAAAAAACTATTGGTCTTCCTACAAGTATAGCAAATTAACCCTTTTGCCTAGTCTGGCCTTTTCAAAGTAGGATTTGTAGCTCCTCTTCAAATACATAGGCAATGGAAGTAGGAAGTTATGCCACCAACAGCCCTCTGAAACTATGTCTATGACTTTGAAAATTCCAGTTAGGGTTCAGAGCTTAACCTGGATTTCTGGCCATGATAGCAATAATATTGAAATGGGAACAGTACTTAGACTATTGGAAAACTGAAAGGACATTTCCGCAGCTTGAAGGAATCTTGGTCTTAGAGGTAGCTTCTGATTCACATAACCTTTTTTCCCTATAAAGATTTTATAGACAACTCATGCTTTTGATAAATTTTCGTGTAACTATTCTCTGGAGAAATCAGAGAATTGTTATTGTAATGCACCAAAGAGACTACTACGTTTCAACAAACTGTTAGAGACTTCCAGGGTATTTTAGAATATAGCAAAGAGAGTATGTGAAACTGCAAAAGAATTTTTTATTTTATACTTAGGAAAATTAATAAGTCCAGTAGAAGTGGCCTAGGAAGACTCTGCTGGAGTCATTACATCTGCTATTCTGTTTATTAGCATAGTGATTTTAGGCAAATCATTCTTATTTGTAAAAGGAGGGAAAAAAACACGACACTTTTCTACATTGTTGAGATTTTGAGTGAGCAAATGTATAATTTTATTGAAGATTGTTGAGCTCCTTTAAAGAAAGATGTTATACAAATTCAGCATATTAAAATGTTACTTTTTCAAAGCATGTAAGTTCACAGTGCTTGTGAATTTTTTGTTTCTATCATGCTTTTTCCTTTATATTTGAGCATTTGTTTCAGGGAAATAACCTCCTCAAAAATATCAGCACCTCAGTTTTAAAATACACTTGAGATATATCCTTTTTCCCTTAATATTTTCTGAAGATTTTAGTTTTCAAATCTGGCATGAAAAAGTAGTCATGGCAATTATACTTTTAAGGGAATGGCCTTTTTTCCCCATTCCTTGTCCCCAGAAAAAAAATTTCACATGAATATATTAGAATTTTGGATTAGTAGATTTTTAGGTTCTAAGAATTTTTTAAATGTTTTGCAGGTGATGATGAACAATCTACACAGATGGCTGAAAGTTGGGAGGATGAAAAGGTTACAGAAGCTTCCTCAGACAGTTTCGTGGCAATTAAAATTGATACCAAAAGGTTTGCTCACATCCTAATACTTTTTTCATTTTCAACTTTTCTAGTCATAGTTGTTGCAGGCTGTGATTCTGCATTACCATAGTATACTTTGGACTGTAAGAGTGTGGACTTGGTAGATAGTAGAATGTTTTAACAGGCTAGGAAATTATGTCCAGTAACCTTTTCTAGCTTCATTGGGACATTTGACTGAAACTGTTTAAAGTTTTAATGGTCTGTCAAAGAGTAAAACTGATTTATCCAATATTTTAACCAGTAGCTTGCCTTAAGTGCTTTTACATATTTATAGTTATATGCCATGTCCATTGATTCCTCAATTAAGAAATACTCTGGGAACAAAAATGTTTTGACCGAGTTGTTGATGAAAGTTTTCAGTTGTACTAGCACCTAGATCAGGGTCAGTAGTAAGAGAAGTGGACTTAGGTACAGGCCTCTTCAGTTGGGCCAAGGCCCAACTAAGAGGAGGGACCATAGGTATTTTCAGGGCCTACATAGCTCAGCCATCTGTATGTGGGTATGGTAGTTAATATCTGCCCTATAGATAGTGGATATGTGTGGAGAGACCCTCTTAAAAGGATGTTCTCCAGTTCTTGAGGAGCAGCCTACTTTGTCTAGAAGAGGAAAGGAGTGTTACATGGAGATTTGTTGGCTAGGTGATCTGTGCTCTAGAATATATCCATTTGCTTGTTGTATTATTTCTACTACAGGTTATGAAGGTAATGCAGTATATTTTACTGCAACAAAGTGTATATTTGAGCCATATCCTCTTTGTTAATAGAAATGTTTTGCATAATAAGCATGCTTTCTCATGTTGTAACTCTTTAAAAACAGGTCATTTATATATACATGGGACATATAATAACCTTTTAACCAGATACTGCATTCACTGACCTTATTGGTTAATATATTTTATGGCATAGAAAACTGAATAATTGATTATTTCTTTAATTTTGCAGCTTTTCAATGGCATCCAGTAGTATATTGTATTATATTTAAATATTGAAATAAAGTTAGGAAAGAAGAACTGAAGTAGATTATCATATAGGATATTTGAAATTTTAAATAGATAACCAGATTCAAGATATCTGGATCCTTCAGATCTGTTTCTAAGCTAACACTCAGTTTAGTCTCATGCTTTTGAAATCTGTTTCTAGTTATTTTTGACACCTTAATTTTAGAGACTAACATTAATAGTATCATAGGATTTAGAGATGGTCAGGACCTCAGAGATTGTCTAGTCTAACTACCTCATTTTGTAGGTCCGGAAACTAAGCCATCAAGAAGTTAGGTGATTTGTGAAATCACATAGATAGTAAATAGTAGAACCAAGATACTAACCCAGATCTTCTGACTCTAAATCCAGTGCTCTTTCCCTTAAAATATATGACTTGTCCCCATGATGATTTTGAGGCATTGATAATAATGCTGTCTGGAAATGGAAATTAAGCTGTTGTGCAAACCTACTTATTATTGGGATTGGGAGAAATTGTACCTTGGAAAGAAATTAATGTTCTGGGTGACTTTCCATTACCTCTTAATATAACTATTCCTTATATTTAAAAACTGGCTCCATTGATATTCACAGCCTCTGTAGGATTGACTGGTAGGATTGACTGGTGAGTGTGTAAAATATTAAAATGTTGCGTATTTTCTGCTTCCGAAATAAAAAACTGGAAGTTAAAGTGATGTCAAATGGCAGTAATTGTTAGATCTATCAAATAAAAGCTTTGAAAATGAAACAGACTATACTGTATAGTTCTTAGAAAAGAATTAATTTGTTTTTGGAAGCAGTCACCTTATTAAGTCAAAACCTGTTGTTTTGAGGAGAGGTCTTTGATGCAATTCAGCACTATCATGTACCAGACCAGTTGTTGGTCTGCGATTATATTCATTTGAAAAAAATACTATAAACCACTCTCAAATTAAATGTAGTAAGATTGATTTTTTTTCCTTTTAGTTGATTGATGTATCTTGGAGAAATAGATGTGGTTAGGATAATTCATAAACTCTCAATCTGAAAGAGACCTTAGAAAGTATCTGGTCCAACTTCTTTGTGTTGCAGATAGGAAATAGTGGCCTAGAAGTTCAGTTTTTGCTTAAAAGTACATAGGTCATAAGCACAGCCAAGCTTCAGTCCAAGTCCTCTGATTCAAATCTAGTGTTTTTTCCACTAATAAGTCTTTGTTAAAAAAATTAGTACTTGGAAAATATTTGTTAACAATCTATTGACTATATATTTGGTTTTGTTTTACAGTGAAGCATGTCTACAATTCTCACAAATCTGTATCCTTTAAATGGAGAAAAATTAAGTTGTATACGTTTGAGAAGAATAAACAACCTTAATGAGTTGTATAGTTTATGAAAATTTTTAAAAATCATACAACTTTTGTTTTTCTTTTAAGAATTCATTGGGGTGAGTGG
>CM053582.1:250413139-250442637 GCA_028627135.1 Pseudochirops cupreus
AGCTTTTGAGATTCTTTTTCCATCTGGCAAAGTCAACTTTTTAAGGCATTCTTCTTCTCATTGGCTTTTTGGGCCTCTTTTGCCGTTTGAGTTAATCTATTTTTTTTTAAGGTGTTAATTTCTTCAGTCAGGTTGTTGACTCTCTTTTCATGATTTTCTTGCATCATTCTCATTTCTCTAACCAATTTTTCCTCCATTTCTCTCATCTGGTTTTCAAAATCCTTCTTAAGCTGCTGGTCTCTAGCTTTTAGGGAATCTTCATGTTTCTTGGAAGCTTTTGGTGTGGGAGTTCTGACTGTGCTGTCTTCCTCCTGTTCCCTGCTTTGATCCTTCTTTTCCCCAAGGAAGGAATCTAGAGTTTGGTGGCTGTTCTTACTTTGCTTCCTTTGCCTGCTCATGGTTGGTCAGTCAATGATTTTTTAGCTCTGTGGAACTCTGCTTCCAGAGGGGAAAGCTCTGTCCCAAATTGCTGGAGTTTTCCCAGCTGCTGGCACTTTTAGGAGGCTGCTGCAGCCTCCACAAGCTTTGGCTCACGAAAACGCACCCCAGGACCACCACCCAAGACCACGATCCGGATCCAGGCAGTTCAGTGCAAGAGCACTTGGCCTCTGAATGATCGCTTGGCCCTTCTGCAGTCTGCAGGCTGGGAGCTCTGAAGCAGCCATGTGGAGGTGGCTGCAGGGCCTCGGCTTCTGCCGCTTCCTTGCCCTGGAGGCAGTTTAGCCAGACCTGCTTTTCTCCCCCAATTTTAGCCCCATTCCACTGACCTATCACTTAGTCCTTTTATCTTATGGCTTGATAATTCTGGAAACTGCCACAGCTGCCAGTGATCTGCTCTCCTGAAGGCTCTGGTTGTGGCTCATCCTGGCCACCCTGGGGCCAAGCTGCGATTTCAGGCTGGGGTGATTTTGGCTCCCAGCACTCTGTGATGAACCCTTCCTGTCCCGCCAGCAGGGCTGCCTTCAGTGGGAGCTTTGTTTCTCTGTACTTTTGTGAGTTCTGGAGCCTTAAAATTTGTTTAGAGTCATATTTTATAACTATTTGAGGTGTTTATGGGGGGAGCTCACAGAGTTTTCCTGCTCCTACGCTGCCATCTTGGCTCTGCCCCCCTCACTTTCCTTTTCTTGAAAAGAAGCGGTTTCTTTTACTCTGAATTTTATGAAACTTTAACTCCCAACAACTCCCAGCAAGTATTTGACCTCTTCTTGAACATTTTCAATAATTCTTAAATTCTTAAAATTGACCTAGGGCAGCTAGATGGCACAGTGGATAGAACACTGGCCTTTTGGGCATAGTTACAAATTGTTCTCCAGAATGGCTGCATCAGTTCACAACTCCACTCACAATGTATTAGTATTCCAATTTCCCCACAACATTTATCATTTTCCTGTTGTGTCATGTTATCCAATCTGATAAGTGATGTGATACCTCAGAGTTGTTTTGATGTGCATTTCTCTAATTAATAGTGATTTAGAGGGGCGGCTAGGTGGTGCAGTGAACAGAACACCAGCCTTGGAGTCAGGAGGACCTGAGTTCAAATCCAGCCTCAGACACTTTAACACAAAAACTAGACGTGTGGCCTTGGGCAAGTCACTTAACCCCAATTGCCCTCCAAAAAAAAAAAATAGTGATTTAGAGCATTTTTTCCTATAATTATAGATAGCTTTAATTTCTTCATCTGAAAACTGCCTGTTCACATCCTTTGATCATTTATGAATTAGGGAATATCTTGTATTCTTATAAATTTGACTCAGTTCTCTATATATTTTAGAAATGAGGCCTTTATCGGAGACACTGATTGTGAAAATTGTTTCCCAGATTTCTGCTTCCCTTCTAATCTTGGTTGCCTTGACTTTGTTCATGCAAAAACTTTTCAATTTAATGTAATCAGAATTATCCATTTTGCATTTCATAATGTTCTGTATCTCTTCTTTGGTCATAAATTCTTCCTGTATCCATAAATCTGACAGGTAAACTATGCCTTACTCTCCTAGTTTTCTTATAGTATCAGTGTTTATAGCTAAATCGTGTACCCCTGTTTTAACTTTATCTTGTTATACCGTGTTGGTCTGTACCTAGTTTCTGCCATACTATTTTCCAGTTTTCTCAGCAATTTTTGTTAAATAGTGAGTTCTTATCCCAGAAACTAGAGTCTTTGGGTTTATCAAACAGTAGATTACTATAGTCATTGACCACTGTTTCTTATGTACCTAACCTATTCCACTGAGCTACTCCTCTATTTATTAGCCAGTACCAAACAGTTTTGATGATTGCTGCTTTATAATATAATTTAAGATCAGATTTGGGGGCGGCTAGGTGGTGCAGTGAATAAAGCACCGGCTCTGGAGTCAGGAGAACTTGAGTTCAAATCCAGCCCCAGAGATATAACACAAGAACTAGCCATGTGACCTTGGGCAAGTCACTTAACCCCAATTGCCATACCTTCCCCCCTCCAAAAAGCAAAAAAAACAAAAAAAAAAACCTTGAAGAACAAAAAGATCTGGTATGACTAGGCCACCTTCCCTTGAATTTCTTTTCATTAATTCCCTTGATATTCTGAACCTTTTATTCTTCCAGATGAATTTTGTTATTATTTTTGCTAGCTCTATAAAATAATTTTTTGGGTAGTTTGATTGGTATGGCACTGAGTAAGTAAATTAGTTTAGGTAGAATTGTCATTTTTATTATATTAGTTTGGATTACCTATGAGCAGTTGATATTTTTCCCATTATTTGTGTGGAAAATGTTTTGTAATTGTGTTCTTAAAGGACCTCAAAATTTTATTTAAAAAATATTTAAAATTGTCTTCAGATGTAATTGGAAAAAATAAAATACTATTTAAAAAGAAATTTTGCTAAAAAAATTTTTTTAATTCTATTCTAGAATTTTTGTTAGAGGTCATCAAATTAACTGCACTTAGTTTCCTCAAATATTTTCTCTCCTTTTGAAAATGAGGATACCATTTTCCTCCTTATAATGTTCTAACACCTCTACCACTCCCCTTGCTTTCTTAAAGATTATCAATAGTATTTCCTACATCTGCAAGTTTTTTCAGTGTCTTCGATTACGTATTTCTCTGGGCCTGAATAATTTGAATTTTAAAGAAGTGATTAATTGATCTCTTACTATTGCCTTCCGAATACTCTTGGCCTAAAATTCCATTTTAATGATGTTTATTCTACTTCTTTCACTTTGAAGATCATTTCGTTTGTAAAGTTTATTGAAGTGAATAGAAGTTGATTAGTTCCTCATTCTCTTGCATTGGTTAATATTATACCAAGCATTGGGTCTGTCTCTTCTTTATTCATATTTTTATCCCAGGCTTCAAAAACTCTTTTATTGTGCTTAGAGTTATTATAAACTTTAGCATATTCAAGGTTTTAGCTTTTTTTGATATTGTACATCATAGACTCTTGGAGTTTTAGCTTAAAGGGTCTAAAAATACTATATTTCAGATTCCACAGATAGAACTGAAATAATTTGTTTGAGTTCAAGATATAGTGAAGATAATAAACATGAAAAAATTGAAGATGGTGAGTAGAGAACAGTTATGGAAATGAAATTGTGGGGGTAAGGCATAAAAATTGAAAAACAATCATAAAGCATAAGAGAAGAAAATAGGCTAAAGACCATTCCTAAATGAAAGAGGTCATCTTCATTGTGCATTGATTTAAAAAATGGAACAAATTTTTTAAAATGAGAGCTGTTGTCCTTTTAGGTTAATATAGTAGGTCAGAGTAATAAAATGTCTTTTGGACATTGCCAGTTATTACCATATGTTCATAGCTTATTTACAAAATGTATATGAAATGTGGAAACTATCCAGGAGACTTCTACTAAGGTAAAGGTGAATGATAAGACATAGGAAAGTAACATTGCATAACCTGACAGGATTATGATGCAGAAATACTTGAAAACATTTAAAGTGAATACTTAGCTATGGGTGTCAGACCTGATAGGCCACGTTGTTCTCTACTTGTGAGTCCAGAACTTGTGATTGCCCCAATGTGTATTGTCCATTCTGGACTCTACCAGATGCTCTCTTTTTTGGCATACTAGTGTCTTATTTGAAAACTCTTGAATGATTAGATCCATTCAAAAGTCACCTTAGAGATTGTTTCTATTATTTTTTGTTACAGGGGATGTGGTCTAAGGTACTGTGTTCCTAGAAACAGTTATCTGTCCTCTTGGGGAGATGGATTGGAGAGTGAGGAGTGTAGGTCTAGACAGATTTCATAAACCCATTCTGTATTATACGGGACCTGCCTCTTTAAGGTATTCTCAATTCTGATATAGAATAGGAATATTCAGGTGACTCAGCTTTGTGACACTTGCTTTCTTAGAAACTCCAAGTAGTAGAAACCAAAGCCTGGCTATAAAGTTTTAGATTAAGGAAGTAATTTTAGGATTGTAGAAGAAATTAGGACTTCAGCGACAGCCAGCATGATTATCCACGAAGATATTGTGTTATGTGTGTTACCTATATAACAAAAGACCAAGTATATAGTAAGACTCAGAAATAGGAATATTAACAAATTTTAAAATATATATTTTTATACTTTAAAACTTGTTATTAAAATACTGTGTTTTTCTTCTTTCCCTCTCCTACCCCCCATTTTAAAGGTGGAGAAAACTCAGGTCATACCAGTCCCACCCAGGAAACCAGTGAATGTTCAGATGAGAGAGTGATGGGTCACCAGGTTGAAGAAGACCTCACAGTTAAAGTGGAGAGGTTTGCCCTTTTAAAAATTTGTTTTGTAAAAGGGATTTAAATTTTTGGTTATTTATTGTTTGTTCTAGAGAATTTTTAGAAAGAACAAAAATGATCAGTAGAAATGTGTGTTGGAATTTTTGATTACTTAGTTGATTAACCTGTATATAGATAGATCGTATTCATGTTAGAACATTCATAATTGCTTCATGAAAGCTTTTTTGTCTCTTTAAAGCAGCAGTTCTCAACCTGTGGGTTGCGACTCCTTTGGGGGTCACCTAAGACCATTGGAAAACACATATTTCCAATGGTCTTAGGAACTGAGACACCGCTCTTCAGTCTGTCTCCAGGTGGGTCTGCCCACATACGAGTATTAAAGGGTTGCAGCATTAGGAAGGTTGAGAACCACTGCTTTAAAGTATTTATTGATAACTTTTATTTTTGTATTACCTTCATTTCTATACATGTCTCTCTCCTTTCATCCTGAGAAAGTCATTCCTTTTAAACATAGAATTTTTTTTTAAAAAGGAAAAAAAAGCAATTCAGGAACACTAACCAACATATCATATGAGTCTGACTAAATGTTATATGTTTATAGCCGCTCCCCCTGACCCCCCCCCCACCTCTGAGAAGAAGCAAAGAAGATAGATTTTCTTTTATATTTTCAGGGCCGAGCCTGGTCCTTATAATTATACAATGTTAAGGGTTTTTTCTTTGTTTCTTTTCCATTTACATTGTTGGAATCATTGTGTATATTATCTTCATTTTTCTTTATTTTATTCTATATCAGTTCATTTAAGTCTTTCTTAAAATTATGCACATTTATTTTCTCATAACAATAATTTTTATTACATTTACATCCTACAACTTGCTTAGACATTCTTAATGAATGGACATCTACCCTTTTTTTTCCCCAGTTCTTTGCTGCTACCACTATGAATATGTTGATGTGTGTGGGTCTTTGGTATATTTACCTAGCAGTGAGAGCCCTTGAATCAAAGATTATGGATATTTTAGCCATGTTTCTCATCATAATCATAAAGCTTTGTTGACTAATTTTACCTCTATCTGGTCATACCAAGCATTTTAAAAAAACCCCACATGCAATTGTAGTTGGTTGGACATATATTTCCATGTTTCTTCTACCTATATTTTCACCTTAATTTTTCTGCTCTTTAGGATTGTGAAGCAAACACCAGATATGTGAGAATTTTTATTAATTGTGTAACTATGTACAGAGTCTGGTATTCTGCGTACCATGAGTGCTTAGCTCAGTATTTCTTGAGTAATATGGTTTACTTTTCAGACACATGTCCAAGCCTTTTGATATTTTTCAATTACATATTCTCCATTTTCTGTTACTGTAATAATACTTCTTAAGTGGATATAGTGAGAATTTCCATCATGCTCTTTAGATGTAATTATTCTCAGTTGAAATCCAATTAACATCAGCAGTCAGAAATACTTTGATTAATTGTAACTTTTTTATGCCTATTGCATAGAACTTAGAAAATCCCTGGGAGAAAGTTTGTCACAAAAAAGGAGTCTCAACTACATTTCTCAGTATTCTACAACCAAAAGAAATAAAGAACTGTTTTTTTAAATGGGGTTATAAAGCAGAGAGGGCTTATTAGAGCACCTAAAAAGAACTTCTTCAGCTTTTAATAACAGTTGACCCTGATCCTGAATCAGAATCTTAATATTAACCTCAATAATCTGTTATTATTGGTAAAAGTAGAAAGATTATTGAGTCTTAATCCCTTTAATTTGAAACCTCAAGTTTTCGTCATTATACCTTTTGGTTTGAGAATACCCACTTATCAAATTTGTTCCAAAAGTTTGTTTGTTGTAATTAGTTTCTGAGGTCAGCCTGAAAAATGTATAGAATGCATAGAACAAATAAGGTCTGCTTTGGGATGATAGGAACATACCTGCTGCTGTCCCTTTTTTGCTATATCACTGGCAGTGAAATTGTTAAGAATGGACTTTTTCCCTAGCTCCAAGCTACTGGTGATGGATGTTGTGGTGGGACAAGAGTTCCTGCATAGTTGGCATTTAACAGTAGGGACTGCAGAATTTCAGGTTGGGGGACAAGACTGGTAGCTTTTTAGCAAAAATCTGGACTAGAGTAAGTAGTGAAAAGTGGGGATTGAATCCTGTTATTATTATAAATCCCTAAGGAAATGTTTCTGTCCTAGGTTGCCTACCAACTTTTATTGAAAGCTGAAAAAGTCACTTTTTTTAGGCACTCTAAGCCCTCCTTGCTTTATAACCCCACATAATAAAGATGAATATATGCCTTAGAACAGCTTATTTCTTTTGATTGTAGAATGCTAAGAAGTGGAGTTGAAACTCCTTTTTTGTGATTCTTGTCCTTTCTTTTATTTCATAGATCTTAGGGTACTGATCAACCTGCTTCCCTTTCTGGTGCCACCATATGTTGCTTCTAACCATGGTTTCAACATTGGTACACTGTGTGAAAGAATAGAGTATATCTTGTTTTCTCTGCTTTTGTCTTGTCCCTGAAGAAAATACAGTCTTCCCTTCCTTGTAGCACTTTTTACTATTTATTAGTAACCATGGAGAGACATATGGGAGAAAAAGGCCTCTTTTTCCTTTCCCCACTCTTTCTGAAAAAAAAAATTACTAACAAAGGCTTCTTACTAATATTTAGATTCAAGTAAAATGCTACCAGAATCAGGGTCTATAGCTGGAAGAACAGAAAAGACCTTTTCAAGGCTTTGGGCAGAAAAAGAAAGTTCTTTTAGACACTAAATAAGCTGGTTAACCTAGGTTTCTCTTCAAATCTCCTTAAAAGTGTCAGATGGAAATATAGTTAAGAGAATGTTTAGGACAGGGTGGGTCTATAATTGCTGAAATTCTTTCCTTAAATTAAAAAAAAAATTCCTGGATATTTTGAGAAGAGGGTGTGCTAAAATTTGGGGGCATATGTTGTTAAAGCTATGAGAAGAATTCAAAGGTATGTGGGTTGGGTTTGTATGTGAGAGAATAGATTATTCTTTAAAATTATACTCATACTCCTTATAATTCAATAAATTTTTGATCTGGGAGGGATTTTTTTCACTGTCAAAGTAGCCTTCAACTAATATAAGTCAGATGATCATTTATTTAACATCTTCTAAGATCTTCAAGTTTTTACTGAAATTAAATTTTTTTTCCAAGTTCTATTTTCCTTTATTTAAATAACTGAAGCATTAGCCTTGGCACAGCAGAGGGAAGCAGGGGCTCCCAGGGTGGGGTGAGGCTTGGGGAGGTGGGGCAGAGTCAGGCAGTGGCTGGGACTGGAATCAGTATCCCTGGGATCCCCTCACCCTCTTGGGCAGGCACATTCTCACTGCCACAAAGACTGAGGAGGAGAGACAAGGAATGAAAACACTTGTCTCTCTCCACAATCAGTCCTAGGGAGACATGAAAGGGGAGTAGAGCCAGCTTCATCCAGAGCCAAGGTTAGGGTGCACCAGCTAGGGAAGGAGAGAAGTAGGACAGGAGGAGGAGACCATTGTGAGTTCCGGAAGGCATTGTTGGCAGCACCTGCAGCTGCATTGGCCGCAGCCATTCGGACTGCAGGGTTGGAGAAGACACTGGCAGCAAACTCCTGCTGGGCTTTCTGGAAACTGGCACCTGTTCGGCGGTACAGGGAGTGGATCCGCTTCAGCATCACAATGCCCAGCACAGCAATGCCAGTGAAGAACAAGGTGACTAGCAGCATAAGTACGGCCACAAATGTGTGGCCATCAGGGCCGAGATCTAGCCACTGAATCCTGATGACGGGATACCAGTAGCCGCCAGCACGTATATCACGTCCTGGACGAAGAAAATGAAGAAGAAAATGAAGAAATTGAATGAACTGTCACTCCTGAAAGCCTTGTACATAGGGCCATACCAGCAGACAAAGGAGCAGGGTGTGAAGAGTAGGGCCCAGAGGATGGAGAGCCCAAAACTAGAGCCACTGGCAACAGGAGTCACACAGAAAGAGGCTAGGCAGGCAAGGAAATTCAGGAGAAGGGCCAAGGTACTGCACATCCAGAGGTAGTACATAGTAGACACTGTCTTCTGGAACTTCTGGGGAATTTCCATGGAGATGTCTTGGAAGAAGCAGGGTTGGACAGGACAAAATGAGGGCAGCAGAGGCCAGTTGTTCTGTTGGGTAGCAGAACCCCCGAGGGCTGCATGCCGCAACTCTCTCTCCCGCCCGGTCCAGCTCCTCTGCTTTTCGATTCAGCTCCTCCTGCCTTTTCAGAAGTTCTGTGGTGGCTGCTGCAGCTGAAGCCTGAGTGTTATAGGAGCCAAAATTCTTGGGTTCTGTGGCACTGAGTTTTCTGGAAGGTTGCTGGTGGGGCTGAGTTGCTGGTGGAGGCAGTGGGGCAGGGTGGCTCATAGGAAGGTGATGACTCACGGTTCTCAAAGGGGTTGTAGACATCAAGTGTGGCATACTGGGGGCTGGGTCGGTGGGTGATGGCTGGGTCCTGGAAGGGGTTGTCAAACTTGCTGGGTTCGGCGAACGGGTTCCCTCTGTTCCTGCTCTGGGCCATTTCGGAAGGTCTGGCCTTGGCCTTGGCTCCAGCCTTGGCCTCGGCCTTAGCTCAGCCTTCTCCTGCTCCTCCTCCCCTCCACCACCACCTCCTTACTGAAATTAATTTAATCAGATTAAAATCTTTCACTGAAATAGGTTTTTTCACTAAACTTAATTTATATGAGTTATGGAAATGGCTGCTAGTTTTCATGTACAGATAAGAATTTGACTGGGGAAAGTATCTTTGAAAAAATATTATGAAATATACAGGAGGTTGTATGGGGAAGAAAACCACCTCTTGTGTATCTATAAGATTTCCCTGATATCTAATGATATTTTAGAAGAAATAAACATAGAAATAAGGATAATCCGAAAATTTAGTTACTACTGCTTTGGGGGATAGAATGTGACATTTGGTAATATGTGACACAGAACCATTTCTCTGCTTAGAGTATAATTTTGTTTGAGAAGAATCAGGTGGTTGGTAGGGTATAAGGACCGTTTCGATGTTTTTGTGATCAATATTTTTGCTTTGAACAGTACACATTTGTGATCTCATTTATTTGATATTCTGGGGGAATTCATTAATTTACACAAATGCTAAACTTGTACATGCTTATTGTAGGTTGCAGATGGAATGAATCTTGAGAAGCTCAGTTATTTAAACAAATAACAAAACCCCATCATAATTCAGGAGAAAGTCCCACACGTAGAGTTAGTAGAATTCCTAGAAACATATCTTGGAACGTGATGCCCCTCCTTTGTGGACTCTTTCCAAAGTGATCTTTGTTGATCAATAATAATTTTCAAGAGGTTTTAATTATAAAGGTATACATGCCTTTAATGGGGGCTAAATGAATGGGGGCTAAGATGTCTCTGTAGAACACAAGTGTTTTGTTTTGCTAGCAGTTAATGTCCGTTGATGTTGTCAGGTTTTTAAAAATTAGTGTAAGTTTTGAGTTCCAAATTCCCTCCCCACTCCTTGAGAAGGCAAGCACTTTGATAGATATTTTACAGGTGAAGGTCATGCAAAACATATTTCCACATTTGCCATGTTGCAAAAGAGAACATAGACCCCCAAAAAAAAACCAAACCAGAAAAATAAAGTACAAATAAATATCCTTCAGTCTGCGTTCAGATTCCATCAGTTCTTTCTTTGGAAGTGTATATGGCATTTTTCATCATAAGGCCCTCAGAATTGTCTTGTGTCCTTAGTTAACTTTGTATCAATTTATAGAAGTCTTCTCAGGTTTTTCTGAAACCATTCTGCTCACTTTATATATATATATCTATATATTTTTCCTTTGAGTACAGTAGTATTAATTCACAATAGTATGACACAACTTTATTTAGCCGTTCTCCAGTTGATGGACGTCCCCTCAATTTCCAGTTCTTTGCCACCACTACAAGAACTGCTAGCAATATTTTTATACATGTAGGTCCTTTTTATTTTTCTGTCTTTGGGATACAAACTAGTAATAGTATTGCTGGGTCAGAAGGTATGCAGTTTTATAGCCCTTTGGGCACAGTTCCAAATTGCTCTCCCGAATGATTGGATCAGTTCACAACTCCACCAACAGTGCATTGGTGTCACAGTTTTTCCCACATACTCTTCAATATTTGTCTTTTTCCTTCTCTGTCATGTTAACCAATCTGATACATGTGAGGTGGTACCTCAGAGTGGTTGTAATTTGAATTTCTCTAATAGTGATTTAGAGCACTTTTTCATCATGACTATGGATAGCGTTGATGGTTTCTTCTGAAAACTGACTGTTCATATCCTTTGACCATTTATCAATTGGGGAATGACTTGTATTCTTATAAATTTGACTCAGTTCTCTATACATTTGAGAAATGAGGCCGTTATTAGAGGCATTTGCTATAAATACTTTTTTTCCCCCAGCTTTCTGCTTTTCTTCTAATCTTGGTTGCATGGATTTTGTTTATGCAAAACCTTTTTAATTTAATGTAATCAAAATTATCCATTTATATCTTGTAATTCTCTTTATCTCTTGTTTGGTCATAAATTCTTCCTTTATCCATAGATCTGACAGGTAAACTATTCCATGCTCCCCTAATTTCCTTATGGTATTATCCTTTGTTTCTAAATCACTGTGCCCATTTTGACCTTATATTGGTATCCAGCGTGAGGTATTGGTCTGTACCTAGTTTCTGCCAAATAGTTTTCCCGGCAGTTTCTGCCAAATAGTGAGATCTTGTCCCAAAAGTTTGGCTCTCTGTGTTTATCAGACACTATATTACTATGGTCACTTACTGGTGTGCACCGACACCACCCCTCTGTTTCTTAGCCAGTACCAGAGCGTTTTGGTGATTACTGCTTTGTAATACAGCTTGAGATCAGGTACTTTTGTTCCACTTTCCTTCATTCTTTTTTCTTTGATTCCTTTGATATTCCTAACTGTATATTCTTCTAGATGAATTTTTTTCCCAGCTCTATAAAGTAACTTTTTGGTAGTTTGATCAGTATGGCACTGAATAACTAAATTAATTTAGGTAGAATTTTCCTTTTTATTATACTGACTCAGCCTACCATGAGCAATTAATATTTCTCCAGTCATTTAGATCTAACTTTATTTGTGTGAAAAGTGTTTTTAGTTGTTTTCATATAACTGTATGGAACTCCTTTGGTTTTTCTTAGCACATAAACTCCCACGTATGTTACATTGTCTACAGTTATTTTAAATAAAATTTCTCTGTCTTTTCCTGGTGGACTTTGTTGGTAACATATAGAAATGTTGATCACTTATGTGGGTTTATTTTATATCCTGCAGTTATTGTTATTGTGTAAATATAATATATGTGCACACACATATAAGTATATATAATTATTTGTTTGAGAATGTTATTATATTAAAATTTCAGAGTAATCATTTACTAGGTTTGTCATTTAATGGAAACTGGAAATAAGCAAGAGATGTTGAAATTACAGTTGAAGACATGAATAATGAATTGGGTCGCAGCATTCTTTAGAGGCCATACACAGAAGTTGTTGCCGTGGCTACTGGGGTTCTTCATTTATGAGCTAAGAGGGACTTCCATTTACCTACTTTTTCTTAAATAGAATCTACTATTCTTTTAAGTTTATCACATTGTGACTCAGTGCTTTTCTTAAATGTAGATTAACAAAAAAGCTTGAAGAAAGACGAGAAGAGAAAAGGAAAGAGGAAGAACAGGTAAAATGTTCCCAGATTGATGGCTATCTGATTTTTATACTTAATTTATTATGCTTTTCTTTAAGAAGAATACTTTAATGAATTCTGTTTAATTTGTGATTAAACCCAGAATAACTTGCTGATACAGTTTCTTGGACTAGATGATTTCTCAGATACTACCTTCAAATTCTACATCCTCCTCATATTCTACAGCAGATCTTCATTTTTTTTTCATTATTTGGAAAATCATTATGCATAAATTAGAGTAGGTTCTTGTGGCTTTTCCCTTTGCTTCCAAAATTAAGTCATGCTTTAATTATAAAAAGGGACAGAGAGGATCTACAGCTAAAAGTGGGTAGTGTGTGGCAACACACATCATCCCACTTCCTTTTTTGGTGGGGCAGGGAGCTGCATATGCCATCACTTTTATCTGTCTCCTGTTATTGCATTTCTGCAGAACTATACCATTTTCTTTTTGGAACTAAATTATTCCATTATCTACCACTTTAACAAGGTGGTAGTGTAGCAGTAAAAGGACCCTTAGATTGAAAGTAAAAAATCCTAGGTTCTCCTCTGGACTCTGTCACCAACCAGCGCTTAGGAAACCCCACCAATCCCCAACCCTTAGGAAATTCATTTAACCTCACTGTAGTTTACCCCACCTGTAAAATGAGGATAAAATCCTTTTCTGGCTCCCTTACAAAGTTTATGTGATTAGCAAAGTTTACAAACTACAAATATAATGTGCTGGTATTAATTTCTTTATCCATATTCATGTTTTTATCAAGTATTTGATCAAAAAAGTCACACTTTCAAGGCCTAATAATAAGGAAGTTCTCCGTTGCCCCTTTATACCTTCTCCCCATCCCTCACCCCTAATTAATTGTTAGATAGTCCAGAAACGGAAGACCCTATAAGCAGGCATGCTGTCAAATAACATTGTTCGCATCATAATCACAGTTCAGTTATTGCCAAAAATTTGTAAATAATTAGCATTTGAATAGAAATTTGTACAAATAAAATGCATAGTATGTAGAAATAATATTCTGTTTACAATCCATATATAACCTTTAATTTGTGAAAGAGACTTTTAAAATTTTATTTTTGACTTCTATAGCTTATTTTCTCTTCAATCTAGAAAGAGATTAAGAAGGAAATCGATAGAAGGAAAACCGGTAAAGAAATGTTGGACTATAAAAGAAAACAGGAAGAAGAATTGACAAAAAGGATGTTAGAGGAAAGGAACAGGGAGAAAGCAGAAGATAAAGCAGCTAGGGAGCGGATAAAGCAGCAGATCGCTCTGGTGAGTTTTATTTTTAAGAAATGTTTGTGTATAGATTTATTAACCTCCTGGTAGACTGCAAAGATGGAAACAGCATGGGATAGTGAAAAGAGTACCATACCTGGAGTTAGAAGAGACCTGAATTAGAATACCATCATTGACTCTTAGTAAGCATGGGTCCCTGGGAAAGCTACTTAACCTCTGTGAGTCTCATTTTCTTTATCTGTAAAATTGGGATAATAAACTATCAGTTTCTTCATCCTTCTTAACTTTTGTGCCTCATTTGATGCTCTAAATCACCCTGTCCAAATATTCTCTCTTTTCTGGGTTTTGGTGACACTGCTTTCTCTTGGTTTTCCTACTTGTCTGATTGTTCCTCTTAGTCTTTGCTTGGATCATCATCATCATCTACAGCATGCCTCCCAAGGCTCCATCTTGGCATTTCTTCTTTACACTCAGGGTGACTTTATCTGTTCACATGGGGTTTAAGTATCTCTACTGATGATACTTATTTTATTTATAAATGAAATTTATATTTTCAAGTCTAGTCAATCCTACATTACACACTGCTCAGTGGGCATTTCAGACTGAATGTCTCATAAATAATACCTCAAACTCAACATGTCTAAAACTGAACTCAATAATGTTTCCCTTCAGACCCACCCCTCTTCTGAACTACAGTATTTCTGTCCACTTTCCACTCACTGAAGTTTACAGTGTTGGTAGCAGTCTCCACGCTTCACTCATATTGTGTATCTACTTATTTGGTAGATCTTGTCATTTCTACCTCCACAAATTTTTTTTGCCTTACTGATTTTTTGACCATGCTGCTCCTTTATTCAGCAAACTCCATTGTGCTCCCTATTAACTCTAGGATTAAATATAAACTCCACTGCTTCACAGCCTGGTACTAAGCTAACTTTCTAACCTCATTTCACTTTACTTCCCTTCACACACATTGCAGTCTAGCCACACTGACCTTCTTGCCAATTCCTCATATGTGGCATGCCATCCTCATACCCATGTGCCTTTGTACTGGATACTAATTATTCAGTAAGCCTGGTATGAACTGTCTCCTGACTTCTGTCTCTTAAATTACCTAGATTCCTTCAAGGCTTAGCTAAAACACCACTGCTTTCACGTGACCTTTCCTGACCTTTGTCTAGTTGGTAGTTAGCATTCTCCTCGCCAGATCAGCTTATATTCATTTTCTATGTATTTATATAATTCTTGTTGGTTTTTTGGCTAGTTAAGCTCCTAGAAGGCAGATAACATTTTCTCTTTAGTCTTTATGTGTCTTAAGCACCTAGCCTGGTAACTGGCAGATAATTGCCCTTAACAAAATGTTTACTGATGGATGGATTTTTTTATCTCACATCATGGTTGTCAGAGGCAGAACTTTATAAACTTTAAAGTGCTACATACACATGAATTATTTTGCTTTCTAAGGGCTTTGATTCACTGTGAGGTAATACAGAAGAGTACATATAAGGTAACTCTTATAAAACATTTTAAAATACATTTATCAGTTATCAAGTTCTTTTGTTAAAAATTTCAGTTGACAGAGACTTCAGATGTTATCTTAATCAACTTACACTTTGCCTTCTTAACGTTTTACAAATATTTGGAAAAATAGCTTTTCAGGATGCTCTAGAATCAAGTTAAATGTTGGTCGCGTAACATTCTCTTGAAACCAGAAGGACCAAAAACATCTAGTCAGATAGCATCAGTCTGCTGGGACAGCTTTGAAATAATTTCGATCCGAATTGAATAGAAAATTTATTAAGTACCAAAACTGCCTTGGGTTTATTTTAAAAATGCCTTCTAATTCTTTTACAGTTGGTATGTAGGGAAAATTTAAAATGCTGACTCCCAAATGAATAAGTTTCAGGTTAAATGCATTTGATATAAAAGAGCTTTGTTCTGTGCATATATGTCATTTCTGTCTTGAAACTTATGATTGTGGATGCGACTATCTGGCCATGAATTGTAACTGGTATTTGATCTTTTAAAGGATCGAGCAGAAAGGGCAGCACGTTTTGCAAAGACAAAGGAAGAAGTGGAAGCTGCCAAAGCTGCTGCTTTATTGGCCAAACAGGCAGAAATGGAAGCTAAGAAAGAGTCTTCTTTACGAGAAAGAAGGTACTTTATTATGTACTCAAAAACATCTGTGTAAAGGAGGTTGACGAAAGGAACAGATGTGGGCTACTTTTAGCTTTAATGTGGCTGGTTTTAGCTCTGGTGGCAGCGTGTAGTAGCCCTTCCTAATTGGCTAACACTGTGTTCCAGATATGACAAATTGTGATTTGGCAGGTGGCAGTTTTATCTGTCACTGGGTAGTGCCTTTTGCAAGTGTTGCACAAAATCCTTCCTGGAAAGGCCCTTAAAAATCTGTTTTGAGTAACATCTAGTACTCTTGTTGTCCATAATTAGCTCTGAGCAAAATTGCATGAGAACATGTAATTAGGATTCTGTATTGACTTCTTCGGGTATTTTTCATAGTGCTATTGCAAGAATTCAGTTCCGCCTCCCAGATGGATCTTCTTTTACAAATCAGTTTCCTTCTGATGCTCCTCTAGAAGAAGCAAGACAGTTTGCTGCACAGGTAAGTTAGTATCTAAGTTACTAAAGAACCAAAACTATAGATTTTTATTAAAAAGAGAAAATTCCCAAGCTTGGAAAATATGAATAAAACAGGAAGTTCCACCAGAGGGCAGTGCAAAAGACCTTGATGATAATGAGTATGGTTGGTTGAGCACCTGCTTCTGAGAAGAGCTACATAATTGTATTGAGAGTCTTTCTGGTTCTGGATATACCATTTGGTTGAAAAAGAGAGCAAAGTGTTATTAGCATTCAGCTCTTTTCCTATTTTGTGAGGGAAATTTGGTGATATTTTACATATATGTAATGAAAGTGTTTCCTCCTACCTGTTAGTACAAACAACTTATGGAGTGACAAAGTGGTTTCCCAAGAGAATGTTCTCATGTGGCTAGTTTCCAAGTGAAACTGGACTGCTAAGCATCTCCAGGAGCCTTGCCACTTCCCTGTGGTGAGCTGAGCTGCTGCTGTCTTCACTTAGTGGATTGTTTTGAGATTGCAATGGGGGCTGGTCACATTTTCTCATCTAGCATCAGCTTGAAATTAGTTTATCTTTATTTGATCTCCTTTCTTCTGGAAATACACATATTGGTGGTCTTTCTCAGGATCTTATTTTAACAAAGCTATTGTAGAACTGAATAGAGTGTAAAATAAAATCTCAGTACTTGAAAATAAACAAGAGTTTTCAGGCTGACCTCTTAGCATCTGGATTACTACCTCATTGATGTATTCAGAACATTCAGGTATTCATATTCATGGAATATGGCAATCTAGGCTTTTTAAGAAAGGTTCTTCCTATTTGTAAGACTTAAGAAATGCAGATATGTGATGCCATAAGAGGTCAGGAAGTCTTATTGTCTGGATACTTTTGATCAAAGAGTTGAAATCTGGAATGATTTAAATATACTTTGCTCATGATTTTGAAGGTGTGATGATTGATGTTTATATCTTATTCGGGAGTTATTGGAGCTTCAAGAAAAGATGTTAAATTTCTTTTAATTTGAAGACAGGGGTATATATAAATTTGAAATCAGTGACTGTGTCTTGTGCTAAATTGAGAATTTAACAAGCACCAAAATGAGCTCTTCTCTATACAAAGCAGAATGTAAAAATAGAATTTTTTTTTTTTGCTTTTTGGAGGGGGGGGAGGCAGGGCAATTGGGGTTAAGTGACTTGTCCAAGGTCACACGGCTAGTAAAAATAGAATTCTTTATGAAAATTTGAATCTGTTCTATTCAGATTGCCTTTTTTAAAAGTACGCAATAAAGTCAACATGTTAATTTCAAATCTGTCCCACTTGTTTGAACTTCTTTCTATTCTCTTCCTCACATTTTAAAACAGTTTCCCAAAATGTTTCTTTTTGTCTTCTTTTCTGCTAATTCCACTCTGCTCCACATCTCCCCAACCTCATTAAAAGAAAAAGAAAAAAAATGGTTTACAACAAATTAGTCAAGCAATACAAATCCACGCATTGGCCACATCTAAAATGTATGTAAAATGTTTCTGTACTTTGAGTCTAGCACCTCTCTGTTAGGAAATGGGTGGCATGCTTCATCCCTCTAGTCCTCTGGAGTTGTAGTTAGTCATTGTTCTCAATCAGAATAATTAAGTTCTTTCAAAGTTGTCTGTCTTTACATTGTTCTTGTTATTGTATAAATTGTTTTCCCAATTCTGTTCCCTTTACCCTGCATAATATCTTTTTAAGTTTCTCTGAAACTGTCTGTTATATCTTTTCTTAGAACACAATAGCATTCCAGTGAGTTAGAATGCTCCTTGCTACCCATGACCACTTCTGGACTCTAAATCTGTAACCGTCACTCAGTATTCTTTCCTCCTTTGAGATTTATTCAATTCATATTTATCACCCTATCAAGATTCTGATAGTTATCATCTGCTAACCCCCAGGTTATACTGCTTTCTTCTTCAGTAAGTTCATCACCTGGCTCAGTCTTTCTGCCTTAAAGACCTGCCCTTATACTAGAGGACTTCCAGCATACATACTGATATTTTCTTGAATACCTTAATTTCCCAGTTTCTCTTGTTTACTCATTTCCCATGACATTCCATTCCCCCTCAGCTACACACAGAGATGGTCATACTCTTGATTTGCCATGAACTTTGAAATTTCTTTATCTGATCTTAATCTTTTAGCATACTTTCCTTCTGCCATATAAGTACTAACCCAGTTCTTTGTCCTCACACTGGTCTCTAATCCCTTTACCCCAGAGTTCTTTTCTAGGCCATTATCTCTATGTGGAATACATACTCTTATTTTACCATTTCAACCCCTTCGAACTGGTTAAGTCTTTACATTGCCTTCTATACTCAAGTCCCTTGCTCACTTATCCTGTTGTTAGTCGTGTCTTACAAAGCTCCAGTCATGGATTACTCCCACTACCTGCTATCTTTGCTTTGCTTACATTCATATGCTGCTGTAATGAGCTGTAGAAAACGAGGAAATTGTGCTCACTAGATCTGCTACAAATTTATGTTAGATAAACTTAACCATGTCTTCACTACAGCAAGGCGGTCTTTTTATTATATTTCTAATCAATTCACTATCTCATTTACCACAGTGGGCAGGCCGTACTTTTTCTTCCCTCCTCAAGTCTCCCATTGGCCTCCCTTTCCCCACCCTCCTAGTTAAGAACCTTACCTCATACTTAACTGAAAAATTGAGACCATTCAGCATGCACCCCTTTACTTCAACTCACTACATTCAGTTGTCTTACTGTACTTTCTCCTCCTTTGCCTCTGGCTCATACAGAGAAGTAGAACTTCTTGACAAGGCAAACCCCTTCACATACACATCCTTAATCCCATTCTGTCCTGACTTCTTCAGCAGATTTTGCCCTCTTTTCATCCCCACTCTGACTAATCATCAGTCTGTCTCTGTTGACTGCTTCCCTGCTGTTTATAAACATGTTCATGTCTCCCCTGTTAAAAAAAAAACAACCCTCACTTGAACCTATCATTCTTGCTAGCTATCATCATATATCTCTTCACCTTTTTTGTGGCTATGAAATGACAAGTCTTAACAGAGTGACCACATAGTCCAAATAAAGTTTTTTAGGAGCTTTAATTTACCAGCTGGGGCTATCTTCACGCCAGTTTGAAAGGAGAGCAGCATCTAGCTCAGGAGTGCAGAATCTTTTCTACAGTACATTGTCCAGCTAACATAATTTGTTACTAAACAGGTGTAAACAGAAGCTGTTACTAAGACAAGGGGGGGGTGAGGCAGGGGATTGTGAAGGTAAGCGGAGGGACACAGAGCATGACGCCCGAGCAGGGAGAAGAAAAAATAAAGAAAAAGACAAATTACCACAGGCCTGTTCCCATACCCCAGGCCAGTTCACAGGCTGGTTCACTGAATTCTGTCTGAGTTCATAAGGCTTTTACTTGGATTTCTAATTTCACAAAGTATCACTTAACTGTTTCGTGGCCAGTTTCTTGACTCTTATCCTGAGTCCATGAAATTTCTACCTAATTATTTCCTGGCCACTTCAGCTAAACTCCTTTAAAAAGTTATCTATAGATAGTGCCTCCACGTCTTTTCCCCTCTTTAAAAAACGTTCTGTGATCTGGTTTCTAGTCTCGTTATTCAACTGAAACTACTTTTTCAATAGTCTTTTCTCGTTCTTCCTCCTTTTTGATCTCTCTGCAGCCTTTGACACCATTGATTACCTTATCTCCTGCATATTCTCTTTTTTCTGGATTTTTGTAACACTATTATCTTCTTGTCCTTCTCCTTGTCTGACTACTTCTCTATCTCCTTGGCTGGATCTTCTTTTAGGTCATACCCACCAACTGTAGATGTCTGTCAGAGTGTCTTTGGCCCTTTCTCGCTCCCTCCCTCTCTCTCTCTCACAACATATACACGTGCATGCACACATGTGCACGCGTGCATACACACATACACACACACTACACACACTACACACTGTCTCACTTGGTGATCTCATCATCTCCTGTGGATTCAGTTATCATCTCTCTACAAATGATTTTTAGATCTATTTATTCAGCCCTACTCTCTTTTCTGATCTCTGGTCTCATGTCATTAACTATCCCTTAGATATCTTAAACTCAATATGTCTAGAAAGAAACTAACTCATTATCTTTCTTTCCTGTGAATTTCCTTTTACTATTGAGGGCACCACCATCCTCCTAGTTATCCAGGCTCACAATCTATGTGTCACCCTTCACTCTTCACTTGTATTTCATATCCACTTGTGTCATGTGTGCCTTCCTGATCTCTCTTGTATATACCTCCTTCTCTTAGTTCACATTGCCACTACCTTAGTGCAGGATCTCATCATCATCTCCTTATCTCAAGTCTCTTCCACTGCAGTCCATCTTAAACTGCCAAAGTGCTCTTCCTGAATCACAGATCTGACCGTATTACCCTTTACTACATAAACTCCAGTGGATCTCTGTCACCTCCAGAATCAAAAATAAAATCCCCTGGTAGATTTTTAAATCCCTTTACAATCTGGCCTTTTCCACCTTTTCGTTCTTCACACTTTACTCCCTCTGTGATCCAGCAGCATTGGCCTTGTTGCTGTCCCCTGCACAAGATGCTCTATGCCTGGAATGCTCTCCCTCTTCACTTGCACCTCTTAGCTTTTCTGGCTTCCTTCAGGACTCAGCTCAAATCCCACCTTCTTTACGAAGTCTCCACCCCCATGCTGCCCACAGCCCCTACTACTAGTGCCTTCCCTCTGAGATTATCTTCCATTTACATTGTATTTATCCTGTATACGTATGTAATTGTTTGCAAATGGTCTACCCCAATATGATATGACCTCTTCTTGAGCAGGGACCATGTTTTTGCGCTGTGTTTAAGAAGTTATCATTTGCATTTGTATGGACAATTATTTTGTTTTGGTTAATTTTAAAAGAAGAACTGAAAAAGGCAAACAGTAATTTTGCATATACTTAAAGTAAATTTTATTATACTATATAACATACATTTCTGAATGCTTTTATATTACAGATGGTTGGTAATACTTACAGCAATTTTTCTTTGGCCACCATGTTTCCAAGGAGGGAATTTACCAAAGAAGACTACAAAAAGAAATTATTCGAACTTGAGCTCGCACCAAGTGCTTCAGTGGTGCTCTTACCAGTATGTGTACATCTGTCTGTCTAATCTGTCTGTCCACCTTTACTGTTCTTATTCATCTAGAAACTATATTTTGAACATATATCATTGGTGGGTTAGTGCACTATCATCTGTCTCTGGTAATATAGAAGTAAAGTAATTGATTGAATTCTCAATGATCGGAAAATTTCAGATCTCACCCAGAGCTCAAGAAATATGTTTTAGCTATAAGAATAAACACAGGTATTTGAAAATCAGGAAAAAAAAATTCAGCTTTCAAGGAAATTTACAAAAAAAAAGAAACTAAAAGCAGTATATGCCCATAAGACATTGGTTCTCAACTACTCAGATTCTGTAAAGCTCCTTAGAGAACTTTTGGGAAGGATCAAAAAGGACCAGACTTCTTTCTGGGCCACATATTCATGAGCAAAAGCCTTGTTGGTCAGCGACTAAGTTTGCCTTACATCAGATGCCCGTAGAAAGTGATGTCTGACTTGGATCAGATACTGGATCTGTGGTGCTTGAGAGAAAGCTGAAGCATCCCTCAGGTAAAGCCTTGTTGCTTCCTGCACCAACTGGTGCTCATCAGTACTCCAGACTTTTTCTTTTCAAGCTATTTTGATAGTAAAACTTGAATGCATGTGAGAGAGAAGAAAAAAATTCACTTTGATGGCTTGGGGTAAGATGGCACTGGAAATTTTAAGTACTACCATGGAATTTCTGGTCACCATTGTGACATCTATTGCTTGGTTTTTTGGGGTTTTTTTTAAGCTCTAGATTAACCCATAGTTCTCTGCCACCACAGCTTTTAATCAGAACAGCTTACAAAAAGCAAAACAGAAATGACTGAAGTTCAGTCAGTAGAGTAGAGAAGTAGAAGGAAAATGTCGAGATAGTAATATTTAGCTTTCATAGTGCTTGCATGACTCTCCAAAGTCACCCACTGCCTCCCAGGCCATCACTAGTCATCTTGACTTTTGTCTTGCCAATAGGCTTGGATAACTGTAGAAGAGAGAGTGAGGCTGATGACTTTGTGAAACTGCCACACTTAAATCCAGTTCACAAGAAAGTCAAGATATCACCCATGATGTCATTGGTCCTCTTCGAAAATAAAAGATGAACAACAGTGCTTTTTGGTTTGCAAAGTGCTTTACATATGCTATCTCATTTTATCCTTATAACAGCCCTTTGAAATGTAGGTATTTATTGTACAGTTGAAGAAACTGAAGGTAAAAGGTTGATTTGCTCAGGGTCACATAGCTAGTAAGTGTTTCAGAGAAGATTTAAACTTGGATTTTCCTGACTTCAAGTCCAACATGTTGTCAACTGTCCCACCTAAATGCCTAGATGATTCTTTAAATCTTACATAAATCAGGAGGGTTTATGATCTAACATTTGAAATCTATCTAATATTGGCGAGGACTACTTATAAATCATTACAGGGGCAGCTAGGTGGTGCAGTGAATAGAGCACAAGCCCTGGAGTCAGGAGGACCTGAGTTCAAATCCAGCCTCAGACTCAACACAAAAGCTAGTCGTGTGTCCTTGGGGAAGTCAACCCCAATTGCCCTATCTTCCCCCCTCCAAAAAAAGCAAAATAAAAATTAAATAAATAAGAAATATCAAATCTAATTCCTTTCCCTGTGGTAAACCAGAAAGATTTTATGTACATGGAAGTCTTTTCCTTACAAGGGTAATTTATTATTTCTGATGTAATTTTGTTTATAATTCTCCATGATATACTTGAAATGCTGTACTTAACCATGGTTTTGTTTCTTAATTTTTAGGCAGGAAGACCAGCTACATCTGTGGTACAATCATCAAGCGGAGAACTGTGGAAATTTTTGGGAACAGTACTTTACCCATTCTTTGCTATATGGAGATTGATTAGTAACTTCTTATTTACCAGCCCTCCTCCTCCTCAGACATCAATAAGATCAACACCTTTGGAGCACACAAACCCCACAGCATCTAGCAGCTCAGAAAACAGGTGTTTAATTTTTCCTCATTTGCAGTGATTCTTAGGAAAATTACATTAGAAATGCTGTACTTTATAGGAAAGCATCAATATGGCTGTGAGTTCTATATATATTTGATATATTTGTCTTTATAGTAGCCATTTTAGCCCTCCCTCCCTCCAGATCGAACTTTCAGTTGTGGAGGCGCTGCCATCTTTTCTCAGTTGGATCCAAAACATTTGAGTAATACTTACCTTCTTGCTGAAATCCTACATAATCAGATAGTAAAGTTTTCATTCAAATTGTTGTGGTCATTGTATATAGTTGTTTACACTGATGTTTGGTGTAAATCTTCCCTGTTTCTCTGAATTCCTCATCTTCATCATTTTATAGCATAATGCTATTCTATTACATTGCTTTATCATGGTTTTCTCAGTCATTCCTCAGTTGATGTGTAGCCACCTTATTTTTCGATTTTTTTTCCACCAGAAAGAGTACTTTGAGGTATATTTTGGTATGTAGTAGACCTTTCTGCCTTTGACCTACTTGGGGTATGTGCCCAGTTGTAGGATAGATAAATCATAAAACATGGACAAGTACAGTCACTTTTTTGCATGGTTTCACATTGAAATCCAGAATAGACGAACTCAATTTTCAGTGAATCAGCATCATTCTTAATTCCACAGCCCTTCCTGAATTGATGATCCCTGACTTTTGTTATCTTTTCCAGTTTGTGTGAAGTGAAGCAAAATGTAGAATTGTTTGCCTTTTATTTTAACACCGCAGTCATTTTCCTCTGCCCCAAACCCACTTGGAATCTGCTTTGTAGCAAAAATATTTAAGGAAATCCAGCCCACACAACCTCCACATCTGATAGCTTATACTGCATTCCATAGCAGTAGTCCCTCACCTGTCTAAACCGTCACTTTTTCATACTGAGGAGGGGGCGTGTACTTTCAGTTTTCCAGAACCAAGATTACTCATTACCCTTGTCAGAGTTTGCTTTTTACTTTTGTCGTTACTTAACATTGTGGTAGTCATTGTTCTCTTGGATCTGTTTTCTTCATTCTGTATCACTTGAGTATTGAACTCTTCTTATTTTTCTCTGAATTTTTGTCCTTCTGACAACATCCTTTCTACAAAGTGTTAGCATTCTTTGATATCTTTCTGAAATCTGTTCTGTGTGAAATATCATCACTATTCTATTGATTCTCATCAACTCTATGCACATTCTTTGCCCTCTGACTATAAAAGCTCATGCTTTCTCTAGAAACTCTTTCCTGGCCATGGCATATGCCTAATTATGATACTTTACTCTTTTAGTTTTTGAAATTTGTCTTCACCTTTCCCATTAGTGCAACAGATTATTTGTTAACATTGACCAAGTTGTGCCCTTAGGTATGCAATAGTAAAATGTTAGAGTAGGAAGGGGGGCTCTAAAGGTTTTCTAGACTAATCGTACTTGAACCCAGGTGCTTCTTTCTATATCTAATTGACTGTCTCTGTGTTACCAAAGGTTTTGAACTAGAAATATCAGTACTCATTCCCTATTTAAAATTCCTCAGGATTGTTCTTTCACCCGGGCACGTAATTTATTTTGTGAAACATGGGGAGTAGTTAAAATGCCAGAGTAAACTACAGTGACGGTTTGAGTTTTTGCCTCTGAAGTCAGTTTAAAAAGTATGCAATTTTTAAAAAGGCCAAATTTTCATCATAAGGATCAACTCCTCTAAAAAATTCAAAGCTAGACATTGTGGATGCTAACTACAGGGACTGTGTCCTGTTGATACATATCAAGCAATCTCTTTCTAGATGTTAAGACTGAAACCTAAATACTAACCTATATGGAAGATTCTGTTGCTGTCTAATTGAAATGCTTTTTTAGTTTTTATATTCTTACTCAACTAGTAGTTGTTATAAATAGCATCGTCCTTTTTTTTCTTTTTGGAATAACAGGGAAGGGGTCAGGAAAAGAGTGCTAGAAAAACGTGGAGAAGACTTCAAAAAAGAAGGAAAAATATATAGATTGAGGACTCAAGATGATGGCGAAGATGAAAACAATACTTGGAATGGAAATTCTACCCAACAAATGTAGTTTGACAAGTTACACATGGGCAATAATCATTGTTTCTCTTATGATTTAATTCAACTAAAACTCTACTGGACAAGTGGGGCTACTGTATGTTTTACTGACAGGTCTCTATAATGTCTCTCTTTATTCTTGCTTAGAGGGGATGGGTTCAGGTTGCCTAACTCAGAAAAGTCAAGAGATAGTGTAGCTGACAAATAAAATTTTGCATATGGTAATCAACAGCTAGCTCAAAGAATCAAAAGGATTCATAAAACCTCCATCCGCTTTCAAATTCAGTATTTCATACACTCACAAGCCCAACTATGCTGAGAAGGTGGCACTTTATAGTTTGCTCCCAAAATCTTGGGGCCCATACAACTGGTAAGCCACAGAATAATTTGACTTTGTGTCAGAAGCATTCTATTCTAGTTAGCCAGTCAGATGATAATTTATGTTTAACTTTTCTCTATCGCTCTGCAACTGCAAGCCAGACCTTGTAGTTTTTAATCTGTTATTCAAATGCTAAATAAAAATCTTTTCCAAAAAAAATTGATTGCTTGTATTTCTGTATAAATGTTTTTAGTCATCAGGGCTCTGTGTTTACATGGCCTCCTTATCTCCTATCTACCAGTCTCAGTAAAGTGGATTTTTCCTTAAACATCTCCAGAGGAAGAGATTCATCAATGGCCATTGGATAACGTCTCTGTTACAAATCCTTTTGCCTGTCATTTTTTACAGACCTTTTAGTTCTATCCTCAGCACATATACAACCATTTTTTCTTATTAGCAGTTTCTTTTAAGTTCTTTTTGGCTTTCTGTAATTCATTTTTGGTAGAATAAATATGACCCATGGAGTAATAATTGGGCCTAAGTACTCTGTGAACCTTACAGCTGTACAGGTGGCAGCATTTAGAGAATTGTCTAGCTTAGGGATGGGGAACCTGCGACCTCAAGGCCACGTGTGGTCTTCTGGGTCCTTGGGTATGGCCTTTTGATGGAGTCCAAGTTTTAATGGAACAAATCCTTTTGTTAAGGGATTTTGTTCTGTGAAGTTTAGATTCAGTCAAAGGGCTGCACTTTTGGACCTACAGGGCCACATGTGGCCTTAAGGCTGCAGGTTCCCCACTCTTGCTCTCGCTCCCTACATTATACAGTTTGTTTTTTTTTTCCTTTTTAGGTTAAATTGCATTTTTGTCACTTATCTATCACTTTAAATTACTGAGACACCTTATTTGTCTTTAACCTTAGAAAACTAGTTACTTGGAACTAACTTTTTTGATAAATGATGAGGGAATTTTCTTGTGTTTCCCACTAAATAAATTAGTTGTCACAGAATACATCGTTACTTTTCCTTTCCCTCACTAGAACAAGAAAATGGTTTCCATTGTAACTCTTGCTGGTATATATCTGGGAAAGTTGAGGGCATGTGGAAATATCTACAATTGCAATTGAGAAATATTTCTCTTCAGAGAAGTTAAATTTCTGCTTTAGACTTGGAAGGACTCCCAGTAGCTCAAACCAACACTTATGCATATATCTCTTAAATGTATCCTTTAGTCAAATTTAGCAAGCAGACACCAATAGCTTACACAAAATAATGTGGAAGATAGGGCTGGTTACATGGTTGTGTGTATTAATTAACTGAGACAAATAACCACCTTTGATTTCTGAGGCTCTTCAAGTTCTGAATCTGTGATCCTAACATTTATAGCAGTTTTTATGTCCATGATTTCATGTAATTTATTTCCTTGGTTTCTGGCCCAATATAAGGAGTAAAATAATTTAGAAACTAATTATTGAATATCTTGTCTTTCCTATTGGGTATTAATGAAATTCTTTACACTGGTCAATCTCGTCGTGTTCCTACTTTCTACTTAATTATGCACAATCAGTGAACTATATAGCACACAACTATTGGCCAAATCTTAGCAGAGATCTTCATCTGTTAAATTTGGCAACTACCATATGTGAAATGAAGATTGTTTTATTTGTTGGAACATCATTAATCTGAGATTCTAAAAAGTATCCTATCACTTTAAATTCTTTTTGATGAAAAGGAATGAATACATTAAAAAGATGCTAAAAATTCAAATAATCTTGCCTTTAGGAATGATCTCAAATTTCTGAATGCATTTCAGAAACCTAAATTATAGAGGCTACATTGACAGTAAACATAGGGCCTGTATCAGAGTTAGGAAGCCCTAGGTTTAAATCTGACATCTGACACAGTGTTTGTGATCCTGGAGAAGTCACTTGACTTAGTACTTCTCTCCTTCCTCTCCCCCGTAAAAAACACCCCCGAAACTCAAGACTTGGAAGTTGCAAAACAACTTTGCTGATTTGCATTGTGAAAGAAGTTTGTTCACCAACGGTTCCTGAGCCCAGTGAAATTACAGGTTTGTACATTACCATCTTCTGCCACCGAAAAAATGACTCACAAATGGGGATTTAAAAGCAAGTGGATATAATCTTAGGTTGTAGACAAGCAGTATAGAAAAATGTTAAAGCTTCTCGTGATGGTATATGGAACTTTTTGATGAGGATTAACTATTGAAGATAAAATTCTAGTCAGGAATGTTTAAAACATTCAGAAAAGAGATTAAATTGTCTTTTGAAAAAATTGTTGCAATAGGCCCTTAGTTATATCAACCTCTATCTGATACAAAGGAATACCCATGAAAATAGAGGATACTTTAAATAATTTTGCCGTTGAAAAGCAAACATTTTTCAGAAGCAATGATTAAGACCAAGTGGAGATATAGAAGCAAATTGTTCTGTACAGGCTGTCACTTTGTTTGTAGATGTAACAGGTGTGAAAAAAGCACTCAGAAAATTGTTTTTCTAAAATGATCCCTGTGAAGGATCAGTTTAAAGTCACTTTCAGACTGAGATAACAACTGTCTCAATACATTCAATACATTAGCTAGGGTAATTTATTTGGCATTATGTTCACACATTGCCCTAGTTCTAAGTTTTGTTCATAGGTGAGCCAGTTATTAACTCTTGTGACACCAAGGACAGAGCCTGTGTATGCCTACTTTTCCAAATTGGACAGAGCATAGAATTTTGCTAAATACAGTGAAGAATATCTACTTGCTACATCATATATATTTCTTTTGAGTTTTACCAAGAAAGCCCTTCACCCAATGGCACATCTCAGTTGAATCAGATGTAGGGACCCGAACCTTTGCTGAGCCTGTGATTTGTACCTATGAGTAGAAACATTTTTGTTGTTTCAAAAAGCAATAGATGTAAGCTTCTAGACTATCTCATTTTTGTATTTGTGTACAGGGCAAAGCATATCAGTACTCAATGTCTGTTGACTGACAAGAGGAACATGATGTTGCATTCATAACTAACTTATTTTTTTTTACCAGAAAGCAGGGATGGGGAGAATTTTTAAAGTGTTAGGGGGAAAAGACCCAATCAGACAACTCCAAAACTAAAACAAGCCAGCCAGGTTTGTGTTTTGTTTGCTCTGTAAGTTTGGTTATGTACGATAGGATCATGGTGACTAGCCCATGTTTGGACTTTTAAAAATAAATGGTAAAGGGGGTGGCTAGGTGGTGCAATGAATAGAGAAATGGCGCTGGAGTCAGGAGGTCCTGAGTTCAAAGATCAATGGTAAAGAGAAGCACCTCAGGTGGAGCACAAGCCAAATTGGAAAGATTTTTTTTTTGTGGCTCCCCTTCCTCCCCTCTCTCCTGCTCCAAATGTCTGAAAAAACGGGAAATTCCTCGCAAGTAATTAGTGAATGAAGTCTTAGGGTGTGACAGTCCCACGAAGACTGGAAGGTCTTAACAAAAACGAAAACATCTTCATGGTAGATTTTCAGGCAGTTGGAGACGATCAGGGGCAGGATGTCTGATGTCCCAGGTAAACTAGCTACTCAGAAGCCCCCTCTGATCTTTTATTTTTCTGTTTTCTCAAAATCGTACAGGCGTTCAGTAGAAAGCAGGGAGGTGAACAAGGCAGTGTTATGCAAAGGACTCAGCAGTGCTTTAGCTTCTCTAACTCGGAGAGCAAACTGCACATGTTAAAATTTACTCATTTCCTGCGTGCTAGTCTCCA
>CM053582.1:250443137-250460080 GCA_028627135.1 Pseudochirops cupreus
TATGTGGTCACTTGGGATCAAAGTCAGGTAGTCCCTTCTGAGATCTATATTCAACACTAATAGGACCTATCCCTAGACCCTCCTGTATTCAGGAGATGTAGCATGCTAAGGTCTGGTCAGGACTATTGAGACTTCAGTGCCATTATAGTGTAGGATGAATAAGAACCCTTTGCCTTGACCCAAGTCTTGTTGATTTAACTAGATGTTTGGGGTAGACCTATGGGTTCATTCAGATTTGGGAAAGGGACAAATGAGATGCCCAGGGTTCCCTCCCATGCCCCACCAGACCACTCAAGGACAATTTAAGTATATGGTCATGTTATTTGTAACATACGATGATCATGTAGTTCTCTTTAAAGCATTTTACAAACTTGTTCTTTCTCTTGAATTGGGAGTAGGAGAGGCTTACAGAGTAAGCTTTGAAATTATTTATGCCTCAGAATCCAATCAGTGCATCATCCCTTTGGCAATAGCAACAGCATCACCTTCCAGTAACTGGGTCCTAAAGCCTAATTATGTTGTACCCAAACTCAAATCCCAGGTCATCACACACCACCTGATTTGTGGCCCACCATGAAGCCCCTTTTATATTTCTATTCTACATTTTGTCATAGCTTGAAAACTGCTTAAGGCATGACTGGGCATATTGCTTAAGGCATAGTTCCCTGACCTTACCTTCCCTAATCAGCATTTTATATATTCTCCTTGAATTATTATAGTGTATAAAGTTTATTATGGTGCAGGGATCTTATCTAGGAACCACCTTGTCCTGTCCTGCTGCCCAAGCAGGGCCCCCACCCTCTTTGTCCAGAACATGACCCTAGCCTGTTCTGGGGAATTCCAGCCTCCTTTACCCCCATAACCCTCCACCCTGCTCTGGAAAGTGCTGACTATGGCCCTCCATCCTGTGCCCTCCACCCTGTTTTAGGAGGGACCCCCATGACACAGGAAGGTTGTACCCTTGTACCCTTGCGCCATATTCCCAAATTAGCCCTGAGCTATAGATCCAACCATTGGCTGGTTTTTGCTTCTGTACATCATGGCTTCTGCTAGCTCCCCTCCCTGATTGTGGTTTTTGTGGTTTTGGCCTATATAATGAGGTCTGTACCCCACAGAAAATTACTACTCATTTGAGTGAATACACTCGGGTAGTCGCATGCTTACTTAATAACTCCAGACCTAAATTTATCTTGAACCCAGGTCTTGGCTTGCTCTTATTCTCTGCACAACAATTGCAAAACTAGAGAATTTTCTCATCTATAAAATAAGGGGTTGGACTAGATCAGGGCTTCCTAACCCTTTATGACCTCCATTGCTCTTGGATTTCTGTAAACCTGTGCATTCTTTTCTTGTTCAATTGTGTGACTCTGGACCCCATGGACCATAGCACACCAGGCCCTTCAGTCCTCCGCTATCTCCCCAGCTCTGTCCAAGTTCCTGTTCATTGCTTCCATGACATTATCTGTCCATCTCATTCTCTGCTGTCCTCTTCTTCTTTTGCTTTCAATCTTTCCCAACATCAGAGTTTTTCCCAATGAGTCCCTTCTTCTCCTTATGTGGCCAAAGTATTTAGGTTTCAATTTTAGTATTTGACCTTCCATGAAGTGTATTCCTTATTCAATATGAAAGGAAAAATTCTAGAGTTTACTAGGCACATATGCATAAGAAATAGATTAGAGAATTTGGTAGATCGCAATATCATAAATTTATTAAACATTTATCAAAACAGTCTAATATTTCCTGTACCCCTGAATCATACTCCACATTCAAAAGCCCTGGACTAGTGATCTTTAAAGATCTAAATCTATGATTCTAAAAGAGGTTAGCAGAAAACTCTAGAACACAGGTAGACAGCTAGCTGGGTTGAATATGACAAAATTTATAGACTTGAATATCTTCAAAAAAGCTGGAAAATCAAGCAACAGTACTTTCCTCATACGGTTGTGGCCTAGCAATGGCAACTCTCTTTTTAAAAAAATTACTTTTTCAATTAAGAAGAATTTATTATCTTTCCCCCCATTTCAATTCACCTGTGAAACAAAGAAAAGCAAAACATTTGCAACATGCATGGTTAATTAAAACAAAGTCTCTTGACCATGTCCAAAAAATGTGTTTCATTTTGCATATTAAGTTGGGAGGGGGGTAGGCAACATTCTTTTTTTTTTCCAATTTATTTATTTATTTTTAATTTTCAACATTCATTTCCACAAGATTTTGAGTTACAAATTTTTCTCCCCATCTTCCCCCTACCCCACCCCAAAATAGTGAACCTACTGAATACCCTTTCCCCCAATCTGTTCTCTCTTATATCCTCCCTCATCCCCCTCCCCCAACTTTATAGTAAGGCACGATGGATTTCTATACCCCATTTAGGCAGCATTCTATATCATCAATCCTCTGGAATACTATCTGATCATTGTGTTAATTACAGTTCTTATGTCTTTCAAAGTCTCAGCTTTTATATTTGTTACTTTACTCTGCATTAGTTCATACATATCTTTTCAGGATTTTTTTTTGAAATGGTTTTCTTTGTAATAGTAATTCACTGTACTCGTATGCTATCACTTGTTTTAGCCATTCCCCAGTTGATAGGTGCCCCCTGAATTTTCAGTTCTTTGCCTCCACAAAAAAAAAGCTCCTATATTTTTGTACATATGGGATCTTTTCATCTTTCTATAATCTCTTTGGGGTACAGGCCTAGGAGTAATATTTCTGGATCTAAGGATGTACACAGTTTAATAATTTTTTGGTCGTAATTCCAAATTGCTTTCCCGAATAGCTTGATCGATTCATAGATCCACCAACAACCTGGTTTCCACAGGCATATTACCTCTTTGATTTTTGTCATCTTTGCCAGTCTGATACTGTGAGGTACAAACCTCACAATGCTAGTTCAGAGGTTAGCCTAGGAATGAGGAAGGAGGTCTAGCTCCAGCCTCATGCCAGTGATGGAATCCTAATAAAGCTGCCCCTAGTCCCAATATTCTAAATTCATTAGAGGCCTGTTCCACTGAACAGCAGGCCCACTGTGCCTACCTAGCCATTCCCACCCCTCAATGTCCTAACTTCTTCATATATACCTCACCACTCACTAGAATAATAGGTATGTCCCTGAGTTCTTAGTTCCCACAGAAACAGCAGGTGTGTTCATGTGATGGGAACCGAGTTACTGCCTCTACCTAGTCACTGCCCCCGGACCCATTCCCACAGAAACAGTTAATCACAATCATACCATCCATCTAGTAGCCCAAGACAAGACCACAATACCCAACTCTTTGTCTTAACCAGACAGGACCACAGTAGCTAGCCAACTGGAGGGCAGCACAACCAGAATGTTTAACCACTGAACCATAGATGGGACCCATCCTCCATCACCTAATCCCTTAACAAACTCCTCCTGCCTTTTTAATATTAATGATATTCCTGTATTCTATGTTATTTTTGATTGTGTAATCAACATCCTTACCCTATAAAAATCCATCTTGCTCTCTCTGAAGTTGCTGGTTCCTCTTGAAAGTTAGTCTGCTTCATGAGAGGTGTCAATCTTAATAAATGCCTATATTTGCATTAGAGGTGGTCTGACTGAACTCTTTGAGCCGGTTCCACCACAACACATCATGAAACCCCAACAGTTTTTGGGTGGGCAGAGCCCCCATCGCAACACCAGGAGCAATACAAGTTGAGTTTTTACAGACTTTTATAACCTGACCCCCTCCTACTTTTCCAGTCTTCCTACACCTTACTCCCCTCCATGTAATCTATGAATCGATGATGTTGACCTACTTATTCCTATCAGTCAGTTAAAAAACAATTATTACTTGTAACAAATTACTTGGCCTAGTATGTGCCAAGCACTGTGCTCATTGCTGGGGATACAAAGAAAGGCAAAAGACAGACCTTATTCTCCAGGAGCTCACAGTCTACTATGGGGAGACAACATGAAAACTGTGTACAAATAAGATATATATAAGATGAAGGGAAGACAATTAAGAGTCAAGGCATTAGCATGAAGGGGGAATTAGGAAAGCTTTTTTTTTTTATGTAGGGATCTCAGTAGGACTTGAAGGAAGCCAAGAGGTGGAGATGAGGAAGGAGAAAATGCCATGCATGAAAGTGCCCAGAGTTGGGAGACAGTATCTCATGAGAGGTATAGTGAAGAGGTCAAAGTCACTGGATCTTGGTATGTAGGGGTGAAGAAGGCGTAGGTGGGAGAGGGCCCAGTTATGAAAAGCTTTGACTTCCAAATGAAGGATTTTATATTTGATCCTAGAGGTGATAGGGAGCCACTGGAGTTTATTGATTAGGAGTGTACAAGGTCAGACCTGAGTTTTAGGAAGATCAGTTTCTCAGCTGATTGGAAGATGGACTGGTATGGGAGAGAGAAGAGAGGCAGAGAGACCCATCAGCAGCCTAATGCAATAGCCTAGACATGAGGTGATGAAGACCAGGGTAGTGGCAGTGTCAGAGGAAGAAAGGGGCATATCAGAGAGTCGTACCTCATGAGATGCTCTATCTTTGCTCTGATCTACAACCTCTACCCCTGCATTTCTCTGGATGTCCCCCATTCCTGGAATTTGTCCCCATCTTTGCTGCCTCCTGGATTCCTCCAAGATTCTGATCAAATCCCACCTACTTCAGGAGGCCTTTCCCAGGCCCCCTAGCTGTTATTGCCTGCTCTTCTAAGATTACCTACTGTCTGGTCTGTATATATCTTGTATGTACCTAGTTATTTACATGTTGTCTTCCTGGAAGAGCTGCAATTCTGATCCCTGGGGTAAGCTTAGAGTTGAGGCTGATGAGAGACCTTCTTGGAACCTAATGTCATGACTGGGAAGAGACTCCAGGACACCCTGCAGCTGCTCCTGGGGGGAGGAAACAGGTCTTGAATAGAAAGGAGTTAGTCCCTAAGATCCTCCCTCAGCTGACATGTATAGCTGGTTTTCATCTTCATTGTACCCAGGGTACCAAATTCAGAACTCCCTTATGAGGTGCAGTCTTGTATGGTTGGGGGGAGTCATTTCTTCCAGAGAACCTCAGATCTCTTAACCTTTGGAAGGACAGGATGGTGATATTGCACATGGTGGGCCTAACAGTAGGGGAAGACATTTCATCCTTTCTCTCCCTCAACCCAAGATGTGAGAATAAGCTTATAATGTGAAAGGCTGCCTGCCAGGCTCTGGGAGAGGTATAGAACATTGACAGAACTATCTAGGGGTGACTGCATCCACAGTAAGGTTATTCAGTGCAGTGCTAGCAAAAGAACACAAGAGATGGGGGAGAAAATGTCCATGTTAGATACCCAGAAGTAAGGCACTGATAGTCCTACTTTAGTTATAACTTTGATTAGAATCTATAACATCCCTCCCACTCTATCCCCTTCTCACCCCTGTGTATTTATTAAAGGTGGATGTGCAACTGTTGATCAAATAAAGCTGAATCTTCCCTGAGCTAAGTAAGCATCATCACACTGGCATAACTCCTATACCTACTCAATAGTCCCTGGCTCCATGTAAAACATGATAGTTTTGAAACTTGGTTATCACTCTCCTATACCCTCTAAGCAAAATTTAGCTGATTCTAGACTAATCTCACCCTATTTATCCTTATAGTCAACTTTGTATAGCTCTGTGGAGCCCTGAATTTATGCACTCTATCCTGGAAAGCATGACATAAAAATAAGTTTACTCATTTCTACAAAATTTCCCCTGGATGAAATACTTCACCCATTCAGGACCACTCTAGGGCAAAACTGCAAAGTAGAGCAAATTTATCTTTGTTTTCTCACTCTGTTCAGTGTTGCCCTCCTTTCTTGGTGCCAAACAACTTGCATTCTCAATTCTCTCTCTTCCAAGTAATAACAGCTAACACTTATGTGGTACTTTAAGGTTTACAGAGTACTTTACATGTATTGCCTCATTTGATTCTCACAACAATCCTATGTGACAAAGCTATTATCTTAATTTTAGAGACAAGGAAACTGAGGCTGAAGGGTAAAGTGACTTATCCAGGGTCAGACAATAAGTCTCTAAGGCAGGATTGGAACTTGGATCTTTATGACTCAAAGCTTGGGACTCTATTTATCACCTATTTGCCTTTTTGAATTCTTGAAGGGTTTTTCTTCAGGTTACTATTAAGATTTGAAAGGGATTTGACTAACAGAATCACTAAAGTGTCACTTTCTCAGGGAAATTAAAAACGTCTATCTCCCATTATTTATTTCCTGGAACCATCTGCTCCAACCAGTGTTAAGACTCTGCTTCCCTACACTTGATAATGGCTGGAATTAATATAACACTTTACATTTATTACCTTACTTAAGCCTTGAGGAGGTTTTATGGCTATTGTTGTTCTCATTTCCCAGATTGAGAAGTCAAAAGTTCAGAGATTTGCCTATGGTTCCACAACTAAAAAGTAGTGAAGGTAGTATCTGAATACAAATCTTTCTAAGGGGATCCTACAAATCTTTGGAAGGACAGGATGGTGATATCCTACAAATCTTTCATCACTATACCATGCTGCCTCATAATGTCCATCCATCAATCAAGCATTTATTAAGTGCCTACTATGGACCAGCCATGGTGCTAAGTGCTAGAGATTGACAAAATTGAAAATGAGAGAAATAATTATTAAATAACTAGTTATTGGGGACATGCAGGGTTTTTTTCCCTACCTATCTTCTCAGTCTCTGTTGGATCAAGTCACCATCTGAAGGACATTGCTGATAATGAGATTGGATTAGCTTTTTCCTCAATCTTTGTTCAGACCTCACCTAGTGTTCTATTTAGGCTTGGGGGTGGTTGAGGGAGGAGAGGGCTGGGCAGGGGTGTTCGTAGCAGCTGTGGCAAAGCATTGTAGATACTTTGTCTAGATTGCCCCCAGGTTGGGGGTGGTCTGGGAGTGAGAGTGATCAGAGTCAGTCCCCCAGCCCCTCCTTAGAATAGATCTGCCTCATTATAATATTTGTTCTTCTTATTAATTGTTAACTAATCAGAATTGATTGCCACCCTCAGGGAACACTCACTCTTACAAGAGTGGGTAAGCCTTTAGTGGGTTCCATGAGGAGTCTTTGGCATTGGAGAGTGTCACTGACACCTTTTATTAATTATCAGCTAGCATAATTAATAAAATGATTACCCAGAAATTGTGTCTCTTGAACTTTTTATACATCACAAACATTTCTTATCCTCAAGGAGCTTTTGGAGACAAACTCATATAGATAGAAGTCTAACACAGTGGCTAGTGAGGTACCTGAGGCCACGGGGCTGGTGACCTGTGCCAATCCCTGACCTTTACCTGACATGACAGTTTGTCCAGGGTTGGGTTTCGGGGAGCTCAATCTGTAGTCAGAGAAGGTAGAGTCCCCAATTCTCACATTCATTGGTTCATCACCTTGACTTTGGTTTCCTGAGCAAAGATGTTAATTACTTCAATAAAGTTACATTTGGGTCTAGTCTTAGGGTTTTCCTAAAGAGGTGGGTAAAGTAAAAAGATGATCAATGTACAAATATTAATCAAATTTATTTCCCTATGAAAGGGATTGCTAAGCACAGAAGAATCACAGAACTTTGAAGAATAATTAAATAATAGCTCCTAGTATAGTCCATTGGGAGGCTCATTGTGACAAAAATTTGACAAGGCTGCCAATTAGCCACTTTTCATTTCACCTTCAAGCGGAGTCTTCTCACTGATGTTGACTCTTTCTTTGTGGCCAGTCTATTTCTGCTACTGCTGTCATTGCAACTTCACTTATGGTTGCTGTCTTTGGTTCCAGCTCAGTCTTGTCTCTGTTGCTACTGAGGGAGAAGGAAAGGGAGTGCAAAGAGGGAGACAAATGCAACCAGTTTCCCCGACCCTAAATATCCATGAGCAGGGATAGAAAGAGGACCCTTCCTCACCCCATCTCTCATTGATGTTACATCTTATCATCTGAGAAATTGCAGTCAAAGAGAGTTGTCAGCCAGAAACCTCTCAGTTTAGCATGTTTTAGTGGTCTTCCTGCTTTCTGTGTCAAAGAGTGGGGAAATGACTTGGGTACCTCTCAGGGTCTATCATATCATTCCTAAGCACCAAAAAGTCCTTTCAGTACTGAGCCATTACCTGGCCAGCAGCAACCAGGAAATTCATCCCCAAAGGCCCAAGGAAATTCTAGGGGAGATCTGGGCAGATATTCCTTGGGGTATACTTTATAGACTTACTCATCAGTATACAGGTACATACAAAATATATACAAGATAAACATTAGATAATTTTGGAGGGTAGGTACTTGTAGCTGGGTAGGTAAAGAAAGCCTATATAAAGAAAGTGGTGCTTGAGTTGAGTCTTCCAGGAAACTAGGGATTCTAATCAATGGAAGTAAAGAGGGATTCCATCCAGGCATAGGAACAGAAGATGAAATGTCATATGTGAAGAACAGAAAGAAGGCTGTTCTGAGTGGAGGATTAATTGGAATGGAGAGAGACTTGAGACAAGAAGAACAATTAGGAGTCTATTACAATATCTCAAGTTAAAGGTGATGAGGACTTAACTAGTACAGTGGCTGTGTGAATAGAGAGAAGGGGATGAATTCGAGAGTTGGTCAATGATTAAGCATATGAGGAGGTGAGAATGGAAGGACAGAGTAACCATGACAGATGAAAACTTCCAAAGAATAATTTTGTTTTTTTTTATTTTTTGAAGGAGGAAGGCAGGGCAATTGGGGTTAAGTGACTTGCCCAAGGTCACACAGCTAGTAAGTGTTAAGTATCTGAGGCCAGATTTGAACTCAGGTCCTCCTGACTCCAGGGTCAGTACTCTATTCACTGTGCCCAAAGAGTAATTTGAGGGCAAACATAATGTGTTCTGTTTTGAGATGCCTCTGGGACATCTACTAGTCAGATAGGCACTTGGTGATATAGAATTGGAGTTCATGAGAGAAACTCAGACTGATTATATAGATCTGGGAATAGATCTACACACATACACACACACACATACATACAAAAAAGTAAATCAGTAAATAATAATAAAACAGTAAAAAATAAATAAGTAAATCAGTGGAAGATGATGAGGTCATCAAGTAAAAGAATGCAGAGAGGAAATATTTGAGGGCCTGGGATAGAGGCTGGACAATACCCACAGTTAGGAGGCATGATATAGGACTCGAATGGAGAACCTGCAGCCTCGAGACCACCGGTGGCCCTCTAGGTCCTCAAGTGAGGCCCTTTGATTGAATCTAAACTTCACAGAACAAATCCCTTAACAATAGGAATTGTTCCCCATGCCTGGTATAGGTGATCATCCAGTAAAGAAGACTGAGAAGGAGTGATATGGATAGGTAGAAGAGGTGAGAGCAGTGGAAGAGACAGTACCTAGGAGAAGACAATGCAGAGGTGTTTATATCCAAAAGGAGTGTGTATGTGTGTGTGTTGGGGGGCAGGGGGACAATAGTGTCACATGCTTCAGAAAGGTAAGAAGTGTGGAAAGGGTGGCTAGGTGGCTTGGTGAATAGAGCACTGGCCTGGAAGTCAGGAGGACCTGAGTTCAAATCCAGCCTCAGACACTTGACACACTAGCCATGTGACCTTGGGCAAGTCACTTAACCCTAATTGCCTTGCCCTCCCCCCTCCAAAAAGCAAAAAAATAAAAATTAAGAAAAATTTTTTTAAAAAGTATAGAAAAAAACACTGTGTTTCTAACATCACGGAAAGTAAATGTATAAATTGGTGAAATCTGCATATTTTTTTCCTCACTCCTCTTTCTTTAGGGGGAATTATTCCCAGTTTTTCAGTGTGGAATCAAAATTGCATTTCAGTTGTAGTTGAATCATTTTAGTTGTATCTAACTCTTTGTGACCCCATTTGGGCTTTTCTCGTCAAAGATACCAGAGTCGTTTGCCATTTCCTTCTCTAGCTCATTTGGCAGATGAAGAAAATGAGACAAACAAGGTTAAATGTCTTGCACAGTGTCACACAGCTGGTAAGAGGTCTGAGACCAGAACTCATGAAGATGAATCTTTCTGATTCCAAGTCCAGTGCTCTGTCCACTGCACCACCCAGCTGTATTTAAGTAAAAAACGAATAAATGAATTGGAATTTAAAGCAGCATTGTCCAATATCTGAATGCTGCCACCAGGGGCTCATGTGGTGTTTTAACTACCTGCAAAGTAGCTCTAGAGGAGGTTAGTTCTTTGTGCTATAAATTTTTCAGTTATGAGAAAAATATTGAGAAGTGTGTTGGTTAGGTTAAGGGGGAGCATGGTCTAAGTGGCTTCTGCAACATTATCTTTGTTTTTTTTCTTTTGACATTTTCCTTCCATAAGTGCATTTTCATTTAAGTGCACAAAGGAACTTACATGCATTTTTGTTCTTTAATTTTTAAAAATCATCTCTCTTTCTTTGACTCCTTTGCAGGCTCTTCTCCCACCTTATAAATGTGGGTGTTCTCCAAACTTCTGTCCTTTGTTGTCTTCTCTTGATTAAAAATTATTGATTCCTTTTATGTTTAATGTCACAATTATCCCTTTCTACCACCATATTCTCTTCTTCCTTCCCCATTAATTATGCACTTAAAATTTCTTATTTTACCTTTTTTTTTTGATTTTGCATTGTGGTTATTTGTGTGTAGCAATGTGAAAGACTCATTTTCGCTGAGTAAAGTTAGCTCATCTTCCCTTCAGGGCTCCAGAAGGGTACACCTCAGGTGTTAGCGGCATTTTTTTTCAGCCCTCTGCTGTTGTGCGTGTATCTTACCTGCCCGCTAGATCGTAAGCACCTTGTTCTTTTCTATGTCTTGCACATTTGTTGACTGGATTTTGCCAACATTGTGCAAGGAGTCCATGAATCTATATTGCACTAAGCATTATTATTATGCTCTTAAAAATTCAGTATTATAGTGAATGATAAAGAAAACTTATCTTTTATAGATTGAATAAATAATTATTGCCCTACGTATAGCTATTTTTCAAATATGTGGAATTACTATTGTGGCTAAGCATACAAAATTATTAGCATTACTGAATTCATTATAGTTTCTAGTCATCATAATTATCTTTTAAAATCTTCTTTTATAATACAAATTTCCCTTCCCCCACCCTTCCAATTGAAAATGAAAGAAAAATAAAACTCTTCTTATAAATACGTATAACCAAGCAAAGCAAATTTCTGCACTGACAATTCCAAAAGAGACATCACATTCTGTACTTTGTATCCTTTACCTTTTTATTTGAGTCTTTCCATGTTGCTCTGAAATCCTCCTCATCAGAGGCATCAAACTCTCATTAGGGGGCAGAGGGCAGTGTAAACCAGATTGAAATGCAATTGAGAAATGTTTAACAAAAATATAATACAACATGGACAATATTAATTTATGGTTTTCTAAGTATGGATCCTGAAGGGATCCATTTATATTTCAATTTGATACTAAGACCTTTCATTACTTCTTATAGCACAATAGTATTTCATCACATTTATATACCATAGTAGCTTTTTCAGTCATTCCCTAGTTGAAAGGAACTCCCTCAAATTCCCTTTTTTTTTTTGCCATTCAAAAAATATTTTTTAACTTTTTAAAAAATGTTTCATCTTTTCGATGAATGCTAGTTGAATCTGTGACTAAGCTATGTTTTTCTGTTAAGTCTTTTGCTTGTAGAAATTTTGGAGTCATTCTCTTCTGGGTTTGTATACTGACCATCTTTGTCACATAGGTTTTTTTTTTGTTTCTTTGTTTTGTCTTTTTGGAGGCGGGGAAGGCAGGGTGTGAGGGACCGGGTGCACTAGGTCTCACCAGCTCTGCATGCTATGCGTGACAAACACGAAGGAAGTCCCACGGGACAGCTTGCTTGAAGACATGTAGCTCCCATAGTTGGGTCCGCCCTCCTTCCCTGTATTATGGTTGGAGGAGGCCCAGAGTGCCAGGACAACATGTGCCAGGTTCAAGTGGTGATTGGCTATGACCCTGGTGTGCATGCAGAGCTGGGACTATATTAATCTTGCTTGAGCGTTCAATAAACGGAGATCTTTTCACCCTTGTTTCCTGCTTCATTCAGTGCAGCCCAGAGACTAATCATCCAAGGGAACTAGCGGGTCTAGTTTTTCTTCATCACAAAAGTCGGCTGTGGCAAGTGAAGCCAGTCATGGGGCTCGCTTAACAACCTCAGAGGAGGACTCCGGGGACCTGTATCTCGCAGCGGAGCACACTGCTGTCCAGAAGCAGGTGAAGACTGTGAAGAGGTAAGGAAATACCACTCTGGGACAAGGACTGGGAACATTACACCCAACAGACAGGGAAAGTTATACGAGAGCCTTTATAAATGCATTAAAAAGCAGGGGTGTACAGTCCATCTGAAACAAATGAGAGAATTTCTCGCTCTCGCGTACTGGGTGTCGCCATGGCTCCTGGAAGAGGGTTGTTTTGATGTACATAAATGGAAAGTTTTTGGAGAACAGCCAACTAGTTACAGCAGCACTTGCACTGGTGAGGTTCCCTCTCAAGCTTTTATGATATATAACTTAGTAAAGGCAGCGCTTTCTGACAGATCACCAAGAGAGGTACGAAGCGTCCCCGCTTGTACACAGACAGAAAAAGAGGAATCGGAACGTAGTAGAGAAAGTTCACTGGAGAGAGATAATGAAACAGCGGGAGCCAACCCACCATCCTTTAGCACGCGCATTTATCACATACCACCTCTGTATCCCAATATAAGGCAGTTGGAGGATGAAATTAGAGAAAATGAAAGCAGGCGTGAAATTGCCGAAGTTAGAGACAAAAGTGGAGCGCGGCCAAAAAACTCCAGCGGTTCAGGGAACTATAAAGAACCTCGGTGTGGGGAGACAGCTATTGGACAAAATTGGGTAAGACAGGAATTGGCTCTCCAGAGAAGCATTAGGGAAGCAAAATCACAAGGACAGGATGTAGAAGAATGGGATTTACATGTTTCCTGTCATTGAGGAACCAGACCCATTTAATCCAAGACAACTGCGCAGGAGACATGAACACTTGCCCTTCAAAACTATATCCCAATTGAAAGCCTCGGCCACGTCAATGTGGACCGACAGCCCCTTTTGTAACGTTACAACTGGAAAACATTTCCATGTCAATTTTATGTCCTAATGACTAGAAAGCATTGGTGCGGGCAGTATTAACACCAGGTTAAGCCGTCTTTTGGATGACAGAATTTGTGGAACTCACAAGGCAGGCAGCCACAGAGATGGCCCAAGGAGGTAATCCAGTACCTTATTATGAACCAGCAGTTCTCAGCCTGTGGGTTATTGTTAGGACCCTCTCACCTTGGATTCCCTTCTGGACCACCGACCTCACTTACCCTCCCCGGGGTCATCAGACTTCTTTATTCTAGAACAGAGATCCCGGCACACAAAGATGGGTTTAGAAATGCAGCTTTATTGTTACATCTTCTCTTCCCTTCTCTCTCTCCTCTCTCACCTATCTTCTCTCACCTCATACTTACCTCTCACTCCTACCCCCTTCCTCCCCTCACTCCCCTTTATCTCCCACCTGGGCAGACTAAGTCACGTGCCTCAGCAACAGGGGCAAGAAGAAAGGGTGGGCTATCCCATTGGATGATACCTGCTCAATGCTGTTAATCCACATTCCGGTAAGGCAGACAGCCTTATCAGGGCTCTGGCTCCTAGGCCCTGGAATGCAACAAACCACCCAGAGGGCAGCAGGAAGGAGCAATGGGGGTTGGGGGCACAACAGGTTATGTTCAATTTGTAACAATGAAAATACATCCTGAATATCACATAGATTCATAACAGTAGCAAAATTACAGTTATGAAGTAGCAACGAAAATAATTTTATGGTTGGGAGTCACCACAACATGAGGAACTGTATTAAAGGGTCCCGGCATTAGGAAGGTTGAGAGCTACTGTAATATGAACAAATGAGAGGCACAGGGGCAAATGCTTTAACACAACGACAATTGGGGTACACAGAAGCAGCTTATTTTAGGATCTCAGAATGTGCTCGGAGGGCATGGCTTAAAATTCCTGTTACTAAACAAGATCAACAATCTTTTGCCACATTAAGGCAACACCCTAATGAGATTTTCGTGGATTTTGTAGCAAGGATGCAGGAAGCAGTGGCAGGATCCATGGGAGATGTAGCAGGAGTGAATATAATGTTGAAAATGTTGGTCAGGGAGAATGTGAATGCAGATCATAAGAAAGCTATGCTAGGGGCCCGAAAGGATGCTTCCCTGGAGGAGTTGATACAACGGTGTGACAAAGTAGGAACACAGGTGTTTAATGCAGAACTGTTTAATAACTACTTTGCAGAAATGAAGGTAGGAAAAGCAGGAGCTTGTTATCGCTGTAGAAAGATAGGACATTTCAAAAAAGACTGTAGGACAGGAAAAGGAAAGGGAATGCGGCCAAAAGCTCCATGCCCAACGTGTAAAAAACCGGGACACTGGCCGTTAGAATGCCACTCCAGTGGGCAACAGGGAAGCATGTCACGGGTCCAGCCTCAAGGACCCCACAAAACAAAAGCTGGGGAATGATGGCCAAAGAAGAGAATGCAGAGAGAGAATGGAAAAAGAAGTATGCAGCATTAGTGGCCCAACAAAAACCTTTAGGATTCTAAAATTATGCAGTGCAGGAAATTATCGCTTACCTCCACACGGAGTGTGTGAGGTGCCTTTAGTGGCACAAAGACCAATGCCTGAACAGTATAGCATTATAACCATTTCTCCTCCCGAGCCTGCTTATCCTCATGCTATCCCCCATCACCAGTATATGTAAAGGAAAGAAAGAATCCCTGACGGTTGTTAACACTGATGCAAATGAGATTTTTATAAATCAAGGGCAGTGCATAGCAAAAGGAATTATTCTACCACAAACAGAATTTGAAGAGGAAGACAGGAACTTACCAATCCCTCCTCTCAAGACAGGGCGACAGCCTGAAGAACAGACAATGTTGACTCAAGAGATAAAACAGGAATGCCTGTTGTGTGAAATTAGCATAGGAGGATTTAATTTTCAGGGATTGATAGATACAGGAGCAGATAGAACTGTATTCCCCTTAGAACAATGGCCATCTTGGTGGCCCATAGAGGAAGCTTATCAAAAATTAACAGGTATAGGAAGAACTAAAGATACTATGATTTCCAGTCAACTGCTTCTGTGGGAAAAAGAAGGGAAAACAGGGCCAATAACACCTTTTGTTGTCCCTGGATTCCCAGTCATATTGTGGGGGAGAGACATCCTTATGAAAATGGGAGTTAGATTAACTACAGAGGCTTTTTAGCAGGGGCCATTGCTGACATTACAGTGACCATGCCCAAATTACAGTGGAAAGTAAAAAAGGCGGTGTGAGTGGAGCAATGGCCCCTAACTAAAGGAAAGCTCGCTGCCTAACAAAGTATAGTGGAAGAACAACTTAAGTCAGGACATTTGAAAGAAAGTTTTAGTCCATGGAACTCACCTGTTTATGTCATAAAAAAAAAGTCAGGAAAATGGGGATGTTAACTGACTTAAGAAGGGTGAATGAGGTTATAGAAGACATGGGTTCTCTACAACCAGGCCTCCTATCTCCCAACATGATCCCAAGACAACAACCCATGTGGGTAATCGACATCAAGGATTGTTTTTATTCTATACCCTTGCATCCTAATGCTCTTGAAAAGTTTGCATTTTCTGTCCCTTCAATTAATCTTCAGAACCGTCAAAAAGATATCAGTGGACAGTATTACCTCAGGGAATGAAAAATAGCCCTACAGTATGTCAATGGTATGTGGGGAAAATATTGGAACCAGTCAGGAATAAGCATCCCAGAGCTACTCTCATTCATTATATGGATGGCATATTGTGTAGTTGTCAGGATGATGAGGAACTAGAAAAGATTTTAATAGAAGCTACTGCAATACTACAGCAAGTAGGATTAACCATAGCCCAGGATAAGATTCAAAAGATAGCACCTTTTCAGTACCTTGGGTTTCATGTCACCAAAAATCAAGTGTCACAAAAAAATCCTACATTTAAAGAAGACCAAATCCACACTCTAAAAGATTTCCAAAAGCTCATAGGCAACATACGAGGGCTTAGGATTAGGGCAGGAATAAGTAACAATGATATACAACGATTGTATGATATCCTCCTGGGGGCTTCCTCTCTCAATTCTCCTGGGGAATGGACACCGGAGGCCAGAACAGCTGTTAGAAAAATTATAAAGAAAATACAGGAATAAAGCACCATACGAGTAAGAAAAGAACTGCTAGGGGCAGAGACAAGATGGCAGTGTAGGAGCAGCAACATATCGCAGCTCTCACATAGCCACCCCAAAATACCCATAAAATATGACTCTAAACTAATCCTAGAACTCCAAAACGCACACAAATATACTTTCCGCTAAAGTCAGCTTGGCTACAAGGAACCATATCAGCACTGTGAACCAAACCCAGCCTGGTCTGAAGCCCTGGCTAAGCCCCAGGGGCGGCTGGACATGAGGAGCCCAGGAGCCTCTGGTGAGCGGATTAGCAGCAGCTGCAGCAGCATTCAGAACTAGGTCAGAGGGACTTGCAAAATTGGGGGAGAAAAGCGGTCCAGCCAAAACGCCTCCAGGGCTAGAAAGTGAAAAGGCAGAGGTTTTGTACCCACCTCTGCGTTGCAGCTTCCAGGCCCGCGGCCTGCAGACAGCAGGGGGACTAAGCGATAGTTTAGAGGCCACGTGCTCTCGTGTTCAACGGCCTGAACCTAGATCACGGTCTTGGGCCTCGGTCCTGTGAGTCTTCATTATCCAGTGAGCGGGAAATAAGTAGGAAAGGGACCCAGCCCCTTCCTGAGGGTTATGGAAGCTGGGAGGACCCCAGCGATTTGGGACAGAGCTTTCCCTTCTGGAAGCAGAGCCCCACAGAGATTTAAAATAAAAAAAAATCATGGACTGACCAACCATGAGTAAGAATAAGCATAAGAAGCAAAGTAAGAAAAGCAACCAAACCCTAGATTCCTTCT
>CM053582.1:250460580-250475773 GCA_028627135.1 Pseudochirops cupreus
CAAGGACTACCTCGTGCAAAATGGGTAGAGGAAGAGAGAGTGCAGAAGGGATATGAGTGTAGTGGGATGAAGAAAGGGGAGAAGAGGCAGCCCTCCGGGAATGGCCTCAGTTTTTTCTGTGAAAGGGTGGGGAAAGGGAAGCTATGGGAGGTCTAAGGAGGAATAAAAAGGTTTGGAAGAGCTGCTATGGAAAATCAGTAGGGGGGGATGTATAAAAGTCTTGCCTTGCTGCAGTGGGGGGCCCTATTTGAGGTTATGTAACTTAAGTCAGCACTGTTTGATTATTTCTCCATTTTTGTTCAGCAGCTCTTTTCTAGGAATAAAAGCGTGGATGGTGGGAGTAATCCAGGGCTGGGGCTCATTAGGACAAGATCAATGACAGGAAAAGGGAGGGACAGGAGGCTCCAGAGGAGAGGACAGCTAGATTTGAGCTGGTTCTCTGAGGGTTTGAGATGGGGAAGAGAAGAGAGCGTAGCCCGTGCAGAGGGGACAATCTGAAGAAAGCTGGGTGAAGCAGAGTGTCAGGATCCCAGAAGGACAAAGAATAGGATTCGGAGTTGTCAGGCAGAGGGAGCAGTGAAATGACAACAGATTGTAATCAGATAAAGGATTATATGAAACACTTGTGGGTGGTAGCAAGATGAAGGGTATCCAGCTCTTTGTGTATCGCCATTGTGGAGCGGGAAATAAGTTGCTGAACTGGGGTTTTTAACTGGGATTTGAAGGAAGCCAGAGGCTGAGGGAGAGCATTCTGCCGCTAGCATTATGCTACTAGCATAATGGTAATAGCTAACAATTCTGTATTTACTGTGTGCCAGGCATTGCACTTCACAAATATCTCATTTGATCCCACAGCAACTCTGGGAGTTAGGTCCTATTATGATCCCTATTTTACCGATGTGGAAACTTGAGGAAAACAGGTTAACTCACAGAGTCACAGAGATAGGAAAAGTCTGAGGCTGGATAAAAACTCAGGTCTTCATGATTTCAGGCCTTGTGCACTATCCACTCACCACCTAGATGCAACCACTAGTGTATGAATGGTTAGGTAGTCCTTGGTTTGGATTTTTTGCTAATTTTTTTTCTTTACAAAAAAGGGGGCTCAATAGGGTAGAAGAAGTGATTGATGTAAATATCTATAGACAAATAGGCCATGCCTGGTGTCAAAGGCTGCATGAAAGTGGGGTGACACCTAAAAAAGGATTTTACACATAAGGCATTTCCTGCCATGAAGGGATTAATGTCTTTTGAAAATGGATTGAGCAAGAAATTTGGTGATGTTGAAATGCATTGATTTCTTTGGAGTTAAATAAGACAGAATGGCAGCTACTGATAAGGTAGGTGGCAGGTGCAAGGTTCTTGAAAGGAGGATCATAGTATGCTTAGAATGTCTTACACAATACTTCTATTTTCTGAGACTTGTTTGTGTGTTTTTCAGGATCACGTTCTAATTGAACTCACTCAAGCTGGATTGAGAGGTTCTTCAGAAGGAAGTGAGAGTTTTGAGGCAGATCCCTTCCTGGTCGTTAACCCCAACTACTTGCTTGAAGATTAAAGAGGATTTTAAGTGACTGTTTAATGACGGAAAACTGGTGGAAAGTGTACGTTAACAATAGGGTTAGTATTTGAATGGCAGTAAATTCACGAATGCAGTAGGAGGAAGAAGAAGCTAAAAATTTTAGAGGCAGGAAAATAAATCTGCATTTCTGTATATTTCTGTCTCACGTTCCTTGAATACACTCACACTTACAAAAGGTCTTGTCCAGTTTAGACAGGGACCTAGCAACCTTGTTGTCTCTGTAATTACAGGAAGGACCTTAAAACATCTGATTTTGTTCATGGGGTAGAACATTATCTATTTCATGGATTCTGTTCTTTTGTTTAAAAAAAGCAACCTTTCCTATTTGACATTACTTTTAATTTTCAAAGGAAAAATAAAATAATTTGTTCTAAAGCTCATTTGTATAGGATTTATTCCCACCCATTTTTGATAGTGTGATTGTTGATCATTATTCTTATATTGGTGGTGGAAGGGGAAGAAATAATGAGAGGGCTATAAATGGTCTAAGCCCTCCCTGTTTGGTGCTTAATCATGGGATAGCAGTGACCTTGAGTTTTAGAAAGCTCTTTGTGAATCTAAACTCTGCTGGAAGGGCTTCAAATATGGACTCAGTGTTCATCAGAGGAACTGTTAGGTTCAAAAAAACTCATCACTGGAGTTGGACACAAATTTTTTGGTTTGGGTTTGTTTTTTGCCATAGCAACTCCTTAAAAATCTACTAAAGTATGGAAGGGTCCTCAGCTCAGGGTTTTACACACAGCAAACACTTAAATGCTTTTTCATTCAGTCAGTCCCATCTACATCACATCCTTATTGGTACTTGTGGAGAAATCAATGCAATATTATTTGATCTGTAGACACACTCAATGGGAAGAAGAGTTGATTTTAATTCTTGCTTTATTTGTCCTCTTGCTTGAAAAGAGAATACATTTCAAGGTCACTTCTAGCTCAGTAATTCTATACTTTAAACAACTTTCTAAATTAAGCCACTTAATCTCTGCAGGTTGTGTGAGTGGATTTTATTTTAAAATTCTGAATCAACATTCATTAATGATATTGGTCTATTCTACTATGCTTTATTCTTCTCTGCTTTAGGTATTTGGACTAACTTTGTCTCATAAAAGGAGTCTGGTAGAATGTTTTCTTTCTCAGCTTTTGAGAATAATTTGTATTATTAGTACTAATTTTTCTTTAAAAGTTTGATAGAATTCTCCAGTGAACCTATCATTACCGGTTTTTCCCCCCTTTGGTAATTCCTTTACAGATAGTTTTATTTCCTTTTCTAAGATTGGGTTATTTAAGGGATCTATCTGGTCTTCAGTTATTGGGGTATTTTATATTTTTGAAGGTATTTCTCTGATTCCTTTATGTTCTCAGTTTTGTTATTCTAGCACTGTGCATAATAGGTTCTGATAATAGCATTTCTTCTCGTTTTGATAGGTTTTCTCTTTGTTGGTTTCTTGTTTTATTGATTTGACTTTGCCCTCTTCTTGTTTAATGAAGTTGACTAAAGATTTGTAAGTTTTAGAAGTCTTTTTAAAGAACCAGCTTTTAGTTTTATCATTTCTATAGTGTTTTTTTCATTTGTCTGTTTCTTCTAATTCTTAATGTTTCCTCTTTTGTACTGTATGTACCCTTTGATCCAGCAATTCTACTTCTAGGTCTGTATCCCAAAGAGATCATAAAAAAAGGAAAAGGACCCACATGTACAAAAATATTTATAGCAGCTTTTTTTGTGGTGGCAAAGAATTGGAAGTTGAGGGGATGCCCAAAAATTGGGGAATGGCTGAATGGTATATGGATATAATGGAATACTATTGTGCTATAAGAAATGATGGGCAGGTGGACTTCAGAAAAACCGGGAAAGACTTATATGATTATATGAACTGATGCTGAGTGAAGTGAGCAGAACCAGGAGAACATCGTATACAGTTACAGCAACATTGTTCGATTAAGACTTAGCTCTTCTCAGCAGTACAGTGATCTAAGACAATTTCAAAAAACTCATGGTTGAAAAATGCTATCCACATCCAGAGAAAGGACTATGGAGTCTGAATGCAGATAAAAGCATATTACTTTCTCTTTTTCTTTCCTGTGGTTTTTCCCTTTTCTGATTATTCTTGCACAACATGACTAATGTGGAAATACACTTAATATGACTTGTACATGTATAGCTGATATCAGATCAGGAGAGGGAGGAACTCAAAATCTCAAAAGTGAGTGATGAAAATATTTTTACATGTAATTGGGAAAAAATACTATTATGTGGAAAAATATTATTTTGTGCTTATTTTAGATTCATGTGATGACTGTAATTTTTAAAAAATGCATATTTGTGATAGTATTAAATTAGCATTTATGTAGTACTTTAAGATTTGCAATGTAGTTTACAAATATTACCTTGTCTGATCCTTACAATTACCCTGAGAAGTAGGTGGTGTTATTATCTGTATTTTATAGTTGAGGAAACTGAGGCAAACAGGTTAAGTGACTTAGCCAGGGTCACAGATTGATTTTAATTTGAAATTGTATTTGAACTCAGGTCTTCATGATTTAAAGTCCAGCACTCTATCCATTGTACCACTTAGCCACCTTCATGAAGCTTCTTTCAGTTCGATAATCCTCTCCTTTTGCGTTTTGTCAAAGTATATTTTTAGTTATGCAATTTTTTTGCCCTGAGGACTGTTTTGCATGCATCCCAGAAATTTTTTGGTGTATTGTTTCACCATTAACATTTTCTTTCACATAATTGTTCATTGTTTCTTTGGTGATTTCTTCTTTCATCCATTCACTCTAGGATTTCGTGGTTATGTCTCTATTTGGGTCTATATCTTTTGCTTGTGCTGCCTGAACTGATTATTCCTTTTGTTGTACAATGACTTATAAAGGATATGTTTACTATTTCTTCCCTTTTAACATTTTAGACAGATGTTTGCTAAGTAAACATACATCTCCCCAGGAAAATAAATGAATGAGAAATTAAGTTGGAGCCAGTCTGTGGAGGGTCTTATGGAATGGTCTGGGCTTTATTTCGGTAAGTGAAGAAGGGCAAGAAAGTCTCTCTTATTCTTCCTCTTCCTTATGGATGAAAACTCAGAAGTGGCAAACCAAAGGGAAAATTGGGTGCATTACATTCTGTCCTAGATAATTTTTCACTCCAACTCTGTCTACCATTCATCTGAAGCAACTTGACTGCTGCTTAGAAGAGTAAGATCTGCATCGAAACAGGTGGTTAACTTATTTTTAGTTGGTATCCAGTATCTTCTGAGCACCCATGATGTACCAAGCATTGCATTAGACCCTGGGGAATGACAGAGACTCTACCAAAACAACTTCATAATTTAGCCAAAAAGAGCATGTGAATGTGAAAGGCTACCAGTAGAGGGTAATATGTAATAAGGGTTGTCAAAATTCAGTCAATGAACTGGCATTTAGTAAGCACTTCTGTGTCAAACTCTGTACTAGGGTCTGGGGATTAGAAGCAAGTAAAAAACATGGCCCATTTTCTCAAGGAGTTCACCTTTTAAAGGAGAAAGCTCCGTGTGCTCTTGAGATAGTCAAGGAACTCTTCCTGGAGAAGGCAGAACTTGAAATTTTGTATAATTATTCCCTCCATTCTCTTAAGACTGAAATAAGAAAACTCTTGTCTGTTGCTCCTGGTGACCACAATGAGAAAGACCCAGTCATTTTCACTTAACAGAAAGGCTTATGCCAAGGTTTGGTAAAAGCATTGAAGAGGCATCCATGTGATCTTGGCTGTCCAACTTCAGGTCTCTCCCAGTCTACTCTCGTTCCCTGCTGCTTATAACATGCTCAGAGCCCCACCTTAAAAAATTTATTGACCCTTCCACCCTGGAGGTTATTGTTCTGTATCTCTCCTTTTCAAAATCAACGTTTTAGAAAAAAAAAAGATTCAGTTTCACCTTTTCCCTCATTTCTCCATGATTGTTCTTCCAACCCTCCTACTCAGCCGAAACTGGGCTCTCCAAGGTTACCAGTTATCTCTTGATTAATGTATGTGATAGTCATTTCTCAATTGTTAGCCCTCCTGACCTCTCTGCAAGCTTTTGATAATTGTTAACCACCTCCTCTTCCCAGAGTCTCATTCCTTTTGTGACTCTGACCACTCTTTCATTAGCATTCATACCTCACACCCTAAGAGCAGATCTCTCCCAGGCCTCTGCCTTTTGCTTTCTCCTTTCTGTATACCATTCCTCTGGATCCAGTTTCCTCTTTGCAGATGACTTCCAGATCAATACATCCAGTCCTAAGTTGAGGTGATGTACATCAATTGGGGAATGGCTGAACAAGTTATCAATGTAATGCAATACTCTTGTGCTATAAGAAATGATGAGCAGGTGGCCTTCAGGAAAACCTGGAAAGACTTATATGAACTGATGCTGAGTGAAATGAGCAGAACCAGGAGAACATTTTACACAGTAACAGCTACATTGTGTGATGACTGACTTTCATGGACCTAGCTCTTCTCGGCAATGCAATGATGGAAAATGCTATCCACATCCAGAGAAGGAACTTAGAATTCTGAATGCAGATGGAAGCATATTTTTTGCTTTCTTTTTCATTTTCTTTTGTTGTTTTGTTTCTTCTTCTTCGTGGTTCTTCCCATTCTAATTCTTTTTCACATCATGACTAATGTGAAAATATGGCTAATATGAGTGTATATGTAGAGCCTATATCAGATTGCATGCCATGTTGGGGAGAGGGAAGGAAAGGGAGGAGGTGAAAATCTTGAATTCAAAATCTTATGAAAGTGAATGTTGAAAATAAAAATAAATTATTAAATATGTATATCTGTGTTATACATTTATAAAATCTCTAGTCCTAATCTCTCCTCAGATGGGATATTTGTTAAAAGTGCTTATTACCACAATGCTATGTGAATGCTTATTCCCTTTCCCTTCTTTCCTTTACTCCTCTAATTACATATTCAAAAACACCTGTCAAGCATTTCAAACTCAACATGTCTAAAATGGAATTCATCATCTTCAATCAATCTCTCCTCCATACATATTTGCCTGTTTTATTCACTCCCTTTTCTTTAGCCCACATGACCATTATCTTTAGTTCAGACCTTCATAACTTCTTGCTTGGACCTTGGCAATAATCCCCTCATTGGTCTGCCTGTTTATAATCTCTGCCACCTCCAATGCATCCTCTTAACACAATTTTCCAACAGTATAAGCATATCACATTTCTGCTTAAGGATATTCTATACTTCCCTATCCCTTCCAGTACTCACTTCGACATTTAAAGCCTTCCATCATCCAGCCTGCCCTTTCTAGATTTAGTTCACATACCTCCCTTCACCCACTCTCCATTCCAACTGAACTGGCCCATGTGGCTTTTTCCTAAATTCAGCATTCTATCCCCTGCCTCCCTGTATATGCATGAGCTATCTTGGATGCTTGGAATGTCCTCCTTCCTCATCTCTAATCCTTAGAATCCTTAGTTTCCTTCAAGGCTCAACTCACATGCCACCTTCCGTAGGAAACCTTTCCTTATCTCCCAGTTGTTAGTGATCTTTCCTCTTCAAATCAGATTGCATTAATTTGTCTCCTTATTTATTAATTTATTTCTATGTCAGATCTCTCTTAATGGGATGTAAACTCCTTGAGGGTATAATAGCAAGTACCTTAGCATACCCAGGATGGCCTGCTAGCATAGGTTCTTTTATCTGCTTTTTTAGGTGAGAGTTCTCAAAAAGGAGTTAACAATCTTACTTTTAGTTACATTCACTACTTCAGGAGAAAGGTCAGCACTCTGAACATCAGAGAAAATACAAGCAGAGAAACTGTCATAAAGGCCAACAAACAGAACTTTGACTACCTGAATGAAAGCAATATTGCTATGCACTTCAAAATACGCCACTGGATCGAGAAAGCTTTACATCTAAGCAGTCAGGGGGTATGTTCAATATGGTTATTCAGAGTCTCAACCAGGAATTCAAACAGTCTTTTTCATAAGCGAACTCCCAAAGCAAAATACCAACTCGGTATATATACACTTCTCAGAGCCAGAAGGCATCACAACCCTCATGACTCAGTGCCTAAACAAGATAGTACCAAGAGGTGTGGAGGCCTTCCTACAAGGAAGCCTCCCCCTAAGCAAGTTCCTCCCAGAGGGGAGACTTAACAAGCTTGGCTCTGGGAAAGAGTCCAATAGTGAACACAATACAAGAGGATTACAGAAAAGAAAATGGACTTTGATTCCATTAAATTAAAGAAGTTTTTACGAAAAAACAGAAACAATACAATTAAAATGAAACTTATGTAAGCAAATAGAAGGGGGAAAGCAAACTGGGGGGAAAAAAGCTAAGATGCAAGTTTTTCTGATAAAAGATCTCATTTCTGGGTGGCTAGGTGGCGCAGCAAATAGGGCATTGGCCCTGGAGTCAAGAGGACCTGAGTTCAAATTCGACCTCAGACACTTAACACTTACAATGTGACCCTTGGGAAAGTCACTTAAACCCAATTGCCCTGCCCCCCCCCTGCAAAAAAAAAAGACCTCATTTCTGAGATACATAAGGAGTAGATTCAAATGTATAAGAATAGGAACTATTCTCCAAATGATAGATTCAAAGCGTATGAGAAGGCAATTTTCAAGAAAGAAATCCAAGCTATCAGCAGTCATAAGAAAAAATGTTCTAATCACTAATAATTATAGAAATGGAATGTTAATTCTTTCTGAAGTTCCATTTCACTCTGTTTTCAGAATGGCAAAAATGAGGGGGGAAAAAGGAAAATAAATGCTGGAGGGACTGTGGGAAAACAGTAAATAGCTCTACACTCTGGTAGAGCTGTGAATTTGTCCAGATATTGGAAAACATGTGGAACTATGCCCCCAAAGTTACTAAACTGCATACTCTTTGGCCCAGCAATATCACAGCTTGACCTGTACCTCAAGGAGCTGAAAGGAGAAAAGGATCCATATTTATAGGACTTTATAGTAGCTCTTTTTATAGAGACAAAAAAAACAAACAACCAAACCCTGGAAACTGAGATAACCAACAATTAAGGAATAGTTGAATGAATTATGGCATATGAATGTAATGGAATAATTGTTCTATAAAACATAATGAAAGGGACAGTTTCAAAGAAACCTGGGAAGTCTTGTATGAACTGATACAGAATGACTTGAGCAGAACCAGGAGAACATTGTACACAGTCACAACATTGTGAAGAAAAATAACTTTGAGAGACTTAAGAACTCCAATCAGTGCAGTGACCAATAATGATTCCAGAAGACTAATAATGAAATACGCTATCCTCATCCTAACAAAGAAATGATGGATTCAAGATAGAAGACATTCACTTTGTATAAGGCCAATGTGTTTTGTTTGAGTATGCAGATTTCTTACAAGGGTTTTGTTTTCATTTTTATTCTTTTCAGTTGGTGGAGTAGAGGAGGGATATAAATGTTAGCTGAACAAAAAGTTAGTTTAGAAACATAAACTATATTTGGCATAACTTGTTAATATGATTATCATGTCTAGCACGTTTGGAGATGTTAGAAAAACGGGTTGGGGGAATCGTGTTTTGCTTTTTTTTTTTTTCCAGTTTGGGGGAAAACCCCAAAACAAATCCAGTGTGGGAGGCTTTCTTCTTCATGCATAAAATTACCCCAAAGAAATGAAAAACAAAGAAAGATCCCTTATATGCAAACTAACATAGCAATACTTTTTGTGGAAGTGAAAAAAGAATCAGAAAAAGTGAGAGCCCATTGATTGGAGATGGTTCAACAATTAGTGATGTATGCTTGAAATGGAATATTGTCCTTTTTATTGCCAGTCCTGGTACACAACACAGCATTCGATGGCCTGCCATGGCCTCTGCTAGGATGGTCTGTGAGTGAGGCTCACTTCTTCCTCTCCCCGGAAAAGGCCCTGCCCCAGAAATGCTCAGTCTAAGTGCCAGCTCCTAACACTGAGATAGTCCCACCCTAGTTACTGTCGTCTGTCCCCTGCACTGAGAGTCTTGCCCTCAGTTATTATCCCCCAGCCCCCATTCACTTTTACTTTTTTGAGCTCATATTTTGTACTTATATTTGTGTATATGTACTTGTACATGTCTGCATGTATATGGCCATGTCTATGTACATGTGTTTGTATGTGTATATATGCACATACATGTGTATTTTACACATGCACAGGTGCACACGTATCTGTATATATGCATGTCTATGACGTGTATAAATGTGCAATGATATGGCTATTACATGACTATGTGCATGGTTGTTGACATGTGTATGCGTGGGTGTGCTTATATGTGCATGTCTGCATATGTATATGAGCACTTATATTGTGTATGTGTGTATCTGTATCCATATGTATTATATGTGTGTGTGTGTGCACATGCATGTGGATATTGTAGCATGTATGTGTATATATGTATATATGTATATGTTTGTGTTATCAGCCTAGTTGAAATGGAACATCTTTCTGGGCACAGACTGTCTTTGTAGGCATAGCACTTGGCACATAAAAGGTGTTTAATGTGGCAACTAGTTGATGTAGTGAATAGAATGGTGGACTTCAGAGTCAGAAAGACCTGAGTTCGAATCATAAGTCATACCTTTTATCAACTGTATGACCCTGGACAAGTCACTTAATTCTTTTCAGCCTTAGTTTCCTGTAAAATTACTTTATGGTAGGGATGATGTATGTAAAGTACTTTGCAAATATTTTTCAAAAGTTTTTTTGGTGAGGCACTTGGGGTTAAGTGACTTGCCCAAGGTCACACAGCTAGTAAGTACCAAGTGTCTGGTCAGAAGCTGGATGTGAACTCAAATCCTCCTGACTTCAGAGCCAGTGCTCTATCCATTGCACCACCTAGCCGCCCCAGTACTGTGCAAATCTTAAAGCACTGTGCACATGTGAGCTATTATTAAATGATTGCTGGTTTGTTATTGAACCATAAGATATCAGAATAAGTAATTTCAAGAAACTTGGGAGAACTTGTATGAACTGAAACAGCAAAGTAAGCAGAACCAGGACAGTGTTACGCAAATTGAGCACAGTAAGGTAAGTAATAACACAAAAAGGTAACTGAATGCCAGGTGAATGTGAAGAATAATCCTGAATCCTGAGGAAATATGACCACAGGTAATGAAAATGTTTATTACATTGTTAGAAAACCTTTTCATTTTTATCTTCGTGATGTGAGCAGCGATTGTTTGCACTCAGAGTGTCACCCTGACCTCAGTAACTCCAAGAGTGCCAGAGAAGGAATTTGGAGTCCCCTCAGGTCCCGAATCCACCCCTCCCCGGGGCTTGTTTTAACAGTGTTTGGCTTTGCCTAAATCATAGTGAAAGCTCATCCGTTTCCATTTTCAAGCTGCTCTCTCTGGTGGTCTGTGTGTAGATACCCTTATCTAAGTCCTATATAATGTAAACCTTCCAGAGACTGGATGTGAGGGTGCCGCACTTTCTTTTTGGTTTGCTCTCCTCCATCAAATGACTTAATAAATTTCTTTCTAAAAGTATTCCAGATTTTGGGCTTTGTTCTCATGACCCATACCCTCCGTGGTCCACAGACTGCTTGTGGTTCTTCAGTCATTCAGTTATACCCAGCTGGAGCCCAGCACACCAATACTGTCCATGGGGTTTCTTGACAAGGAGGCCGGGGCGGTTTGCCATTTCCTTCTCCAGTGGATTAAGATAAACAGAGGTTAAATAATTTGTCCAGGGTCACACAGCTAGTGTCAGAGGTGGGATTTGAACTCTGGTTTTCCAGACTCCAGGCCCAGCGCTCTAGCCACTGTACCACCTAGCTACCATCATCAACTATAGTATGTTCTCTTTCTTCGTGCTGGGTACATAGATTATCATTTCTTTTTGCAGATAATCTGTGTTAATCATTACATTTTACAGTCCTTTAGCATTTTACAATGCCAGATTTCATGTATAAATGCCAAAGATCCCTGCATCTCTAGAATTTGTCTTTGGAAATGGAGCTGTCTTGGAATGTACTGTTTGTTCTTCTGTCCAGTTCTCCGTGCTGGGCAGTAGATTGGGAATCTACCCAGAATTTCATTTTAGCTGCTGGCCCTCTTCCCAATGACTTGATCCAGGACTTGAACCATCCTTTAAGCTACCAGGGGTCTAACCTCATAGCACCTAGCCTGGATGCTCCCATCTGCAGCCAGTCATTGATTGCCTCCTCGTCTGAATATTTTGCCAACCTTTATGCCAGTGGAGTGACCCACTATAAAATCTTTCTTCCTTGGGCACAACTTCTCCCAACAGGGAGCTCCCGGGAGCCAGATGAGAGTGCAGTGGGGTGCTACAGGAAATTTCTTGAGGTGCTCACAGCTGCTCAGCTTAAGCCGTTGGTGATCCTGCACCATCAGACATTACCCAAACAAACTCTGGCCTTCCCATCCGGGGGCTGGAAAAGCGACCTCTTTGTTGACCTCTTTGCAGACTATGCTTTCTTTGCCTTCCGCTCCTTTGGGGACCTGGTGGAGATCTGGTTCACTTTCAGTGACTTCAGAGCAGTGATGGAGGATCTTCCCCACCAGGAATCAAGGTCTTCTCGTTTTCAGGCCATTGTCGATGCCCACAGAAAAGCCTATAATCTCTACCATGAAAATTTCGCTTCTCAAGGTGAATGAAAATGGGACTGGATTCTTATGCTACAATGAGAAAGCTGATCTGGCATTCAGTAAACCCACCCGGGTGATTTTGTGTGACCTTAGGCTAATTGCTTCATTTCTAAGGCTCAGCTTCTTCTGTTCTAAAATGAGTGAGGCTGAATGCAAAGGGGAGAGAGGAAGGAAGGATTAAGCTACAGCATGGTACAAGGAGAACAGGCTGATGTTGGAACCAGAGGGTCTGGGTTCAAATTAGGAATCTGTCATTTAACTACCTATATGATCTCAGTGCAGCAGATAGCACATTGGGGCTAGAGTCAGGAAGACTAATCTTTTTAAGGTCAAATCTGGCCTCAGACACTTAGCTGTGTGACCCTGGACCAGTCACTTAACTGTGTTTGCCTCAGTTTCCTCAACTGTAAAAGGAGCTGGAGAAGGAAATGGCAAAACACTCCAGTGTCTTTGCCAAGAAAACCCCAAATGGGGTTACAAAGAGTTAGACAGGACAGAAACAACTGAACTGATGACCTTAGGCAAGTCACCACCTTTATGGACCTTGGTTTCCCAAATGGCAAAATTAGAAGGGTTGGCATAGATGTCCTTGAAGCGTCCTTTACATTTCTAAATCTATGATCTTATAGTTATGTGCATATTGACTAATTGTTATAGACACACTGATTACAACAATATGTGGTACAAATATATGTATATATAATATATGGAGATGAAATGGTCAGGGTTGGAAGTATCATGGGAAGTCATAACGCAAAAAAAGTTTAAATTTCTTAAATCATGAATAGGTTTTAAAGAGATTTCTCATTGGTTTAAGGTAATTTCGAAGGAGTATGGTACAGAGGAAAGAGCATGGGATTTAGAGTCAGAGGATCTGGGTTCAAATCCTGATTTTGCCACTTGTCTCTATGGACTTGGTCAAGTCATTTCTCTGACCTTTGTTTCCTTACCTGTAAATGAGCGATTTAGTCCAGAGGACCGCTAAGGTTCCTTCCAGCTCTAAATCCAGGATCCTATGATCTTCTAGCCATAGTATTCTTGTCAGGGGAGGGAACACATATTGATCAAGCATGTGCTATGTGTTAAGCACTGTGCTAAGTGGTCTATAAATATTATCTCACTTGACCCTCATGACAACCCTAGGAGGTACACACTGTTATTATCCCCATTTCACAGTTGAGGAAACTGAGGCAGGCAGAGATTAAGTGACCTGTTGAAGGTCACATGGCTAGTGAGCATCTGAAGACAGATTTGAACTCAGGTCTTCCTGACTCCAGCACTCCGTCCTCTTCACCACTTAGCTGCCTCTGATCGGTGTAGAAATGACGTACAACTGGTGTACAAAGTCATGGAGGATAGTCTCTAGGATGCCAAAGCTGACTAAAAGTAAGATCCTAGTCTTTAGTTGTACTTCTCTCTTGGTGTGTGACCTAGAGCAAGGTGATTTACTTTCCTGTAAAATAGGAATTGGAATTCTAGAAGAAGGTCCTGACCTTTTCTCCTATTTCACCTTATTTTTGCTGACACCTAAAATTAGCTGGAGTAAGGTGATTGTACTAAGGCCTTCAGGAAAGAGATATTGAGGCCACCAAAAGATGGGAGCAGGCCCATGTTTCGGACAGGAGGTGGACATTACCTCTGAGCTCCTTGGAGAGGACCAGGATAATGCTACAAGTCAGAGGTGTAGAGATAACTCCTGGGCATTCACCCTCCAGCTTCCTGAGGGCTAGCCAGCCATTCATTCAGTTGAACAAAACCTCTATTTGGGATCAATCGTAAAACTTACTCTCTGTGTTTGGATGCATCTGCTACTGACTACAAAGCTGTCAAGGGAATTGAGGTGTTAGGTAGGACACTGCTATCCCATTAGATGCAGATGTCCCTTGGCTGACTGGGACATAATTTGCATAATTTTTAAGGAATGTGAAGCAGAGCCGGACCCTCCTGATTCTCTGCCACAGAACCAACATCTGGTCAGTTTTAGGTCCCTTTAGTTATCTGCTCTTAATCTTCTCCTCCCTCACCCAAATCCCTTTAAGTAGATCCCACATAATTTCCCATACACTTGGCTGACTGACCCACAAATTCTTCAGTGACCGTGCCCTGGTAGCGCAGTCATTACTGCATTGCTTAGGACAATAGAAACTGTATTTCAAAGGAGCTTAGAGATTATCTAGGCAGATATTTCCATTTTGTTCATGAGAACATTAAAGTCAAGAGATGTGAAGTGACAAGTTGCACAGGTGTTAAAGGCAGAGTCAATACTCAAACCTGGGCCTTCTGACCTGATCACAGCTAAATATCTCTCTTCTTCCCTTTGACCTTACTGGTATTTCACCAGCTACTTGTTTTTATAGCTCTTGCCTTATTTTTACCTCTTATTTGTCCCCCAAATTCTTACTTCAATGAAACTTTTAACGATTTTTAAAGTCATTTTCTTTCAATCTTTCTGTTTCTGTTTCACTGATTAAATAACTCCTGTGTCTACTCAGTAGGGTGGGGAATTTTTCAAAAGCATGAATCAGTCAATAGTCAGGTATTAAGCACTTACACTGTGGGGGTTCTGGGGACACAAATGCAAAGAATAAATATCCTTACTCTCTCCGAGTTTCCTTTCTAATGAGGGAGATAAGCACATATAAATGTATGCAGAATGTAAAGAGAAAGGTTACAAATAAACACTAAGTACTTAAAGATAGTTTGAGAGGGAGGGATTTAACTGTTGGGAGGATTAAGAAAGGCTTTAATTTATTTTTTTTTGGAGGAAGGCAAGGCAGTTGGGTTTAAGTGACTTGCCCACAGTCAGGAAACTAGTCATCCAGTCTGAGGCTGGATTTGAACTCAGATCCTCCTGACTCCAGGGCCAGTGCTGTGCCACCTAGCTGCTCCAAGGCTTTAAATTAAAAAAATATATTTTAAACATGATAATGGTGAATTTTATTTTACAGTTAAGTAATATATTTTAAATCATTAATTATATCACAGGTACATTGATGAACATTTTGACTC
>CM053582.1:250482807-250506013 GCA_028627135.1 Pseudochirops cupreus
TCCCCCCCCCCCCCCCCCCGCCCTTTTCTCCATACACTGCTATCTACAAAATAAGGGGATTGGGAACTCTTGAGATCTCTAGCACCTCTAAATATATTATCTTAAATTTTTTTTTACAGTATTTTTTATAGAGGACTTGTTTTGTCACCTGAGTGACAAAGTAACCCTTCACTAGAACTTAGAAAAAGCTGTTTTATTTAGAAGCTTTCGTTTACAATGAATTTCCTTATTGACAGTAGTAGCCCTTTGTGATATTTATAAACTAGGGAAAATCTGACATCTGTGCCTCAGTTTCCACATCTCTACCCTTCCTTTCCTCAGAAGCCATCTCTCTTTTATCTTCCCTCACTTCTCCCTCAGGGGCAGCTGGATGATAAGTAGATTTGGCTCTGAGCCTGGGGTAAGGAAGACCCAAGTCCAAATGTGGCCTCAGATACTTGGTAGTTCTGTGACCCTGGGCAAGTTAACTTAACTCTGTTTGCCTGTTTCCTCATCTGTAAAATGAACTGGAGAAAGCAAACCACTCGAGTGTCTTTGCCAAGAAAATCTCAAATTAGGTCACAAAGAGTCAGACACAACTGAATGACAACGAAACTCCTCCCTTGGTCCTTTGCTTTCTTTTTTTTCTGTTTTTGAACCAACTTCTCAAATCCTTCACCCATGCAAATATTTTCACAGTTAACTTTAGTATTACCCCTGCCACTGTTGACATTTTTAATCTTCTAGCACCAGTTAGGGAGATATTAAAATGACACCTTCAAAATTGCATTGTTGTCCTCAACTTTTACTTCCCATATGTTGTTGCTAATGCTTTTTCCACTTAGATTGCCTCCCATCTATTTTATATATAAATCTTATATATACCATCTCTCCACCCACTGGAATGTGAGCATCTTGACCGGATTACTTTTGCTTTCCTTTATATTCTCAGCAGTTAGCATAGTGCCTGGCACATAGTGAGCCTGATGTTTGTTTGGAAGTCATCTGAATAGAGCAGATAGCTGAATTTATGGGAACTCAAACAATTATGAAGAGAATGTAGAGAATATAGAGCAAAGCAGAAAAAGATAATAGCTATTAAGAGACTTCATTTGAGGATTATTTAAAAGTAGAAATTGGGATTGGGGGCTTAAAGTTTAATATTCTTGGAGTCTGCTTTCTAGAACAAAAACCCAGAAAAGTTCAGCCCCAAGCTTTAGCTTGATATGCAAGCAAAAGTGATCCAACTATCCTGTTTCTAGATGAGAAAGGTTAGAAATTTGGACTACAAAATAAGTTTTTCTATCTCTGAGTAATCAAGTTAAGTCCTTTGTAATTGTTGTGATCTGTATGTATACATAAATACAAAGATCAGATACAACCCTAAAAATTATTTGCTAAAAGTAATAAGATTTTAATCCAAATATGAATGATAAGAATAAGAAGTATCACATTGTGAAAATAGCATTCATATATATCAAATTCTGTTTTCCCGGATGTTTTCTGTATCTCCATATGATCAGGCATTAAGTCTTTAATATGGAAGAGGGGGGATTCCAGAAGATGTTACAATTATCCTTTCCATTTTGTAACTTACCCAGCTCCGTTTTCATGTATCATGGGTTAGCATAAGAAATTAAATGGTAATATTTGGGGAATTTTATGGAAGCCGTGGATGACACAGAGCCTGTAACCAAATGCTTAACCCAAATTTTATAATAAGGTACTGTAAATACCCCATAAAAGAAAAAGAAAAAAATTCAGACATTTTCTCCCCTACAAAAGGAGGGCCAAAAAATTTTACACAAATTTTCCAGATCACAGGAGCACTGCATTCATAATACTACCACTGTCGCCCTCTCCTCCCACAGTGTAGAAGGGATAACTGTAGTTTCTGCTACCAATGTGAAGCTCATATCTTGACTTGAATATTTTAATGATTCGAATACCACTAAACAAAGATAAACATAAGTTTTCTGGATGAATATTTTAATAGCCTACTATTTGGGAAACAACTTAGTGACCCAACTAACCAGTCCATCAGAGTCTGTGGTTCAGAAAATAGTAAACCTAGAAATATGTTCATATGAAAGGTCTGATAGACTACAGAAGATCTTCTCTTCCTAGTCCCTACTAAATTTTCATTTTGTCTTAGATCTATTATGGTTATAAACATTTTAAGTGCCTGTAATGTGCAGTGCTAGGTGATTTTATATACATACAACATTTCTGTCTTTAGGGAGCTTTCATTGTGATATTATATTGATATTATATTGCTAATATAAATTTCATATTCAGAACAGGTTTACATCAAAATACAGGAAAAAACATTTATGTGTTAAGCTATCAGGTACTGTCTGTTGACTGTAACCGTTATTGAAATTATTAAGGTGTATATTTCAGCTAGAGTTTCTAAATCATCTAAATGGTAAAATTATTTTAATATCCTAAGCAAGTTACTACAACTGACCTAAGTGTACCTTTACCTTTTATTTGTGGATGACACACCCTTATTGACAAGATTGGCCTTAGATAGAAAGCATATCATGTTGGAATTTTCAGTATTTGAGAATTTTTCCATAAAGCCACATTAAATCTCAACATGAAGTTGGCTTTAACTCTTTTTTGCAAGTGATTTTTAATCCAGTTGAATAATATATGAATGAAAAAAGTATACTTCACTAACTAGGTTTAAGTGTGCCTTGAATACTCTACTCCCATTTCCACCTTCTTCTGTTGAAATTTTTTGAAAAGCCCCTTTTTAAAAATCTTATTTAATATTTTTTCCCAGTTACATGTAAAAACTATTTTAGCATTTTTTAAAATTTTGAGTTCCAAATTCTCTCTTTCCCTCCCCTTTACCCCCTCATTGTGAAGGCAAACAATTTGACATAGCTTATACATGTGTAGTCATGCAAAACACATTTCCATGTAAGTCATTCTGTGAAAGACAACACACACAAAAAAATAAAGAAAAAGTATCTGATCTGCTTTCAGGCTCTACCAGTTCTTTCTCTGGACAGCACCTTTCATCATAAGTCATACAGTATTCTTAGATCATTGTATTGCTGAGAATAGCTAAGCTATTCATAGTAGATCATCACACATTATTGCTGCTGCCATGTACAATGTTCTCCTAGTTCTGCTCATTTCACTTTGTATCAGTCTGGGTAAGTCTGAAAGGTCCATTTTTATGTAATTGAGTAAGCATGTAAATATGAAGCAACTGAGTAGATTACTAAGGAGAAACAATAGGATTCACTGGGGATTTTAAAGAATAGAATGTCTATCCACACCGGGAAGTGGTCTTTTTACTTTCACTTTTACTTCTGCCTTACTTCTCCACATAGCTAAAAGGTTTAGGTCTGTAGATGAAACCTGTATAGGAACAGGAAATAGAATTTTATATCCAAACTTCTGTTTGTTATTCTGCCTAACATTGATATTATTTGACAGTTCTTATTGATGTATCAGAGTTCTACCTTACTTTCCTTTATCAAACTAAATTTGAGTATTACCTATAAAATTAACAACATAGCAATATGTGGTAGTTAAAGTTATTCAAGTATCATTTTTTCCCTTAGTTTAGGTTTCTTTATTATATTAATTACTATAGTCATTGATCAAGATTGTGTTAGTTTTAGAAACTGAGGAGTCACATGTGTTTCTCTCATTATATAATGATTGCTTATACATTTTTTTTGGTTTTCCTTTGTCTCTAAATTTGCCCTTTTAAATTATTCTATTAGTTGGTCATCTTCGCACTGAAAGAATGAGGGAAATTGACATAATTTTAACTTGAAATAAAAATTTCCATCCTACTATTTTTATTTTCTGTGCCTTGTTAAAAAAAATGCACTGGGGCATTTGATACAGCGTGGTCCTTTTGTGATATTCTTAAAGTTGAGTGTTCGTTTCAAATTCTTACATTGGCTTTTAAATAGGGAGTCTCTTAGATTACTAATTTCATCTTAATGGAATAGTTCTTTTTTTTTATGACTTGTTTTTACATCACCTTTATTTTTCTGTCTTCACACACACACACACACACACACACACACACCCTCTCATTCCTCCCCCTGACACATCCATTCCTTATAACAAAGAGTAAAAAAAAAAAAGCATGGGTCGGGGGGTAGGAGTAGAGCAAAAGGCATCAGAAAGGGTGGTGTAGAACAGCAAAAGAACTGCCACATTTTTCAGTGTATGTAATATTCCACACAGAATCCCCAGCCACCACCTCTGCAAAGAAGGAAGGGATATCCCCTTGCTATTATAAGGACTAGGTTCAAAATGCTGGGGATTAACGGTTGTCTTCCTTGGGTAAACCATATACTATTATTTTAACAGTTTCTAGAAAACTCATTGAACATGATATGACAAGATATATCAGGGGTGGTGATCTGGGGGATAGGGCAATTAACTAAAAGCCTTTCTGGGTAAAAATTGAGATTAATGAATAAAGATCAAGGGGACCCTTAGATTGCTACCATTTGGAATGCTGAAAATTGTTAGACCAGAGATGAGATAACACATTTGGAGAAAAAATAAAAGAGAAGCCTTTAGTAAAGAAAAGGCAGCAACTGTTTCTGTATCCTTACGGTTATATTAAATAGAAAAGCCTACTGGCTACAAATATCTTTTCATTAACAACAATCCTGTGAGGTAAAGTGAGACTAAAATAACATTGCTATTTATAGCACTTAATATGTGCCGGGCATTGTGCTGGGCCTTTGCAAATATCTCATTTGATCCTCCCAACTATCCGGGAACATGGGTACTATTATTATCCCCAAAGTTGAGGAAACTAAAGTACATAGAGGTTTAGTGACTTGCCCAAGGTGACTCATCTAGGAAGTTTCTGAGGCTGTATGTGAACGCAGGTCTTCCTGACTCTGGGCCCAGTACTCTGCTCACTGTGCTGCTTTGCTGCCCTGTTGGCTGTGTCTAAAAATGTATGCCAGCCTCCTTCTGTACCGTGAAGCTGCCGCCTCTCTCTCAGGAAGTGGGTCACATGTTTCAACAACATGTGATCAGGCACTGCTTAACTTCTGTGAGCCTGTTCTCTCAACTGTAAGATGGGGTAATAATAGCATATATTCTGCAGGATTGTTCTGAGGATCAAATGAGTTAATATTTATAAATTGCTTAGCACAATCCCTAGCACATAGTAAATACTATATAAATAAATATTAATGTTATTTTAGTCTCACTTTACCTCACAGGATTGTTGTGATGCTCAAGTAGGATAATGTATACAGAACATCCAAAGCGTAAATAAGGGTCATTTATCTCTGTTTTGTCACATTTATGGCGTCAGCTTCTCCTTTCTCACTAGATAGTAAGCTTTCACAGGGCAAATCCTTGTTCATTTTTTACATTAAGTAGGTGCTTTGCACATAGCAGATGTGTAGTAAATAGCTGTTTAATTCCTTCACATTGTTGGATAAAACTGTGTTCATATGTATAAATGTTATTGAAAAGACAGATTTGTGGCCAGTAGACTTTTCTATTCAGTATAACCTTAGGGACATAAACAGCTGCTGCTTTTTCTCTACAAGATGCTTTTTTTCTCCAAACATGCTCTCTCATCTCTGGTCTAACAATTTTCATCATTCTAGACTATTACTATTATTATCATCATTACATCTCAGTAAATTTCTATGCTCACTTTCCTACCATCTTTGATTATTTTCTTCAAAATTTCAGTATATTCAACTACCTTGTACACATCTTTACCATGGACTTGATTTTTAAAACTATCGAACCAACCAATACACAGTAAAAGTTTCTTTACCATCTACTTCATTTCCATTTTCTTTCACTTTCTTTTTTTTCTTTCGCTTTAAGTAAACTAGAAGCTTTTGTCTGAATACTAAGAGAAATGGGTTTTTTAATTATAATCTTCAGTCTATACATCTAAAAGATGCTCCACTTATGTCACTATAAAACGTCTATTTGTAGTTTGGGATGGTGGTGTGTGAGAGTGTTTTAAATTATACAAAGCTAAGGTAGCTTTGCCTTTTTCTTTTATTTCACTGTCATATATTATGAAATTCTGTGGGTACTAACAAGATCTAATAAGGATTTTTTTAAGGACGGTAAACATTTGAGTAGGTTAATTGGTAGCAGAGAAGGAACCTATATCAGGACAAGATGGAAGATAAGAGAGAAAAGGTGACGATGGTGGGAGTCATCAGATGTAGAAGATGGAGGATGGGCTAAAGGCAACATTGATCGTTTGGTTACAGAAAGTAAAAAACCACCTCATCTTCAGAGACTGGGGTAAAAGAGTGGCACAGTGAGAAGGCACTATTTTTGAGGTAATGGATGAGGCAAGCCTCTCATCTGAGAGGGGGAAGAGTGGAGTGGGAGGTTTGAAGAGGGAAGAGAAGGTTTAGAACAGATAATGTGGCAAGTGGAATAGGGAATCAGCTCAGGAGGAATAGGATTCCTTTACCCAGGTGAAGACCCATTCACGATTTGCTAGCACAAATTTGTGGTATAAGTATTCAACATGTTTTAAGGATTTCCTTCCATTCCATTCAGCATGTGATTAGGTCTAAAGGAGGCAGATAGAGAAATTTAGGACTGGAGTTTGACAAGACATGATAATATGGCAAGGGCACAAAGAATTTAAGAGTAATATAATAGTGTGTGGAGTTGAACTGATTCACCATGGGATTGAGACTTTGAAGGAAGGATAGAAGGGATGGTGATCTAGAAAAGTACTGGAGGATTGGAGGTTACAATTAGCACAAAAAGTAGATGGTGACAGGATTGAGGGTATGACATAAAGGTATACCATGTAGCTGGAATATAGGAGTGTATCATGAGAATTGAATGGATTGAGGAAGAGAAAATATATTTGAGGGAACTTCATCATGTATGTTCAAGACTCTTAGAATAAATATAGGAGTTAGGACAGAAAGAACAACTGTGACCAAGAGGCTTAACTAAAGCTGACCAAGGACTCGGCACATAGAGTTGCAACAGAACCCAACCCCATACCTCAGTTCTTCACTACCATCTCCCCCAATGCTATGGAGATCCTAGCTGTAAGCCGCAGCACCATAGTGGGAGCTGTGTCAGACAGTACTACAGTGGACAGTGTTTTGTACTGCAGAATATTTCTGCAGAAGAACACAGGATCAGAGAGAAAAGGGCAGGAGACATATCTGGACTTGAAATAGAGCTTAACAGCAAACTCTACTTCTTCCTCCTCCCAGAGCCTCAGTGAACCACATTACAAAAATCAACCTTGTAGCACCAGCACATCAGCTCTCTAAACTGGGAGTGCCAGGCCAGAAAATTGAGGAACAGAGGAAGCCAGACAGGAATCTGGGGGATTTGGGGGGATGTGCAGAATGTGGCACTCCACAGGGAAAGAAGTCAGCATCCATATGAGGTCAGTTCTGTCCTTCCAGAAGTCATTTGGGGCAGAGACTTAGGCTGATGAACCATGAATTGCCCAATAGGAGGAGGCTGAGACACTCTTTGAAATCCAGCCCCCAAGGAAACTACCATTACAGGGAAAGGAGTCAGAAAGTGAACAGTGGGGGGAAATTAAGGGATTTGGGGGAGACTGAAATTTCCAAAGATCTCAGGAAGAAGAAAACCAAAAAGACGCTGCACATAAGCAGATAGATCAGCAGGAGAAATACTAACAACCAATAGAAATATGGCATCCAGATTTAGCAAATGTGTTCAGGCATCTTTGAATAAAGGCTGTAAAACAAAGGAAAAAGAGGAGAATATGGAATCACAACATGATCTTCAGTGATTCAAGAGAGAAATGATAATTATGAGAGAAAAATTTATGGCTTGCACAGCAAAAATAATGGGCAGAATAGGAAAACTGGGGTCAGCTATGGCAAGTCTCATCAAAGAAACAAAGGGAACATTGGATTAGAAAGGCATACGCACAGAAGTGAAAACCCATTTAGAAGAAAAGCAAAAAACAGCAACACAAAAATAGAACATGTTCACTATGCAAGCAAAACATACTACTCTTAAGGGTAGGATACATAGAGACAACCTGTCATAGATAAAAACTTAATAGAAAAATGCAAGATTTAAGAGAACACCCCAGAATGTCTGGACACAGAAAATGAAATAACCAGTTGAAAGAACTCATAGATTGACTCAGAAAACAAACAAAAAACCCATGACTTCAGACTCCAAAATATATAATGATTATATTTAACAATTAGATTAAATAATATCAAGTTCTACCAATAATCAGGAAAAAGTCATTCAAATACAGAGGAAATGACATTCAAACACTGCACCTACCAGAAAATGTAGGTGTTAATGTCATGATGTATTCTCAAAAACAGTGAAGCTCAGGATAGAGTCCAGGATGACCTAACTTACTTTGCAAATTTGAGCTTATATACAAATGAGAAAAGACAGCTGCTCACTAAAAAAAGAGGTGTTTGAAGCATTCTTGGAAAGAAAGTCGGACATGAGGAGATTTGTGTCTTGAATACCTCAGACAGCAGAAATTTAGGAGAGAATAAATGAAGCCCCCAAAGAAATAACAGCAACAGAGTGACAACAGAGAAACCAGTAAGAGGCTTTTTTCTAAATGTACACAAGAACACATAGTTGAAGGCAGAAATCAGCTAGAGGTAATAGTGAAGATGCTGCCCTAGAGCATTAAGGACAGAATTTCACAGCACTCTGTCTGTAGATCAGTTGATTTGGTTTGATTTTGTTTTGGTGGTACTACAACAGAGTGGGAGGGCACATAAAAGGGAGAGAGGAACGGGACAAAAAGAAGTGTGAGGTGCCTCCCCCACCCCTTCACATCAAGGGCTGTCAACAAGGGGGAAATGACACTTGTGGTTTCAGGAAGAAAAGAGCCTGCAGGGGGAGTAGATGAGAAGGAAATGAAAAAGATTCAAGGCCGAAGTGGAGGAAGGAGGCTTTGCTTTGGTTGTGGGAGCTCCTGCAGATGAAGAGAAATGTTCTGTGAAGGGAGATAGGGACTTTACACCTGGTGTATTGTCTCAAGGATTTGGGATTTGGTTCTTGAAAAGACCACTCATTTTACCTTGGGAAGGGAAGGAAGGAATTGTAACACCTAGGGGCATAGGAGAGCATGGATCCAGGGAAGAGTTTCTCTGATAAAGGCCTCATTTCTCAAACATATAAAGAATTGAGTTAAATTTATAAAAATAAGAGCCATTCCCCAATTGATAAATGATTAAAAGATATGTTTTCAGATGAAATAATCAAAGCTATCAGCAGCCATATGAAAAGGTGCTCCATCTCACTGTTGATTGGAGATATGCAAATTAAAACAATTCTGGCTTATACCTATTAGATTGGCTAATAGGGGAAAAAAGGAAAATGACAAATGTTAGAGGAGATGTGGGGAAAATGAGACATGAATGCACTGTTGGTGGAGTTGTGAACTGATTCAGCCATTCAGTAGAGCAATTTGGAACTATGACCAAAGGAGTATAAAACCTTCCGTATTTTTTGATCTAGCAATACCACCACTAGCTCTGTATCCCAAAAGAGATTAAAAAACAAAAAAGGAAAAGGACCTATATGTACAAAAATATTTATAGCAGCTCTTTTCTAGTGACGAAGAATTGAAAATTGAGGGGAAGCCCATCAATTGGGGAATAGTTCAACAAATTGTGGTATGTGATAGTGATAGAATACTATTGTGCTGTAAGAGTTGATGAGCAGGATGCTCCTGGAAAAACCTGGAAAAACTTACATGAACTGATACAAAGTGAAATGTACTGTGTACAAAGTAACGGAAGTATTGAAAGATGATCAGCTATGAATGACTTAGCTATTCTCAGCAGTATAATGATCCAAGACAACTTTGAAGGATTTATGATGAAAAAATGCTTTTCATCCCCCAAGAAAGAGCTAATGGTGTCTGAATACAGATTAAAGCAGCGGTTCTCAACCTGTGGGTTATGTTCAATTTGTAACGATGAAAATTCATCCTGCATATCAGATATTTACATTACAATTCATAACAGTAGCAAAATTACAGTTATGAAGTAGCAATGAAAGTAATTTTATGGTTGGGGGTCACCACGACACGAGGAACTGTATTAAAGGGTCGCAGCATTAGGAAGGTTGAGAACCACTGGATTAAAGCATACTTTTTTACTTTCTTTATTTTTCTTGAGGGCTTTTTTTGGGGGGGGGGGGGGAGGTTCTTTTACAACATGTCTGATACGGAATTGTTTTGTTATGACAGCATACATGTATAGCCCTTACCAAATTGCTTGCCTCCTCAATGAGAGGAAAGAGCAGGAGCAAGGAAGGAAGAGAGAGTTTGGAACTCAAAGTTTAAAAACAAATGTTAAAAATTGTTTTTACATGTAACTTGGGAAAAATAAAATACTAAATAATTTTTTTTTAAGAGTTGGCATTGTTCTGTTAAGGCACAGTGGAGGAGAAGCAATGGCAGAAGCTCCCTAGGGAGGAGATTGCAGAATGGGTACCTTGGAAGTTTTAATTACATGAGAAATACAGAGAATGGAGAGAGACTAACTAATTATAGAGGTCATGAACCAGAGAATGAGGGTCTTGTGTAGAGAGAGGATGGATAATGAAGAGAAAAGTAATAAAGAAATCCTTTCTGAGAAGGGGTGTGAAAAGATGAATTTTTAAATAATAGGACTTATTGAAGAGGATAAGAAGAAAGGGAACATCTACTTACTTAACTGAGAGGGAAAAAATAGGGGAAGAATTATATGATCACATAAAAGCAAGAAAGAAAAAGAAACAAGTGAGTAAAACCCCAAAGGGGAAGGGGTAACAATTAAAAGGGAAGGTTTAGGGGTGATAGGAAAAAAACCAGTGGGAATAGGGCCACCTTAAAATACGAGTTTCTGTATTTCAGAAAACTTGAACAGGAGTATTTCTAGGTTGAAAATACCCTTTACTTCCTTAAATTTCATTATGCTTTATTTGAATTACTTCTTTGAATTTATCATATTCTGATTTGTGTTACACTTGTGTACATGATTTACCTCCCCTTTTTATCTTCTAGATTGTTAGCCTCTTCATAGCTGATTTCCTGTTATATTTTATGTTGAATTTTTGGTGCTTATTAAATTTTTTTAGGATAGGTTAGGGCCATTTGTCTTTGCTATGCTATTTATATACTCTCAGATGAGTACCTCTCTTAACAACCAAATGACAAAATAGACTTAGAGAGTACTTGTGTGTGTATTCACAATTATAAAATTAATTTCCCACATATTAAGTAGTCTTTTGTATTTTTGCAAATGATTCTGATCTTAGTATTAAGTCAGCCATCTAAGAATAGATCATTGACAGAAAAGCTTTTCCCATTCTCAAAATTCCATATTTTTTAGATTTGTTTTTTCTTATGTTCATACAATTACTAAATTATGACACCTCTGAAATTAAGTACTTTTTTTCTGATATTAGGAGTCCAAAAGAGTACTGACATTTGATGAGAATTTAAAGTTTACTATTTTATTGACAGCATCAACAAAGAGAGCATCGTGGATATAGAAGGTGTTGTGAGGAAAGTGAATCAGAAAATTGGAAGCTGTACTCAGCAAGATGTTGAGCTTCATGTTCAAAGGGTAATATTTTTTAAAAATTAAAGTTGTACGTTGAAATAAATTTAAATAATTTTTATTAATAGTTTTTCACATCAAATGTATGTTTTTAATAGATTCACTATACAGTGTGGGAAAAAGTATTTGAATTTTAAAAAGTAGAAACAAAAGCATTATTGTTATCAGAATATGCTACAGAAAGGAAATTGATAAGGCGTTTGGGAAATGGATCAAAACCCAGCACAGAAGAATGATATAGTAGTGATGGAAAATTTCAGTTGTGTAGACATCTACTAGAACCCTATACCAAAAGTACAGATACTATTTCTTAACTATAATGATAATTCCATCCTTTAAAAGGCAGAGAAACCAACAAAGGGAAATTCTAATATGAATTAGGTCCTTACCAACAAGGAGGAAGTGATGGTAACCTTAGGGGAGAGTAACCCTTCCCTCTTAGAAGTTGTGCTAGAGGAGAGAAAGCTAGGTGTTTAGTCTTTGGAAAAACAGATCTGAAAGGGTTGAGGAAACGGAGATGGGTAGGATCTCATAGCTTAAGATTCCACAGGAATAAGACAATTATTGAGTTGTCAAAACTATTACATTTAATAGATATAAAATCTCATTAGGATGTTTGAGGAAACTCAAGGAGCAGTTGTGAACCAAAGAAACTATTCCAAAGAGGAGGATAAGAGAAAATTGTCTAAAAGACTGATGTGGATGCAAACAGCAGAGAATTAATCCACCAGCTTAGATTTTAAAAGAGAGTCTTGGAAATGGAACAACAGATAGAGGCTGAATATAAAATCATGGCATAGCTTTTTAGGAGTAATATCAAGCACTAAAACTCAACTTAGCAAAACAAAGCTAGGGACTGCAATGAGATATTTTTAAAGTTATGTTAGGATAGTTGTTAGGGTAGAAGGTATGATGATAACAGGGAATATAGGACACTGAATTCTTACTTTTCTTTCATTTACTCTACCAAGGAGAATGGTTTTTTAACAGTAAAGGACAGAAAAATATGTGGCTAATGGGGAGTTGAAATAAGATCCGCAGGGAAAAGCAGTAAAAGAGCACCTGACTCAAGTGAGCTATGTTTAGGGGTACTAAAAGAAGTGACAGATTTGATCACTTCACCAGTCAGTGATATTCGAAAAACCCTGCAGTATAGGCAAATTGCTATGCTATTGGAGAAGGGTAGCTGTTGTCCTGATTTCCCTAAAAAATAAAAAAGGGAGAGAAGAGAGCAGACTTCACAGACTGTTAGTCACTTCCATTCCCGGTTAAATCCTAGGGCATTATTAAAAGATTGGTCAGGGGAAAAGGTAAGTAAGGATCACCAAGAGCAAGAATGAATCATGCCAGATGAACCTTATTTCCTTTTTTTTTCCTCTTGACATGTTACTAGATAAAAATCATGTTACAGAGGCTCATCCTGTTTTGGAAAAGATGAATCATTGTGTACCAAACAGTTTGACAGCTAGGTAGATTGACAGAACTGTTTGAATGGCCAGACTCAAAGAGCAATCATAATGGTGTTGAATGTCAACTTATGAAGGAGGGCATTTTGTAAAGTATCCCAAGGATTTGTGTTTCACCCTATGCTATTTAATATGTTGGTCAGTTTATTTAGGTAAATGTGTAAATTGCATGCTTATCAAATGTGTAAGTGACACAAAGATAACAGAAATAAAACTACCACACTGCATGACAGTTAAGATCCAAAAACATATTGACAGAGTAGAATTTTGGGCCAGAACTAATCTACTAAAATTTAATAGATATAAAATCTCATTCTTGGGTTTAAAACATCAGCCTCACAAGTCTAAATTAAGGGTGGCTTGGTTAATATAGCATTTCACCTGAAAGAGGCCTGAAGCTTTTTGTAATAGAGGCTCAGTATGACTCAACAACCAAAAAAAAAAGCAAATGCATTTTATGTTTTATTAAAAGAAGCTAATATTATTGTCAGGTCTCAAGAGATGCTAAGTCTCACTGTACACTGCTCTGTTTATACCACATCTGTACTATTATGTTCAGTTCTGGGATTCACTTTTTAGAAAGACGTTGACAAGCTGGAGAGCATCCAGAAGAGTGCTACTAGGATGGTGAATTACCTTGTAATCATGTAATACAGGATCAGTTGAAAGAACCAGGGAAGGGAAGTCTTAGATTTGAGGGATTTGATTTGGGGGCCTGATTTCTTGAAGAAGAATTAGACTTTTTTCTGTTTTATTTCAGAGGACAGAATTAAGAGTAATGGGTGAAAACTACAAAGAGGTAGATTTAGGCCTGATGTAAGTAACAAAAAACTTCCTAAGAATTAGAGCGATCCAAAAGTAAAACAGACTGCGTTCCCACCCATCTTCTTCTGACCAATAGAGGACTTCAGCCAAAGGCATTATAACTACCTTTGGGGAACATATTATAAAGAACATTCTTATTGGGGGGGAAGATTAGACTTGATATTCTGTGATTCTCAACTTAGGTTTGTTTTTAAATTAAAAACTGTCACTAACTAATTCTCTACATGTAGAGTGAACAGTAATACTGTATAAACACACCAATTATAGAATCTCAGACATTTTGAAGTATAGGTTCTTAGACCAGTCAAAACAGTAGAAGAAAAATCCTTTGTCAGTGTCCTGTTCTGTTCTGTTATTGAATTGTCAAAGCTGACAATGCCAGGTTTGGAACAACATACTTTTCCTTGAGTTAACCAAAAGAGCTTTATTTTCACCATGTGTTCCAGAGAAGTTAAAAAAACAAAAATATTTGGGTGTAGTTTTTGTTTTTCAGGTAACGGATCATCAGTGGAGTGTTAAAAAATTGGAGACAGGACAAAGACTGGTTTTGAGTAAAAAAAGGACAGTAGCTGTTACCTAGTGTAGAACATAAGATATACTAAAGGTGAAATAAAGCATTAAAAGGAGACTTGTATAAAGCATATTCAGTTGAGTAGCAATACGGGAAATAATGTAGTTAAGCTAAATCGGTCCTTAAAAGTGGAGCTAAATAGCTTAGAGTTGGTACGCTGCTTAGTTATATTTCCTCAGTTTCAGTTAAAGATTTGTGGAAATAGTGCTTCATATTTTACCAGCTGTGAACCATTTTATACATAGTATGGTATTGTCCTGTGTCCATTATATTTGTGATATTGCTTCAATTTCAGATTTATGTGATTAGTTTGGCTGAACCTCGCCTGCCCTTACAACTGGATGATGCAATTCGACCTGAAGTGGAGGGAGAAGAGGTGAAAAATTTGTCTCTGAAATAATTGACCTTACCCTGTATTTTTATTTATCAACCATTTGAAAGCATGATACTTTAATATAATATTAAAATCAGTCTATATTTTTCTTAAACTTTTTTTTCATGTCTCCTACTATCTTTTCTTAATTTCCTGGTCCTACCCGGACCGTTGAGGTCAATGTAGTCTTTGGAACCCAGCTCTCATCAGAGAAACATGTAATCACTACATCTAAGAGGGACATTCATTATGAGTGGCAGATAACTTCATGAAATAGAGAAGGGCCTTTAAGAAAGAATAAGTAACCACATGTTCAGTGTCATTTCTCCTTTCTAACTTCTCTTGAATCTTTTTCTTTTTTCTTTCTGTCCTGTTCCTTTTCACACTAGTCTTTCTCTTGCCTTCCTTCCCAGGTATTGCCATCCTTTTGGGTCAGAAAGTCCAGTACATTGAATAAAAATGGAAGTAATTCTAAATTAGGGGTCTGAAAATAACAATGTCATCATACTCCCCTTTTCTAACTCCAGCTCTGCACTGATGAAGGATGTTCTGTTGCCTTCAGTTGTACCTCCCAAAGAAATTGAGTATCATTCCATTTGTCAGTTGATAATGGCATGCTCTCAGTCATCTTAGCAAATCATCATCATCATTATTTTTGTTGTTGTGTTTTAATGGCGTATTTTAAAACAACTGTTTACTATTCTGTGCCTTTTTTTTTTACTACAGTCTGTAAACTTGAGGAAAGTTAATAAAATATAAAATACTCTAATAATTCTAATTAAATTTTTTTGTTTTAATTTGAGGAAATTTTATTGATCTGTTTTTAGGAAGGAAGAGCTACTGTTAATCAGGATACAAGACTAGATAACAGAGTCATCGATCTTAGGGTAAGATTCATTTTCTTTTATTCTGTATTGTTGAATTTTTATTAACTGGACAAGGCCACGTGAGAGTCAAAATTGGTGACCCCATATACTGGGAAGTCCATAAAAAACAGATAAAGACATTAAAGAACAAGTATTTGGGGATAATAACTGGTTAGACATTTACTTATAGATGTATAAAGTAATAAAGCAAGCTTACTCTTTTGCTGCCTCTTTATCCAAATAAAATCTGATGAGAAATAGAGATTCCCACCCCCAACCCCCAAGGGACATGAAGCTAGACAGAACTAAGCAAAGTACATGCTTCTTTTTGACATTTACTCCAGGAAAGTCAAGCAACCATCATATATTTTCTCTAACTGATAAGGAATGTGTCCCCAATGCTTAAAAGGACTTTCCCTTGACCATCTGCAAACTCTCTATTCACTTATCTTCTTTCACTACTAGACTTCAATAAAGATTGCTCTAAACTTAACTCTTCTATACCATTTACTCATTCATTACTCAGAATCTTGCACTGTGGCTTCCCCTCTATCACTATTGAAATAGTCTTCAAATTCGTTGGCTTTTTTTTTCTTCAGTCTTTACCCTCCTTCATCTCTCTTTCTTTGGCTTCCTTGACTCTACTCAACTGTCTCTTTAACATATTGCTTTTCCTAACTTATAAATATGAGAGTCCTGTTCTTGGCCCTCTTTTTGTACATATATACATACATACATACATACATACATACATACACTCTCTCTTTAGAAATCTTAGCTACTCCTATGATTTTAAGGATCATTTTTATGTAGATGATTCCCAGTCTCAGATGTACATTCTCAGCCTCTCATTTTCACCTATTTGCTACACATTTTCACTTTATGTCTGTCTTGTTAACACTTAAATGTCACATGTTCAAAACCAAACCAATCTTGCATCTCTAGTCTTGTTATCTTAGAATTAAGAGGAAAATTAGAAATCATCTAGTCCAGCCTATATTGAAACTCCCTCCCTGTCCTTTTCTCCTCCTTTGGCTTTCAGAGACACTGCTGTCCTTCTAATCATTCAGCCGAAAATTTAAGTCATCTGACTTTTCCTTCTCCTTCATCTTCACATCCAGTCAATTATCACGTCCTCTCAATTCTACTTCTTCTGTCGCTTAAATCTGGTTCTGGCTCCCACCATCCTAGTTGAGGCCTTAATTACACCTACATCTTAGCTAGACTATTTTTAGGTATTCCTAACTGGTCTTCCTGCCCCATGACCTCTCCCTTCTGGTGTATCCCACTTCCAGAATAATTTTTCTAATGCACTGCAATGATCACCTCACTTCTCTACTCAAAAATCTTTTGTTATCTTCCTATTCTCTACAAAATAAAGTGGAAACTCTTGTAGCTTGGCATTCAAGTTTTTTTGTAATTTAATGATAATCTACATTTCCAGCTTTATCTCAGTGATATCTTTTGCATGCTCCACATTTCCACCAAATTAGTTTACTCATTCTTGGTTTTTTTCATATACTCTTTTGCCTAATTTCACACTGTCATCCCTGCCCAGTATGGATTCTCCCACCTCCATCTCAGTTAAATTTAATTCACTAAACTTGGTCATCTCTATTTGTTGGCATACTTCTCGTTGTAATGACCTTGCTAAGGTGCCCTCTTCCTGAAACCTTTCTTCTCTCACTAGCTGTAGTATTTTTGGAGGAGGGAAAGAATGCCTCTTTTCACTGTATTCTGACATGTATTAAAGTTTATGTATGTGTTTCCTATCGCTTAGTAGATTTTAAGTTTCCTTGAGGTCAGAGTTTGTTTTTATATCAATAGTGCCATCTACGAAGTAAGTTTAATAAATGTTAAGATGAAGTGAGAATTAATTCTTATGTTTATTTATTAATAAATTAATATTTATAAAAGAAATTGTGGCCTAGTTTAAAAATGGACATCCTAAAATGATGTTAAAAGTTCTTTTGATGTTGGCTAGGCCATGAAATACTGGACTCAGTGATTTAACATGGTAAAACTAGTTGGTACTAGTGGTTTTTTTGCACTAGTCTCGTTGGCCTTCTTTTTCCCTTCAGATTCTGGTTTGGTTTGCAAGTGAAAAGTTCGGTGGTTTCATCACTGTAGTAAAACCAATGTCATCTTTCTTTCTTAATATCCTAACCACATCTTCCTCCTTTTTGAATTTGTTAACATTGTTTCATCATTTATTCTACTTGTTTTTTTTTTTACCTTTAAAAATCCTAATTATTTTCCTTTCTTTCATGTCTGCCCTTATACTCAGATTCTGTTCCTGTTTGACTCTTTTGTCTCTTGTTTTGTCCCCTTCCCTTTATGTCACTTTTTACCCTTAAGAGTGTTAGTAGTAATCATGTGACCAACTTTCCTCTTTCAAAAAACCCCAAGCCCAGCTGTCATATATTTTTACTTTGATAGCCATATATTATGCTGTGTCTTCATTCTTTCCTTCATTTATGCTTCAAGATTCTACATATTGGGGCGGCTAGGTGACCCAGTGAACAGAGCACTATAGTCAGGAGGACCTGAGTTCAAATCTGGCCTCAGACACTTAACACTTAACTAGCCATGCGACCTTGGGCAAGTCACTTAACCCCAATTGCCCTGCCTTCCTCCCTCCAAAAAACAAAAACAAAAAGATTCTACATATTCTGTAATTCACTACTTTTAGGTAGGCATTATTATCATGTGATAGTATCATTCCAGTGCATATCACTGAACCACTGATGAATTGAAAATCAGATCCAACTAGTCTTTTTAAGCATTGATTTGGAAAGATGAAAATTTTTAAAATAACCAGTAAGTTTATTTCTGACTTAAATGCTACTGTTTTCCTAGAATCATGAAATCCTTGGAAATCTAGGAAGAATACTACAGATTCTGCCTTCCTCACTTGAAAATTTCTGATATCATTTGTCTCTTCTACCCTTTACTTTTCTTCCTCTTTGACTCTTATCTTCAGTGGACTGACATAAAATTAACCTGGGAAAAATATTAGGGCAAATTTTATGCTACCAAGCAAATATGAATAAAAATGGTCACTATATTTGTCTTGTGCTCAGCAGAATCTCGGAGGACACGTCTAGTTTGTGTGTCCAAAACTCACTACAGGATGTTTCTGCTTAGGGTCCAGTTTGTTCTGTTTTTTCCCCCTCTGAGTATGTAGAAATGGGGGAGAGAAGGGAGCATGAAGCCAAGGCAGATAATTGAATATACTGCCACGTGAGCCATCTGGAGAAGGGAGTAGGTTTTCATGTTCTGGGAGCAGGCTTATTTAGTCAACAAGTGTTTGTGTTGAACGGTTGTTATATATGCCTCATAATATTCTAAACACTGTAGAAGAAGATACAAAATATAATGTGTTTTCAAGTTCAAAAAACTTTTGACTTTGTGGCAGACACAAAATGTAAACTCTTACAACAATTGAGAATGATGTAAGCAAGCATATAATCAAATGGTAAATTTTACTGTATGGAGAATTGTTATAGATGTTAAAAGGCAGCAGGTGAAACTAATTCATAGAAACCAACCCAACCAATAGAAAATGTTTCATGATGCCAGAAAAAACTGGTAATGGTCGTATACTTTCCCTTTCTTCCATTAGAATTAGGCATATGTTGGAATGTTGTGGCACATACCTTCCTGGAGTGTTAAAGGACTTTTCTTTACAGTTACATAACAGCAAAACAAAAACAAAAAAACAGTCGAAACCCTTTCCTGCTAAGACTGACTTAGCTCATGGTATCTCAGGTTCTTGGTGCCTTGATGGCCAGCAACAAGGATTTACGTATCACTTTGATATTCAGTAGCTTCTTGAAATTCATTTCAGATATTAATTAAAAACTGTCTTGCCCCTTTTCCATTTCCTTTATGCCTTATAACTTTAAAAAATATAGCATCGAATGAAGCATTTAGCCCTAAACTGACAGGAAGTCTTATGTGACAGTACCAAGCAAAAGCTATGGTGGGTATGATTAAGATGGCTAACTATAAATGGTTTTTAGAGCAACAAGCTTCACTCAACATAAAAGTAATTGGTTGTGGGAAGTTTAATGATTTTAGTAGAACTAGAGGCTGGGTAATAAAGATTGAAATTGTTTTCATTTTCTTGTCTCCTTTTAGAGCTCTTGGAAAATCAGAAAATTTTACCCTTTTTTATATCTTCAAATACTTTTTCAGAGGTCCTCAGGGAAATGTATTATGCTGAATATCAAATACTTTCCCTCCCTTTTCTTCAGATTTGTCTGTGATTCATTCAGAATGCCAATATCATTTTAATAACATTATTTTAATAAATTGCTAGTGAAGGAAAAAAGACCCATATTTTAGGAAAATTTCCTGTAAAATAGAAAAATGATCTCTTGTCTATAAGGCATGGCAGGCGTTTTACAGAGCCAGGTTCAGGGAAAAGGGGATATTTGAAGTAAAAAATTACCTACCTGACCCCTTAAAAAGTAAAGAAAACAAAATTCCCTGCTTCCAGTTGTCCTGTGAACCTCCTGAAACATACCTAGTACTTAATCATACAGCTCTTATTACTAAGTTTTAAGGAGTATATTTCTAATTTAGTGAAATTAGTGCATATTTTTTACCTTATGACATTTATAAACTTATTTTCGGTTTGTGATGAGACAGTAAGAGTAACTGAAAATGTCTTTTCCTAAAGGTTCTGTGTCTTTTTGTAAAACATGATACTTTCCCAGTAATGAATAAGTAGCCTTTTTGTTTAGCCTGCCTTTATGTTTAATAGGAAGTTGAAAAAATGTATACATGTGAAATTAAGTTTCTAAGTTAGTATGTATTTATACAATTGTAATGTTTTTGCCTTTTTATTTACTATAAAGTTGAAACCTATGTAGTGATGTAAAATTAGGTATCTGAGGTAATTATGCTTCAGCTTACTAGCTAAAAACAAAGATCAGATTCTGACTTCTTAGCACCGTGATAAAATGACAAATTTTTAAAGTACCTTTTAATAATGAGGTTACATATACAATTGCATTGCTTAAAAGCACTTTCTTTTACAAACTCATTTTATACTGCAGTATGAAATTGCATCATTTTGATATTTTAACTGTCACATTCTCCAACTGTAATGAGAAAAAATAATCAGTTGTTAGTCATTCATAATGGGAAAAATACTTCTGTGAGAAGAATCATTTATATTCTCTTGAATATGATATTTTTATGTAAAAACAAAAAAATCCTTATTTTAAAGATTTTTTTTAAGCAAAGATAATGCTTTGTAAGGCCCACCTTTGTAAACCATATACCTTTAACTGTCTGATTGTTGTCATAGATCCTTTTTATAACCAAGAACATGATTTTGCTTTAGGTGAAATGTATCTGTGACCATAAAGTCAAATTTTTCTTTGTAATGTTAATTGCATCATGGGAATGAACAAAACAGAATTGAACATCATTGACACTTTTCTTTAAGCAGCTGGGATGGACAGCCCAAACTTAACTAGTAGAATATGATTCTTTTAGCAGTATTATCTATTTCATATGTAGTGAATAGTTCCGGATTAGTAGGAAAATGCTTTTTTTCTGTTTTTGTATTCCTAGGTCACACTTTTATTCCCTTCTACATACTTTTCATCACCTTTCCTTTGAACTTTTTTTGATTGGCATTTCTCTTTTCACAGTCCCTCAGATTATCAGTATCCAGTTTAATTTTGAGAAAAATTCAGTTCAGTAAATATTTAATAAATGTTTACATACACATACTATACTATTGGGTATACAAAAGCAAAAATGAAAGAACTCCTGCCGGCCAGTAGCTTGTATCATGCTAGTACGATATAACATGTGCACAATAATATACAAGGTAATTGAAGGGGGAAGAACTCTAACGAATGGTGAAGATTAATAAAGCTTAAAGGAGTTATTCTGGCAAACGTGATAGAGAATCAAATCAAGAAAGAATAAGAAAATTGCCATGTAGTGTTAGATAATAAATCTGGAGTTAACCTATTTGACATTCTATTATTACTTCATCAAGCGTTCAGTTCTGGAGTGAGATCCTAGAAAGTATTGGTTAGGTATGAACATTGATGAGCATGAACAATGGGAAAGAACTAATGGGCAAGGTTTTTCAAGAGTGAAGGATAGCAGAATGTCAAACTTAACTTACAGGGCCAAAACTGTAGAGAGAAAAGTAAACCCAAACAGGAGTAATTAGCCCATAGAAGAAGAGATTAAAGGATTTTTTAAAATAGGACTGGAAATACAGGGGATTATGATAAGGTAGGAAGTTTTCAGAGTTCAAGAGCATGGAAGTAGGTAATAGTGATATCTGCTTTCACTATTAGTGTTGGAGGTAGAACAAAATTTTAAGCTACCTAAGTTGAAAAGACTGATGAACTAGAAGCCCAGAATGTTCAGAAGCTCAGTATTTGAAATACTAAGTTTGAAGAGTATGAAAGCAGAGGTGAATTAAAGAGGAAAATTAAGCCATGTACTGAACTCCTTGAGAAAGGGGAGAAATAATGACTTGGAGGCCAGTAGAAAACTAACACATATCCTGACAGTGTTATATACAGAAAGAGTACCCTTTGAAAGAAGAAGTTGCTGATTGATGGTAGCAGAGGGGGAAGGTTTGGAAGTGGCAATAAAGAGTATGCTAACTCCTCTTCATAGAAGCAGGAGAGCCTGGCAAGGGATAATCTATCTTCTGGGGAAAAGCCAAGTTTTTCTGAGCACAGTAAGATAGAAAGTATATGATACAAAGATATTTAAGAAGAAAAGAATCTTGTTAACAATGAGACAGGGAGGGTAAAGAATAGAGACTGAGGATTGGATATGGGTTAGCTGAAAAAGTATTGGGAAAGATGTTTGCTTTAGCAAGCAATAACTTTGAATTACAAGGATTAGGAAATAGGAGGGGGGAATTTGCTAGCCTTAGGATCAGTTATATAAGGTATTCACTTGATTAGAATAGGGAGCTGGGTCAATCAATGTTGATGTCATTTGGAAAGGTCTGCTTTGAAGGAGATCACAGTTCCACGGTGTGCATCTGCAACTACCATCTCACTCTTCCATCTGTCTCCAGTACAGTGCTTGAGATGGACGATTACCAGGCATGAGACAATTAATGTATCATCTGGGTGTAATGTGTGATGAAGAGGACTCAAGTTCCAAGTAACATTTGGCCACTTTATTTGGTTATTCTTACCCCATAATTCCAGTGAATGCCTGTGGCCCAAGCCAGGGAAGTAGTTTTAGTGACAGTAGTTGCAGTACCTGTTCTTTCCTCCTCAGTGGTAGCTGCCACGTACCTGGAGTCTTCGGCATGAAGGGACTGTAAAATTGGGGCAGTCCAAAGCAGATAGTGAGTTCTGAATGGTGATGGGATCCAGGTTGTGGAGGGTAAAAGTGGTTGCCACTTTGTGTAATAGTAATCTGTTTAGCAGGATACTTAGCACTTAGTACTAAGTGCTAAGTGTGGAAGAGGCAAACCCTGTCCCACTGTTGAGAAGGCATGAACTCCCCTGTTGATGTGGAAGAAGGGG
>CM053582.1:250506513-250538755 GCA_028627135.1 Pseudochirops cupreus
TGCTTTTGAGATTCTTTCTCCATCTGGCAAAGTCAACTTTTTAAGGCATTCTTCTCATTGGCTTTTTGGGCCTCTTTTGTCATTTGAGTTAATCTATTTTTTAGGGTGTTGATTTCTTCAGTCATACTGCTGACTCTCTTTTCATGATTTTCTTGCAACATTCTTATTTCTCTTCCCAATTTTTCTTCCACTTCTCTCATTTGGTTTTCAAAATCCTTCTTCAGCTGATCTCTAGCTTTAAGGCAATCTTCAGGTTTATTGGAAGCCCCTGGTGGGGGAGCTCTGTCTGAGCTATCCTCCTTCCTCTCTCTCCCTTGGTCCTTCCTTTCCCCAAAGAAGGAATCTAGGGTTTGGCTGCTGTTCTTACTTTGCTTCTTACGCTTATTCTTATTCATGGTTGGTCAGTCTGTGATTTTTTTAAATCTCTGTGGAGCTCTGCTTTCAGAGGGGAAAGCTCTGTCCCAAATCGCTTGGGTTTTCCCAGCTGCTGGAGCTCTTAGGAGATTGCTCGGTCCCTCCCCCACTTCTGGTTCACTGAAGAAAAAGAACCACAGGACCAAAGCCCAAGACCACGATCTGGATCCAAGCCACTCAATGCGAGAGCACTTGGCCTCTGAACGATCGTTTGGTCCCCTTGCAGATGCAGGCTGAGAGCTCTGAAGCCATAATGCAGAGGCGGGTGCAGAACCTCCACTTTCCAATTCCTAGCCCTGGAGGCATTTTGGCCGGACCTGCTTTTCTCCCACAACCTCGCAAGCTCCAATGACCTAATTCGGGGTACTGCTGCAGCTGCCACCAATCTGCTCACCCGAAGCTCCAGATGGGGCTCGGCTCCTCTCATCCAGCCATGGTTTCAGTTCACAGTGCTGATATAGTTCCTCGTAGCTGAGCTGACTTTAGTGGAAAGTATATTTGTGTGCATTTTGGAGTTCTAGAATTAGTTTAGAGTCATATTTTATGGGTATTTTGGGGTGGCTATGTGAGGGCTGCAATATATTGCTGCTCTTACGCCACCATCTTGGCTCCGCCCTCAAAAACGTACTTTTAAAAGACCAAATCTAATAGCTGAGATATGCCAATCTGTGGAAAATTATCAAAGCACTCAGTGCCTTGCAGAAACATATATATCAAGGGGTGGCTAGGTGGCGCAGTGAATAGAGCACCAGCCCTGGAGTCAGGAGGACCTGAGTTCAAATCCAGCCTCAGACACTTAACACAAAAACTAGCCATGTGACCTTGGGCAAGTCACTTAACCCCAATTGTTCTACCTCCCTGCCTCCAAAATGCAAAAAGAAAAAATAAAAGAAACATATATCGAAAGAACCCACAGAACTACAAGTTTAGCACAACCGAGCAAATTCAGAAGATATTACTCATTTCAGAAATATAGACAGCAAGAGCTAATTTTAAAATGACACACTTCTATTTGTCATTTTCCCTGAAATTGCCTTCTTTATTTCAGTGACGCAGACTTCAGTTGTATTCTAACTTTCAGTATAAGAGTCCTAAATTATTTGTCTATGATTATAAAGAATAGTTATCTGGGGGGGATGGGAAGAGAATATAAAAGAAAAAAGTAATGTAAAGACAAATTGTTGTATCATCTTGAACAGAAGCTGAGAACGTCATATGCTATCTTTGGACAATGGTAAACCACTGGAGATTTTTGAGCAGATGATAAAAGCAATGTTTATTAAGAATAATCTGGTGTGATTGCATAGGAAATTTCTGCAGCATGAGAAATCATTAGGAGACTATGGATATAGTTAAGGAAGGAGTTGGTCTAGGAACTGGACTTGTGATTTCACTGGTACAAGGAACTCTATGATGAGGAAATTCCCACTACTAACACAGGTTGGCACCTTTCATTTAACTTAGAATTTGTCAAAGATAATAATAATAAATAAGAGATGACATTTATACAGTGCTAATGTTAGGCACTGTGCTAAGTGCTATACAATTATTATCTCTTTTAATCCTCACAGCAATATTGAGAAGTAGCGTCTTTTGTTATCCCATTTACCAGATGAGTAAACTGACACAAATAGAGGTTAAGTAACTTGCTCTTTGTCTCACAGCTAGTTAAGTGTCTGAAGCTGAATTTGAACTTGGGTCCTCCTGACTCCAGGTATAGGCACACCCAATGTGCCACTAGCTGCCTCTAACAACTGCCTACAACAGTTGATTTACTCAAGATCATGCCATCAGTGCATGTCAGATGCGGGACTTGCATCCAAGTCTTTTAATTCCAACTGCAGCTCTCTATCCTTCTGCTTCTTAGGAATGAGGAAAAGGATCTAAACTGCAGTGAAGAGAGAGGCAGACAAAGAAAAGGAGGTTAAGATTTGAAGCAATATGAAGGAGAAATCACTCATATTTAGTGACTTAGGAGAACAAGGGTAACATGAGAAGAAATAGAAGACCAAAAGAAAGAATTTTTTCTAGGAAACAGATAGACTCAGTTTTAGACAGTTTGCTATCCAATAACCCTTAAATTACTTACTTTATATTACAGCAGAGGTTCTTAACTGGCTAGTGGATTCCCTCTGGCAATTTGGTAAAGAATTTTCTTTTTTTTTTTAATTTATTTACTTTCAGTTTACAACATTTAGTTCCACAGTCCCCTAATTTCCAAATTTTCTCCCCCTTCATCTCCTTCCCCTCCTCTGCTATGGAGGCATACAATCTGATATAGGCTCTACAAATACCTTCACATTAAACATTAGTCAAGTTGTAAGGAAGAATTATAACCAGTGGAGTGAACAACAAGAAAGAAGGAATGAAACAAAATACAAAAGAGAGGGCAAGTAGGTTGCTTCAATCTGCGTTCAGACTGTAGTTCTTTCTCTGGATGCATACATCCCTTTCCATCTTGAGCCTTTTGGAGTTGTCTTATAACCTTACTGAGAGGAGCCCAGTCTATCAAAGTTAGCTGTCACAGATACGAAGTGACTGTACTTATGTACAAAGTTCTCCTGGTTCTGCTCTCCTCACTCAGTATCAGTTTATATAAATCTCTCCAGGTTACTATAAAGTTCATCCATTACATTCATATATCACAACTTGTTCAGTCATTCCCCAACTGATGGGCATCCCCTTGATTTCCAATTCTTTGCCACCACAAAAAGAGCTGCTATAAATATTTTTGTACATACACGTCCTTTTCCCACTTCTATGATCTCTTTAGCATACAACCCTAGAAGTGGTATTGCTGGGTCAAAGGGTATGTGCACTTTTTTATAGCCCTTTGGGCTTAGTTCCAAATTTCTCTCCAGAATGGAGATCAGTTCACAACTCCACAAACAATGTATTAGTGTTCCAATTTTTCCACATCCTCTCCAGCATTTATTATTTTCCTGTTTTGTCATCTTACCTAATCTGGCCAACGAAATGTGGTACCTCAGAGTTGTTTTGATATGTGTTTTCCTAATCAATAGTGATTTAGAGCATTTTTTTCGTATGCTTATAGATATCTTTAATTTCTTTATCTGAAAACTGCCTATTCATATCCTTTGACCATTTATTAATTGGGGAATGACTTGTATTCTTATAAATTTGACTCAGTTCTCTGTATATTTTAGAAATGAGGCATGGTAAAGACTTTTCAATAGAAAATTCCTTGGTCATGGATCCCTCATTGAAGTGTTTGTTGCCTGGGAAATAAGATATACAGGCACTGGGATAGGGAGACCCATCTTACTCTTCCAGCAAGTCAGGGGATGATATAAGAGAGAACAGATCGATGAATGGGGTATACAGTGGGATCGTTATTTTGGGGTGGTGGGTAGGGAAAAGACGGGGAGGAAATGTGTAATTCAAAATCTTGTGGAAATCAATGATGTAAACCAAAAAATAAAAAAATAAGCAAAAGTTAAAAAAAATGTTTGTTGCCTATATTCATAATTGCAGATTAGTTAAAATAAAAATACATAATTCTTTCCCTTGCAAGTTAATGTGTCCTGATATGTTCTCATGGACTCAAAGTTAAGAACCTTTGCATTAGAGGGATTAGAAAGGTGGTAATTAGATTTAGTAATAGTTTTGAAGTAGCAATGGAATCACTTAAGTGATAATTTTTTATTTTCCACTTTCTACCCCAGAAATATGTGGCATTCATGCTGTCAATGACTGAATCTATGACTAGGTAGAGAGCTTTGCAAATAGATAATATAAGTCATTCCTACACAACAATATTGTGGTACATGTACAATATGGGTTATAGGATGCTCAATTAAGTATTAATTCAATTTGAGGGCAGTTTCAATAGCAGAAAAATACAATATATGCTGCATCTCCCCAAATAAATGAAAGTCATAAAGTGCAATGGAATATTTGTGTGACTTTCATTAGGCACGATGAAAAAGTAAACTACAAATTAATAGAAGTTTTACAATTTTAATGAATCTCAAGAATCTCTACAAGTTTTAAAACATTTCCACCTATAAAACACCAATGTCCATCAAAAGACATGTTATTCAACAGAATTTGTCATTACTTTTAAAGTAATTACTTATTTTGAAGACAGTTTATAAGCAGTGCTTTAAGAATATTTCTGTCTAGGAACTTTCTATGACTGATGTTTCAAATTCTCCTATAACTTTTTCAAGCCCATTCTGGGTTTAGGGGAAGAAGGGGACAAATGCTACTATTTTTTTTACCTGAAGGTAACTGGCAGCTCAGAAAAATCTCCAGTTTCCTAGGCCTAAACCTTCTGACCCTGCTCTGCCTCTTATGGAATCTACTCGGAACCTACTTCCTTAGAAACTTCCAAATTTATAAGTAATTGGCATCAATGTGTCTATTGCACCAAGGGCAAGAAACTAATCTGACAAAATTAAAGGAGACTTCCACCTCTTTATAAAGACTCTTGGTTCTCTTCTGCATTGAAGAACAACTCCGTCCTGTGGGACAGCCAAGGTGTCTTATCAAAGAAATGATCTAACCTCGGAGGCAAGAGTAGAATGGCACCTTTCACCTAGAACCCTGACTTCCTTCTCCTCCTCCTCCCCTGCCCTCCAGGTATCTCATATTAAATAATTTCTTTCCTTTCTGTGAAAATAAACTTGGACATAATAAGGGACTTAATTTCTTTTTGTAGCATTGATTTTGTTTCTTCTTTGGAAATCTATTAATGTACTCATATATATCTGTGCATACTTCACGAGACTGGGGACTGTTTTATTCTTTTATTTGTACTCCTAGCACTTGGCACATAGTAGGCATCTAATAAAGGCTTGCTGTAATGCAAATTTTGACCCATGGTGGGCAACTCTTTTCTACCCAACATTATCGCCTGATTTCTCTTCACACCTTGAAACAGTGGAGTTCTTCGACTGTTTACCTATCATCCCAGGTCATTATATTTTTCCCATAAATCTACCCTTGATTTTCTTCAAAGTTCCTCACTGGTTAGATGATGTGGCCTGCTGCATCATACAACTTTCCATTTGTCCTCTGTGTAATAGTTATTTTCAATTCTTCAGAAATCATTGTGGTACACGCTGGACAGCAGTATTACAAAAGAGCAACTTGAAGTCATTAAAGAACTTTGCTGAAATTCAGTCTACTCTCCTCCTTCTGTTAGAATACTGCTCCTATAGAACAACACTTCTGAAAAAAGTCTTCCTAACTTTTTGTGCTGGCAAAGATTTGGAAACTGAAGGGATGCTTTTCAATTGGGGAATAGCTTAACAAGTTGTCGTACACAATTGTGATGGAATACCATTGTGCTATAATGATGAGCAGGATGCTCTCAGAAAAACCTAGACTTATATGAACTGATGCAAAGTAAACAGAACCAGGAGATCATTAAACACAATAATAGTAATATTCTACAATGATCAGCTGTAAATGACTTGGCTATTCTTTAGCAATACAATGATTTAAGACAATTCCAAAGGAGTCAATGTTATTCACCTCCAGAGAAAGAACTGATGGAGTCTGGCCTCAGACATTTATTAGCTGTGTGACCCCAAGCACTTAACTCTGTTTCCCTCAGTTCCTCATCTGTCAAATGAGCTGGAAAAGGAAACAGCAAACCACTCTAGTATCTCTGACAAGAAAATGCTAACTGGCGTCCAGAAAAGTAGGACGTGATGAAACAAAAACAAAAATCAAGATGTGGTTTATTGTTTTGTGGATTGCCTAGATTTAAGAAAGTGGTGGAGAAAATGTTTGTGATGCAGATTTAGGGGGAAGCTAGTGGCACAGTAAATAGAGTGGTACGCCTGGTGTCAGGAAGACTCATCTTCCTGAGTTCAAATCTGGCCTCAGACGCTTACTAGCTGTGTGACCTTGGGCAAGTCACTTAACTTCTGCCTTAATCCACTGAAGAAGGAAATGGCAAACCACTCCAGTATCTTTGCCAAGAAAACTCCGTGAACAGTATGTTCCATGGGGTCACCAAGAGTGAGACACAACTGAACAAACAACCAACATCTATATAAAAAGTACTATAAGGAAAATCTCCAAGTTCCAAAAATGCAATTGCATCAGAATGGCAAAGAGACAGATGCGAGAGGTATAGGAGTACTGTGGAAGCAGATTTAAAGGACACGGCAATTAATCAGTTACTGAAGTAAGATACAGCAGAATTAATCACAACTTAAATTTTAAATTACTAAGAGGATGGTGGTGCCATTAAAAAAAAACAACTATAAAATAGGGGAAAATCTGGTTTTGTGGAGAAAAAATGGCTGGAAAATATGTATACTGTAAATAATCAATGTTATCTGAAGAAAAGAATATACTAATTAGGAAATAAAAGAGTAAAACAGAATTTCTTAAAAATAGCATCAAAAACAAAATACTCTATGTATATATCACTGTACTAGATCTCAAAAGTATTTTGTAGACTATAAAAGGTCAAAGAGTAGCTTTAAACACTTTAACAGACTTTTCAAAGCTTTCACAATCCCACATACTAGTAGGAAAAGGTGTTATCATTGGGCTACAATGAGTAGATTTTCTGTTATCACTCGGCAACCTCTCCTCCTCTGAAGTTCACTTGATTAAACTTTTTGACCTATTTCTGATCACGGCAGCTGTTATATACCAATCCTCATAGGTCATCCTCCCCACCCTTCTCAAAACAGATCGGCACCAAGCTCACCATCTTCTTCTCCTTGACCCTATCCATTCCCTTCCCATCTTTTCTATTATACTGCCCACCTTAATCACTCCCTTCCATCTTCAATCTCTCCTTATCTACTGTTATTTTTCTTAGTCTCTTCAAAAACACCCAAGTCTCCCTCATCATTAAAAAGCCTTTACTAGACCCTACCATTCTCTTTCTCTCACTGCCTCCTCAACCCTTTGCAATGAGTCTTTCAACCTAATTACAATATGAAATCACTCTCTAAAGTCACTGACAATTTCTTAACAGCCCAATGACATGGTCTTAGCCCTTACTCTTCTCAATCTGTTTGCTGTTTTTGTCTCTGATAACCACTCTCCTCTTGGATGTTCTCTCCTCTTTGAGTTTTCATGACTACTCTTTACTGGTTCTCCTCCTACTTCTCCAATGGCTCCTTTTCTTCTAAGGGCCATGTCTTTGGTCCTCTTTTTTCTTCACACCAACGGTTCTTAGCCTTTTGCGCGTCATGGATTCCTTTGGAAACCTGTGGTCCCCTTCTCAGAATAATGTTTTTAAGTTCATGAAATACATAGTATTAGAATGGAAACAAATTACACTGAAATAAAATTATCAATTTTTTTTCCAAAGTGGACCAATAGTTAAAAAACCAAGTGGACCACAGGTTAAGAAGCCCTGCTTTACACAGACACAGATTTTCTCCCACTCCCCCAAAACTGATATAGTTTTATCAGTGGAAATGGCATTAAAGAAGAAGCATTACCATGTGTTTTGTTGCTGCCCCCTAAAGACCATAGGACCTTTCCATTTGATATGTAGCTGAAATCTTCCACATATTGGCTCTCCCATTAGAACTGAGGGCAAAGTCTGTCTTCCTTTTCTTTCCTCCTCCTTTTTTTTTTTTTGCTTTTTGGAGGAGTGAAGGCAGGGCAACTGGGTTTAAGTGACCTGCCCAATGTCACATGGCTAATAAGTGTTAAGTGTCTGGGATGCTTTTGAACTCAGGTACTCCTGACTCCAGGGCCGGCGCTCTATTCACTGTGCCACCTAGCCATCCTTCTTTCCTTCTTTTCCAAAAAAAATAATTAATATTTAGTTTCCGACATTCACTTCCATAAGAATATCAGTTCTAAATTTTCTCCTTTTCCCTTCCCTTCCTCCTCTCCAAGACAGTATGCAATCTGATACAGGCTCTATATATACATTCATATTAAACATTTTCACATTAGTTGTGTTATCAGTAAGATTCTTGAGTGTAGGAATTGTATCATTTGTTTTTGTATCCTGTCACATAGCAGGCACCTAAAGTCTAGACTGATCAATGCCTATGTAGATGATGGATATATCTATATATTCAGCCCCAGTCTCTCCCTTGAGCTTCAGTCTAACATCACTAATAGACACTACAAATCAGATATCCCAGGTAATATTGCAAACTCAGCATGTCCAAACATAACTCAATTATCTTTTCCCCTCATACCCACCCCTGGTTCCAAACTTAATGATTTCTGTTGAAGGCATTACTATTTTTCCAGCATTCCAGATTGGTAACTATGGCGTTATCCTTGACTCTGCCCTTTGTCTCGCATTATGTATTTAATTTATTGGCAAATTATTCCATTTCTACCTTTGTGACATCTCTTGCATCTGATCCCTTCTCTCTACACACATGGCAATCACCTTAGTTTAGGACCTCATCACTTCTTCCCTAAATTATTCTAACAGTCTCCTAATTGGTCTCGCTACCTCAAGCTTCTCATCATTCCAGTGTATGCTATACTGGTGCCAAAGTGCCTTTCCTCAAATGCAAATCTGACCGTGACACTCCCCTATTTAAATAACTCCAGTGGCTCTTTACTGCCCTTTGGACAAAATATAGACTCCTATGTTTAGTTTTTAGATTTCTTCACAATGTGGCAGCAACCCATTTTTCCATTCTCAATATATAATACTCTTCCCTTCTGCATTTTGCAATGCAGACAACTGGCTTTCTCTCTGTTCCTTTCACATGACACTCCATCTCCAATCTTCAAGCCTTTGCACTGGCTGTCCCTGCTGACCAGAATGTGCTCTCAGCCTCACCTCTGCCTCACGGAATCCTTTTCTTCCTTCAAGATGTAACTCAAACACCACCTTGTAGACGAAACATTTCCTGATTCTCCAACTAACAGCGCCCTGTCTCTCTTACCACCTTGTAAAAAAGTACTTGTTACCTCCCCCAATAGAATGTACCTCCTTTAAGGAGGATTGTTTCATTTTTGTATTAATATCCCCAGTGCCTGGCATGTTTATTGTTGTTGTTGTTATCATTATTATTAAAGGGACCAATACACAAGGACTTTCTGATAAACTTGAATTTTTAAAAACTGCACATAAAAGATGGTAGCAAATATAAACACAAAAGAGGAAAACAATCTTGTAAGAATGGTACCTGGAACACTCAAGAGTGAGCTGTATATGGAGAAAATTCTTTTCAGCAAATAATTCAAAGGGAAGATCAAATTAAGGATTAGACTGATACTTGGGTTTGATGGGACAAGATATTACCTGGCCACCTTCATTTAGTGCAATTCACAGGCTGGGACAAAAAAAAAAATAACTCTTAAGATGCTGAAAAACTGACAGTGGCACAGTGATATAATTCGACCAGCAAGTATTTATTAATACAGTCCCTCCCTCTTTCAAGATGCAAATTAACATTCACCTTCTACATGAAGCCTTTGCTGACCCCTAACTAATGCATTTGCTCCCTAACCCCAATTAACTTATAATTATTCCACATATATTTCTATATGTACCTGTTGCTTCCCTCTTTAGACCATAAGCAACTTGGGGATATTTCATCACCTATATTTCTATCTCTAGCACCTAGCATAGTGCCTGACACACTGTACGCATTTAATAAATGACTGAGTGGTTAAGTGCGACTATATGCTGGGCGGTGTACATACTTAAGCATATACCAATATATAAAATGAATAAGAGTAGTTTGAGCAGGAGGTGCACTAGCAGATGGGTGACTAGAAAAGAATTCTTATAGAAGATAAAGTCTTGTGAAGTCAGCTTCATGTGAAGCTGAGTTTTGAAGGAAATTCCTTTAGAAGGAATTCCAAAAGGTAGGAATGAGGAGGGAATGCCTGGGAGCATAAAGTATAAAAGCGGAGATGGAAGATGGAGTATTGTTTGGGTTAAACAATGGGTAGAGGACAGTATAGCTGGATTGTAGAGAAGGAGGGGGAGTAAAATAAGAAAGGATCACGATGTGAAAAAGGTTTCAATGCCAAAAATAATTTTATATAGCAAGAAGGGTACATGTGCCTATGTGCATACATGCATGTGTATTTATGTCTTTGTGTTTGCTTATCAGATCTGCGTTTTAGGAAAATCAACTTAGTTATTGCATGGAGAATGGATTAGAATGTGAAGAAGCTTGAGGCAGGGAGATCAAAGAGGAGGATTACTATAGCAGTCCAGGAAAAAAAAATGAGACCCCTGAACTAAAGTGATAACTGTGCAAATAAAGAGAAAAACAACACAACAGACTTAAAAAAAAACCACGAAGAAGGCAAAGTTTCCAACTATAGGCTAGTGAATATGACTTCAGTTTGACAGAATTCAAGAAAATATTACATTAAAAGATTAGGTTATGTGGTATTTATGTGGAGAAGTAGTCAGTAAGCACTAGCATGAGTTCATTAAGACTAATGATCCTATGACATCACGGGGAGTGCATTCCAAGATGGGGAATGGTTAATGCCAAGGTACAGAGATAGGAGGCAGTGGAATATTTATGTAAGATACAGAGAGAAGACTGGACTGGTTGGATCATAGCCTGTTGGAAGGGGATTAATACCCAAAGAGTTCAATGTATTGAGGCCAAGTTGTGAAGGACTTTAAAATCGAACAAGAGTTTATATTTTATTTCAGTCGCTTTTCAATCATGTCTGACTCTTCATGACCCCATTTCTTGGGAAAGATACTGGAGTGGTTTGTCCTTTTCTTCTCATATTACAGATGAGGAAACCGAGGCAAAGAGGGTTAAGTGACTTGCCCAAGGTCACAAAGCTAGTGCCTGCATTTAGATTTGAACTCAGGAAGAGAAATCTTCCTGAATTTTGGCCCAGCACTCTATGCACTGCACCACCTAGCTGCCTTTATATTTTATGCTAATGGCAATAGGAAGCTACTAGAGTTAGCTGAGTATATTATGTTCAGATCTGTATTTAAGGAAAATTATTTGGTAGCAGTATATCAGATGGACTGCAACTTAAGAGTCTTAAAGAAGGGAGAAAAATTTGGAAGCTATTGCAATAATCTAGGAAAGAAGTAATGAGGGTCTGAACTGGGGTGGGAGCTGTGTAAGTGACCAGAAGGAATTAGATGGGAGATGCAAAGTAGAAACAGCAAAATTTGTCAACTGGTTGGAGATAAATTTGCAGACTAAATGAAGCTGAAAGTTAAAGGTGATGAATCAGATGATTGGTAAGGATGCTAAAATATGTCAACAAGTTTGAATGATGGATCAAATCAAATAGGGTAAAATTTCAATTTTACACTCAATTTCCTGTTGCCCCCCCCCCCAACCCCTGGTAATTTTTAAGCTAGAGAAAGACTGGCCAAATAATAATCTGGTGGTAAAAGAACTACTGGACTGAAGCTTCAGACAAATGTGACATGGTACCAAAAACACATTGCTGCTATCCTCTACTACAGTTAGTGTCCATAGAAAGAAGAGTGCTGATAATTCTGTTACACTTTGTCCTGGTCAGATGACATCTAGAGTAATGTATTCAGTTCTAGTATTTTAGGAAGGAAATCGACAAGCTGGTCAGAAGAATGCAACCAGAAACCATACCATTCAAGGACTGGCTAAAAGAATCAGGAAATGTTTAATATGAAGAAAAGAAGATCTGAAGAAGACATTATAGCTACAAGTATCTTAAAAGATACCATATGAAAGACAGATAGATGCATTCTTCTTGGCCTCATATGGCAGAATTAGGAGCAATGAATAGAAATTTCAGAGAAGCAGATTTAGGCTTAATGTAGCAAAAAGCTTTCTAATAACTAGACCTATACAAAAGTGTAAGGGCTTGTTTTGAGACACAGTAGACAAGAAGATGTAAAAACTTAAGGCATTATTTGATAACCAGAAGTCTGAATAACCAAGCTAGGCCAAATTAGGCTTTATGATTTAACTTCTAAGGGATGCTAGTAAAGCATTGAATATGTACAAGGCTCTCAGTAGTGTCTTAAAGTTAGAATGAAAGCTCCTTGAGAGTAGAGATTGTTTCATTCCTTGTATTTGTAGCCTCACCACCATAAATAGGGCTTGGCATGCAGAAGGCCATTAATAAATGTCTGAATGATTAAGGTCTAGTCTTTAGCTCTTACAGTCCTTTAGGAAAAGGCAAAATGTCTTATGCAATTAGTCATGGACAAAGTAAAATGTTCATGAATTTTTATATGAGAAATTAAAGTAATAAAAAAGGTATTTATTTGTAAATAATTAAAAATACACCATAATCTTACCTTTAGCTCTGCTTGTATGAATTCTGGCACGAACCCAAACTATTTCATCAGCTTTCTGTACTGTCAGGTCTTTAACTCGAACCAAAATTCGATCTGCATGAAACAAGTTAAACAAGTTAGTAAGTTTGAACAAGTAATCTGCAGTCTAAATCAAGACAATACACCCCCAATCCTATTTCAGCGTAACTATTAGCTTCAGTAATTGGCATAAAACTAGGTGAGTAGTTTTATCCTGTCATCTCTTGATAATTCCTAGGATTTCCTATTTCTTATATCATTACTCTACCAAATACCAAATATAACAAGATTTCAATGATGGCAACAAGGAGAAAACGATTATGTCTTTTTTTCCTACTTAAAAATGTTAAAGTCTACAATTGAAATTAGGACTACAGGGAAATGTACAAAGTAATAATTAAGGGTGAGGTTGGGTATGATGAGGAGCAAAAATGGTTACCAAGAGAAGAGACTGGTTTATTTTATATGTTGAAAAATAAAAAGGTTTGGCTAGTGACCTAGATAGTGACCAAAAGTAGAGGTTCTTAACCTGGGATCTGTAAATGTTTTATAAAATATTTTGATAATTGTATTTAAACACAACTTTCCCCACTGTAATCCTATGTATTTCATTTTATTCACTTAAAACCCTGACGTGATCCACAGACTTCACGAGGCTGTCAAAGGGTTCTATGAAACAAAAAACCAACTCTTGGCAGATAAAACTGTCTGTGGCAAAAATGACGGTGACAATTGGATTAATGCACTTAGTAAGATGCACTAAAGCAGTAGTTCTCAACCTTCCTAATGCTGCAACCTCATGTTGTGGTGACACCCAACCATAAAATTATTTTTGTTGCTATTTCATAACTGTAATTTTGCTACTGTTATGAATCGTAATGTAAATATCTGATATGCAGGATGTATTTAAATTGAACATAACCCACAGGCTGAGAACTGCTGCACTAAAGGGTTAAGTAGGATTAATATAAAATAATGGTTTTTATCTGCAGATTTTGCCAATAGTGTACAATACTGTATGGATACACAATTGTATGTGATCTGATCTCTACTAGACTGCCCAAGGGATTCATGACATAACAAAGATCAAGAACCCCTATATCAGACAATGATAACTGGTACAATCTCAGTTTTGGGTGGCCTTGGATGAAGAACCATCTTTGATTTATTCTACATTATTACAGTCTATACACTGACTAACCTGAGCATGATAAAAACATGGCTTAAGTTATTATGCCACCTATTACACATATTAGGAAACCCAATCTAGACCAGAAAATCCATCTGGTCTGAACTAAAGGACTCTTACTATTAGTGCAGAGGAATTGCACTACATATATATATATATCAATCCACATAAATGAACAAATAATCAGACATCTCAAGCCTATGTTGGTTTTTCAGTGTGGACTTGTTACTTCAGCTCCCTCTAGCAATTAAATTTTTTAACTTATCTAGAGCTTTTGTTGTTGTGCTAAAACTGCATTATCTGGATGCTTGTTTATCCTCTTAAATTTCAAGCAAAAATTTATTTCAATTTATGTTTGAGATGTTCCTGATTAAAAAAAAAAAGACTCTAAACACACTGGGTTAATAGGAATTAGTGAATCATTTTATAAAATAAAAATACTTCTGGGAAGCAATAAGAGGATCCTGACTTGTCTTTTTTTGGAGGTGCTTAGTAGAAAGCTCAGGCAAGTCCCTACCTTTACTCTGTCATCTTGGCTCTGCCCTGTCTTATTTTTTAATGGTAAAGTAAACTTTGCCTATCATTTTTTGAAAATCAGGGCCCAACTATACACCCACAACTACCCACCAACCCCACTTCATTTTCAGTTTTTATATAGTTCTTTTTTTCCAACTGTATGCAGAGAAAACCACTCACATTAATCTAGAAAGAGAAAACAAAAGCAGGAAGACAGGGATAACATCCTCTGACTCAATCAAAACATACTTATAATTATGAAAAGGCTCCTTATTCTCAAAGGTTTATTATATTGCCTAAGAGAAGCAAAGCAGTCAACATCACATGCAACACTGAAACTGTAATTACAGTACTTCACTCTAACACAAAGTACATAAGCACAAATCTTATATTTTGGTATAAATATGCTTCTTTACAATTTCTTTCCTCTTTTGAAGATCATAAAGAGCCCTGGATTTGCCATTGGTGGAACACATGGTCTCTGCCACTTAGTTTCTTGTGACCCTGAACAAATCATTTAACCTTTCTCAGCCTCAGTTTCCTTATCTGCAAGATAAAGGAGTTGGACTAGCTGTCCTCTAAGATCCCTTTAAGACCTAAGCAATACTATGATCCTTCTACATAGAGTACACTCACATAAGCAAGAGGCAGAAAAGGGAGTTAATTTCTTGAGAGCTGAACAGTTTTCACAGCCAAAAGTAAAAAAAGAACAGATCAATGAGTCAAAACAACATTTTTTGAAACTAGCACTTCCTAGACTTGAGATCAAATCTACTGAGGTCTATTTCCAACTGGACTAAATCATTATTTCTCCTTTGTGTAGATTTAGTCAATAGTAGACAAGAAAGGGAACAAAGGCAAAACAGCATAACCTCTTACTAGAAAAATTTATGCAGTTGAAAAGGAAAAAGTTACAAAAAGGTCAAGGTTGGAATAGTAACGAGTAGGCAGCCAGACAGATGAAGAAGTATGAAGCCAACGAAATACAAAATGAATTCACTAAGAGAGAACTTTGAATAGTTGATTGTTTAGCTGACAGTTCTGGAGATTGAAAATTCCCAGGGGGTTTTGGCGAGCTGTGGAGACAGGAGACACACTTCCTTCTCCTAAAATCTGACCTACATTTAGTATATGAATTCGAAAAAACTATAGTAGCAAGTATGATACAATTATATATGAGATGGCATTAAAAATTAAGGTTGAATAAATGAACTCTGAGGTTTATTTCAAACCTAAGATTTTATGATTCTACAACTTTAGAAAATATAAAACTAGGGGCGGCTAGGTGGCGCAGTGAAGACAGCACCGGCCCTGGAGTCAGGAAGACCTGAGTTCAAATACGAGCTCAGACATCTGACACACTCACTAGCCATGTGACTCTGGGCAAGTCACTTAACCCCAACTGCCCTACAAAAAAAAAAAAAGAAAATATAAAACTAGCATAGGGAATGACTTTACTGATTGGTTATATCAGGTACACTATAGGATTAAGTAAATTTGGAAGGGAAAGTGAATTTGTGATGAGGGAAGAGAGTAAGTTCAAAAGGATGTAAATAAAACTATGAATGTCCTATATCCTAAGAGTACAAAATTCTTGAGCAGTTCTCTTATTTGAAGCATTCAGCTGTCTAAAGATGTAGTAGCAGTTTTAGTTTTACAAAAATATTCACAGATATAAATCCATGTATCAGGCAAAAGAAGTAATTAATAAAAACAAGTTATTAATAAAGAGAAACGAAAAGAATTTTTTTAAATCAAACTTTTTATTGGGCAAAAAGTTATAGAAAAAGCAGAATTCAAATGAGAAAATCAGATTTCAAAGGAAATAATCATGAATTGGGGTCAATTTTTAATAGCAAGCTAAAGACTAAATTAATGAAAAAAATCTCAAGATAACACTTTTACTAAAGTTACCATGGCATACATTTAAACTACAGTATCATCCCCAAATATTTTGAATTAAACGAAATGAGAATATGGGAAAGACTTACTAAATTGAAAGCAGGCAGAAATAATCATAATTGTATCTAAAGAGGTATGTGCTTAGAGTAGGCAAACTTTGTGAAGAATCCAAAGTAAATGGATTTGAGTAAATTAACTTTAAAATATCAACACTCCTAAAAATATTTACTACTTCCCTTCCATTTAATAATGCTAAGTTCTCATTTGAAATACCAAATGTTTCTGCAAGTGGGACCTTACTTTATTATCTTATTTTAAATCAAAGATCCACAATGGGATTATGAATATATTTTAATATCTTTTTAATAGGATATAACATAGTATGATTCACATTTTCCAATTAGACCTTTTATTGCTCTTAGGATAGGCTTGTACAACAACCACTAGAAGGAACTTTATGAGAGATCACCTATTCCAGAGGAGTCATATCTACCACACTTCTGAGTGCTGCAGATTAAAATGTAACTGGGAAATATTTAACAAACAAACAAACAAAAAAATACAACAAAACACACATGGTTTTCTAAGTCAATACATGCCCACAGGGATCCCATATATATGGTTTAGTAAACCAGTTTCTATTTGAATTTAATACTACTGATCTAGTCCAAATTCCATTTTTCCCCCCTTAAAAAAAGATGAGGAAACCGAGGCCCAGAGAAGGAAAGTGACTTTCCCAAGTCACACAACTAGTGACAGAGCAAGGATCTGAATTTAGGTTTTGAGACTATAAATACAGCATTATTTCCATTGTATCACAGAATTTAAAACACATTTTCTTTGCATTAGGTAAGAAAAAATTTAATCTTTACAAAAAATAGTAACTAACCTGGTTTCTCTTGTGACTGTATCATTGAAGATATTCCATATCTTTCTTTAGCATAATCCTAAATTAAAAAAAAAGATTTTGTATGTTATGTCTTTACACTGAAAATGCCAAATCATACAGCAAGTCAATATATTTTTTTTAAATGAACATAAAAATAGATTTAACATTTAGTACTACTTTGATTCAGAAATTCAGAATCTAAGAATTCCCAGAGGTATAATAAAAGAAAAGGCTAAGCCAATATATGCCCTGTTTAGAAAGGAACATGGCATATCTTTCCACCAGTAGAACCTAAATATTATTTAATACTAAACACACATTTATTAATATCTAGCATTCACATGTTTTAAAGTTTGCAAATCACTTTATATGTATTTTTGAGATCCTGACAACAATCCTGTGAGGTAGATGTTACTCTTATCTTCATTTTACAGAAGAGAAAATCAAGGTTAAGAGATTAAGTGCCTTGCCCAGAGCCACATAGCTATTGTTTGAGGCAAGATTTGAAATCAAGTCTTCTTGACTCCCAACTCCAATTCTTGATCCACTGTGCCAAGCATAAACTTATGTACTTTAATGTTTGCTCCAAAATGTGTCACACTGTTTAAAAGTAGTGAAATAAATTCCTATATGCTAGGAGGAAGACAAGTAGCACAGATTAGTCTAGCTAGATTACCTTATTAGCTTCTTCTTATTCCCGAAATAAGTATTTAAAGACTTAGAACCAATTTTGGAGGAAACTCTTTTGAGTTTCAGATTTCTATATAGGCCTGAGATCTGACATATTTAACATAATACTTATGCTTTTCCCTTTAAAACACCAAAAGATGTCTCACCTCCTAATTTTTATTTAAAATGGCCCTTTCACAGAAAACAAGTCATCATACACTATAAGGTTCATGATTTTTGTGTTACTGATTTCATGACCTCAAACTTGTATCAATAGACTTGCTGTGTTTGTAAAGCTATATCAAAAATCAAAAGGAATTCTCCTTAGTTTTGTGACAATGTAAATAGTAGGTATTTCTAATGTAACTTGTCAATTTCTGTCTAGTCATTCTATTGCTGTTAGATAAAACATGGCTTATTATAAGAAAAGGGAAATTCACCCCCTTTTATCCACACAGAACCTTGAATTTTTTAAGTCAAGAAACCTGGACCATATGCATATATACAACCACAATGCTAAATGCATAATTCAAACCTTTCATTTTCACGAGCATCAAAACTACAACCACATTAGAGCTAAATTTGCAAGTAGCCACAAATCCCTCTATGCCCTAGTAGGGCTCTGGGAATTTGTGTGAGCTGGATTAACATTCAATCAAGAAATTATTATGGAGAATAGCAATTCCCATTTACATAGATAGCACCTATAAACTTTAAAGCACTCTTCTCATTATTATGTGAGCTCATTTGTACAAATACTAATTTTATAACTGAGGAAAGTGCAAAGAGATTAGGTCACCTGGCTAGGATCACCAAGTATCTTAGCCAAAGAACTAAAGTCCAGCTTTTTTCAGGGCGTCTTCTTATGCCTGCAATATCTTCATATTTTAAGAACACTATTCCACACAGAGGTCAAGTCAGCAAGCACTTATTAAATATCTACTATACGCCAGGTTCTAAGTGTTATACATATGGTACAATTTTGGAATCTAAAGAGATTTAATAGTGCCACTTTTGATTCAAATGTTCAAAAGCCTAAGGGAACTGAGATGCGCTATAAAGGAAAAGGCTATGTCTACACAAACACCCTGTTTAGAAAGGAACAAGTCATTTTTCTTTACCATCAGAACATAAGTACCATCTAGCACACATTTATTAGTAATAGCTAGCATTTACAAATGGCTTAAGGTTTACAAATGATTTTATGTGTCACCTTTGATCCTGACAACAATCCCATGAGGTAGAAGGTATTATCTGCACTTTACCTATAAGAGATTAAATGCCTTGCCTAGAATCTCACAATTATCGCACAGCTTTGTGAATGACAAAGGCACTTTATTAAATTTATTATCTAATCATAACTTTATGAGAATAGGAGAAAAGATTAAGATACTCTAATAGTAGCACAAAAATGCACAAGGGGTTGCCAGTCTCGTTTAAATCTTTTCAGTTTTGCAAAAGGAGGATGGATGGTGGTGTGTTCCTGCCACAGCACCAACTTTAAGAAAGACATTTCATCTCAGTTTCTAATGCTGGAAAAATGAAATTAACACCTCTGATAAGTCCTGGAGAAATTGCAGTTATGGGTGTGAAAATTCAATAATTAAGTTTGTTTTCTTTTTAGAACCAATAGTATTGAATACAGCTTGAAGGGTCGACTTTCAAGTGCATTTGGGGGGTACAGTTACCTCCTCCACAGAGAACACTTTTGAGAGTCAGGGGGTGTGGGTGGTTTGGGCAGAGGGCAGAAGTATGGACCTAACCCACAGAGGGATCAGTGGAGCTGCAGGTGTCTTACTTTTTTCTTATAAGGATATGAGTGTGTGGGTTAGGCGTAAAGACCCCCATGTGTTTTGGGGGTATGTAAGCACCCCCCATGTTTGTTGGGGGACAGATAAGGACGTCCGTATGTGTTTAGGGGGGCTGATAAAGACTCTAGCATGTGTTTAGGGGGGTTAAGGACTCCCGTTGTGTATTGGGAAGGTGGTTAAGGACCCGCATGGTCGGGGTCATTCTGTAAAAAGCACCCACAGGCATACAGAAGCCCACACACAGCCACGCTTTAGGGCGGGTTCCTCCTGGTCCGGGACTCAGAAGGCCTTGTGGAGAGAAGGGAGTCACTGAGGCTATAGATAGCGAGTAGGCCCCAAGGCCTTCCTGGCCTGGGCTTCACGGTGACCCTCAAGGGCAGGGCCCGCCTCACCCTTCTCCCCCACCCCTCAGAGCAGGTCCGCCCAGACGACCTAGTCCTCCCGGCCCCAGAGAAGAAGGAAACCCACTTCCGCCGCCTCCATGATCTCCCGCGGCTTCTCCTGACTCTGGCGGCTGGCGCTGGGCATCGGGAACGACTGGACTGTGGCGAAACGGCCACGCTTGCTCACCGGCTTCCGTAACTCGTGGACGAAGAGCTTCTCGCTCCCCCCGCCCCACCTGATCCTGCTCCCACCCCCACGGCTCTTCAGACACGCAGCACACGCACTCACGTTGCCCACGTCGGCGCCACCGCCGCTGCGCGTGTCCGTCTGAAAAGCTCGCGAGACGGACCTACCTTCCTCATTCTCTCGCGGTCTCTAAGGGACCAAGAATGGGAGGGAGGCGGGGCCGAGACCTCTGGCTATTCCGCGACCCTCGTGGGCTGCTGCGGGCGGGGTGCACGGGAAGGTGTGCGTGATCTTGAGCTGAGCGTTTTCTCGCGGGATTTCCTTGAAAGGGGGAATTGGGGGAGTAGAAGTTACGGCTGTAAGTGGTGGTCGCTCAGTGTTTTGGGTGTCTGGGTCTAAGAACCTGAAATTGTTTTCAACACGTTGATCTCCCCATTCATTTCTTACCGCTAAATCCAGTAATGTTCTTGAGTCCTTTATCTACAGTTTTTGATACTGCGTGCAAATCCTTTTTAGAGATACTATGGGGGTGGGGGTGAGGGTGGAAACACTCCTCCTGTTCTGCTCCCCTCCCCCAATTTTCTCCTTGCAGGTTCCTAGCTCTCCTCCAACCTTCTAACCCTGGGTGCCCCTGCATGCCCTGTCCTGGCTCCTCGTCCTCTCGTGGGAGTCTCATCTACTCCCTAAGGATTAAGTCTTTATGTAGATGTGCCTATCCAAATCTATGTGTCTAGCCCTTACCTGTCCCCTGAGCCCCATTTCTCTTGTCATTCATCCAAGGAATATTACAGGAGGCTCAGGTTCTCAATCACGGTGACATCCTCCCTTCTTTTCTCACTTCCTATATGCGATCATTTGCCAAGTCTAGTAAATTTCACCTCCACCACACCCCAATCTGTCAATAAATATTAACCACCTACTACGTGCCAGACCTGTGTTAAGTGCTGGGGATATAAAAAGAAACAAGACAGTTACTCTAGTCGCTTTCTCTCCACTGATGTAGCCACCACTACTTCAGGCTCTCATCACCTTTTACTTGGGCTACTTCAATAGTTTTGTAACTGGTTGTCTTGCCTCAAGTGTTTCCTCAAATTCATTTCCCAAAGGGCTATTGAAGTGATATTCCACAGATATAACCATGTCACTCTCAAGAAATTCCAGAGGCTCTGTGTTGGCTCCAGAATCAAATTCAAACTCCTTTGCTAAAAGGACCACAACCTAGTTCCAAACTACCTTTCCAAACTACCTTATCATGCCGTACTCCAATAAAAAAAAAAAAATCTATCGAGTACCTAATATATGCTATATATACACTGGGGATACATACTGTATATGCACTGGGCATATAATTAATAGAGACAGCACAAAAGGCAGAAGGGGGAAGAGCATTTCAGGGAGGACCAGATTGAGGAAGAGATCTTGTTCCGTGGAATTGAAAGCAGTACCCCCTTCATATACTTTGTTCTACGAAGACTGGCAGTGTTTCTCAACAAGCTGTTTGATCTCTTGTCTTCATGCCTTTGCAGGGAGAGGCCGTCCCCCATGTCTGATAATGCACTTTCTCTTCACCTTTGCTTTTTAGAATTCCTTCTTGTTGGTCACTGTGGTCTTACCCTTCATCACCCCATTTGGGATTTTCTTGGTAAAGATACTGGAGTGGTTTGCCATTTCCTTCTCCAGTTCATTTAACAGATAAGGAAACTGAGGCAAATGGGGTTAAGTGACTTGCCCAGGTTCACACAGCTACTAAGTGCCTGAGGCCACATTTGAACTCAGGAAGATGAGTCTTCTCGACTTCTGTCCCAGCATTCTATTTACTGGGTCACCTAACTACCCATTCTTAAAATTTCTAGTTTCCTTCCAAGTTAAGCTCAAAAGCCACCAACTATTTGAGAGACTTTTTCTGATGCTCTAGCTGCTATGCCTTTGCCCTAAATTGCATTGTGTTTATTCTTAGTATACCTACTTATACACAACATCTCTTCCACAGAATGTAAGTTGATGGCAGAGACTGTTTCATTTTTGTCTTTGTATCTCCAACCCCTAAATAGTGCCAAGCACAGCAAACACTTACTAAATGTTTGTGAATTGATTCTTCACCATTGTCTTCTGCTAGTGTTTTGTTTTCACATGCCTTGCGTCATGTGAGAAAGCACTGGTGAAAGGGAGCAAAAAAAGAGAGGTGTTGGTCTTTGATACAACCTGATGATTGAAAAATAGAAAATCTATTAAAAATACATAAGTATTAGCAGTAAGGTAGAACCATAAAGGCAAATGGTTGCAGGACAAAAAAAAATTGACACTTTTGTGCTATTTACAGTATATTTGGATTTGTTTGGGAAAGAAATGTGAAGAGTTGGGTGAAAAAATGGATAGGAATCCCAAGAAAGTCCTTATAGAAGAAGATTTTCTAAGTGTCATAAACTGGTCTATGCTGCAATAACCCTGGTAAGCACTCAGTGGTTACTCATTTATGTTGACTGGTTTATGAGAAGAGAGCTGCACTAGATATCACAAGAATCCACATTTATATGCTATAACTTGTTCATTCATTCCCCAGTTAATGGGTATCCCCTCAGATTCCCATTCTTTGCCACTTTAAGCAGAACTATAAATATTTCTGTACATCCTTAGAGTTTGTTGTGCTTAGGACTAATCCATCTCTTAGTCTACTTCCCCTCCAATGCTCCCTCCCTCCTTCTCCCCTTTCCTCCCTATTTCTTTGTTGAGTAAAATGGATTTCTGTATTCCACTCTGTGTGCATCCTTTCTTTTGACCAATTCAGATAAGAGTGAGGTTCAAATGGCCACTCCTCTTAGAGGTGTACTTGTGCATTCTGATTATGTGAGATGATTTCCCCTAACATTTCTCCCCTACCCCCACTGTTTATTCTTTTTCGGTTTTGCTTTATTTATTTTTGAAGTCCACATTCTCTCCCTCCCTCCATCCCTTCCCCACCCGTTGAGAAGGCACACTATATGACATAAATTATACATGTGAAATCATGCAAAACATATTTCCATATTAGCTATGTTGCAAAAAATCAAGAAAAATGGAGTAAAAATTATACTTCAATTTGCACCCAGAATTAAAAGATCATCAAGACATAACAGAACTACTTCTAGATCTTATCTAATTTAACTCCCTCTCTGAACTCTGTTGATGACAAAATTCAGAGGGGACACGTCACATTTCCCCAGATTTGAATATAAACAGTTTATTCTTGTTTAGTCCATTATCGTTCATTCACACCTACCTTTTTATATTTCTATTGATTCCTGTGTTTCTACCTCACAGTTGCTTTGCTGCTCAGATCTTTTCCTTAGGAATACTCTATTTCATTAAAGATTCATTTTTTTCTCGATAGCACTATTCTCAAGTTTTGCTTAGTAAATTAGTCTTGGCTATAAGCCCATATCCTTTGCTTTCTGTAATGTCATATTCCAGGTTCCCTGCTTCTTTATAGTAGTGGCTCCTAAATCACATAAGGTCCTGATTGTGATTCCTCAGTACTTAAATTCTTTATTTCTGGCTACTTGTGGTACTTTTTCTTTGACCTAAAAGCTCTGAATTTTGGCAGTGATGTTCCTGAGAGTTTCCGTTTGGGTTTTGTTTTTTTAGGAGGTGATCAGTAAATTTTTTTTCTATTTCCACTTAATATTCTAGTTCTAAGAGTTTTCTTTTACGATTTTTTGAAATATTATGTCTAGTCTCTTTTTTTGGCAATGGTTTTCAGATAGTACAATGATTCTTAAATTTTTTCCCCTCAATCTATTTTCTAGGTCAGTTTTTGCTAGGAGATACCTTACATTTTCTTCTATTTTTCCAGCCTCTTGACTGTATTTTAAAATTTCTTGTTGCCTCTTGAAGTTATTAACTTTTCTTTGGTCCATTCTGATATTCGTGGAATATATTGCTCAGGCAAGGTTTTGCACTTCTTGTGCCAACCTGTTAATTCCCTTACATCTCTCATTTCTTTGCAATTTTTCCCTCAAGTACTCTCATTTAATTTATAAACACATTTTTACTCTTTTTTACTCTTCATTTCTTCCAGGAAATCTATCTGTGCCCAGGATTTGTTCTCCCCCCACCCCCCAGGTACTACTTGTAGATGTTTTGGACTCATTTCCTTTTGCATTTGTGTCATGAACATCTCTGCTACCATTACAGCTCAGTACGGTGTGATTCTTTTTTTGTTTGCCCATTCTTCCAGCCTACTTTCTGATTTGGGACTTGATATCAGGGCTGGGCTCTGCCACACTTCTAGGGGGAAGTCCGGGTTGGTTCTATTGCTGCTTTCTTGGGGGCATTGAGGGTTGTTATTTGAGAATCCTAGGGACATACTGGGGACATGCAAGCTTTTAGTGCTCCCCAACTGGTCTGATCTAGGGCAAAGTCTGGTCTGAGCCCTCTCCTGGTCTGAGCCCTCTTAAGTCCCCCTCTCTCCTCACTCAGCAATAGTATTCTGCTGCTAGACTCAGTCAGTTAGAAAATATCGGAATTGTGAAGTGACTTTTGGTCTGGGATTCTTGCTCTGATTATTTCTCTGCAGGCTGGAGTAGATGCTAGAAGAGACCCTGCTCTGAGCTTTGGGCCTGATCTGTACACTACTACTATTACTGGTTCTGAACTTCTTTCTTTTATATACACAGCTCAAAGCTTCCATACAGGGGATGCCTCTCCCTTGTGGGGGCTTCACCCCTGGAACTGGGTATTAAGTGATAAAGCTGTCAGTTGGCACCTGTCCCTGTTGTGGTGTCCCAGTATGTGTCCAGTGGAGCCCCAGTATGGTCTAGGACCTCTTCTTGCCCAAGTCTGCAGCTTCTTCCAACGTGCTGCAGTGTACTATGTGCAGCGTGCTCCTAGCCTAACCCTTCTCCCATGTCCAAATACCTCTCTGTCTCTTTCTCTGTGCTAAGCTGGGTTGCACAAATGGCTCATCATGACTTTTTCTTCATGTCTCCATCAAGAGTCTGTCTGGTGCATTTTCTAGTTCCAGTCCTAGGATTTGGGGGTGGGGCAGGAATTCCCAGCATTGCTTCTTAAAACTCCACCATTTTGGCACCTACCCCTATTCTATGATTTCTACCCTAGTAATTTTACCCTAGAGGCAGCCTAATGTCTCTTTTCGCTGTAATACTGCACTTTTCTCATTAGATTCTTCTTTTTAAAGTCTGAATAACTTCTTGGCCCCTGATTCATCATTTAGAGCAAGCTTTTTTTATACTCAACATTAAAGGTAACTCATTTCTCATGCCTTTCCTATCACCTAAACGGATGATGCCCTTTCCACTGGCCTTTGTGGTAGACTTTCCCATGGTTTTACAATGTGCAGCTGCTACTAGATACCAACTGCATTTCTGCTGAGTGAATTGCCTTCCCTTGTCTTGTTTCTGTATAGTTGATTGTCTTCAACATTTTATGTGAGTTGTAAACATACTGGGTGGAAACTGTATTCAATGAATGACAAATAGTAAAATGAATAATAAAAACGTACTGCCTCATAAAATAAAAATGAGTAGGGCTTCTATTCTAAAGAAAAGTAAGGAAAATATATCATATATTATGAAAGTAACAGTTGCTTCTTTTTTCTCAAAATATTCTACTTTGAAACTCCAAAATCTTTGTCTTTTTTATCCTTCTTCCATTCTTTCCCATCAATAATCTGCTTTTCTCCTTACCCACTTTCATAATTTCTATAGAAAGTACAACTATTCTGTAGTTGAGAAGTGTAATTATGATGGAATGACTGGATCTTTTCTCTAGTGTGCTGAAGTTAGAGGGCTCTTAAAAGACATATTTCTTCAGCAGCTTAGTTAGCAAGAATAATTAGTTAAAAGCTATAGAGGCAATGTGGTATTGGATAATCACGGAAAGCAACCAGAGCTGAATGATGAGTCTGGATGAGTCACCAAAAACAAACAAAAAAACCCCCAAAACCCCAAACCCCAACCCTTTTAAAAATTGATGATGGGCTTTAGAGTTGAGAATATCCAGGTTCTAGCCCTCCCATGGGTAAGTCACTTATTAATGGCCCAAGAAACTCTCCAAGATAATTATAGGAAAGTTCTCAATCTGCATTGGTGGAAGGAGTCACCATGCCAAAAGTTGCCTTTGGTACTCTAATGGTAGATCTGTTATCTCATCATTGTGAGCCCTTTAACAATGCAAATCATAACTCTTCTATGCCTTTTCATCTTGTGCTAGTGTTGGATTACTAAATGTCTTCTTTGTATTCTGCATCTTTAAAGGAAATCTCCACACTGGGAATCTCTCCCAGAGATGAAATTATAGGTTTGGCTTCCAAAAAAGGAAAACTACCAGATGTCTGACAGGGGTGACCTCTTCTCCCACCCTGTCCTTGTCTCGTCCACCTTAGTGGACTCCCCAACAGAGGCCAATATCCTGGAGTCTCTATCTTCTCCCCTAGCGTGCCATGTTGTCTGTCTTCTTCCTACCCAACCCTAAGATTGCATTTTATGCTATGAGCATTGAGTGAGGTTTGTATTATCTGCCTAGGTATGAAAATTCCCAGTTAGATCTTTGCCCTAGTCATTCAAGCCGGGGATGTTAGAGTAAATTTGAGTTCTCCCCCATTCTTTTTGCCAAATTAAATTAGTTACCTGGGCCTACCATTTTTTTTTCTTCACAACATTATTAGGATTTAACATTTTGTAGAAACTAGGTTTTTCCGCTGTTATGGGGAGGAAACAAGAGACCACTCAGGGTTCAACTCAGGTGCTATAATCTTCCAGTAGAATTGTAAACTCCTTGAGAAGAGGCACTATTTTCATTTTATCTTTATCACGTATGCTACTTTGCTTGGAGTAGGTACTTATAAACATTGTTGTTTGTGAATTTCTGACTTCTATATAATATAGTAGGTACTTAAATTTTTTTTTTGGAGGGGGGAAGGAGTGACAATTGGGATTAAGTGACTTGCCCAAGGTCACACAGCTAGTTAAGTGTCTGTCAAGTGTCTGAGGTTGCATTTGAACTCAGGTCCTCCCGACTTCAGGGCAAGTGCTCTATTCACTGCACCACCTAGCTGCCCCTTAACAAATATTTTTTGATTGAGTAATTGAACTAGCAGAGTTCAAGGACAGGAATAATTGGCCAAATGTCTGATATTCCATTTAGATATATAGGAAGTAGAAGGGCAGTAGAGGATAAACTATTGGACTTGGAGCTGAGAAGACCTGGCCTCAGATCCTTTTTGTGATACTAGCTGTTATGTGATCAAGGGAGAGTAACTTACACTGTCTTGCTTTGCTCATCTGTAACATGGGGAGAACTATGTCTGTAATACCTATATAACATAGTTATTATGGGGATCAAATAATATAGTGCACGTAAAGTGCTTTAGAAATATACAAATGCCAGCCATTATATTTTGAAAGTGATTACCAGCCTTATATTAGTTTGGTGTCTTAAATCACTGCCTGAGGAATAATGAATTATTTTTTAGAAGTAGCTCAAAAGCAAATCATATCAACTCAATTTAATTTAAAAATGTATGTATTACCTAGCAATCAAACAATAAGCATTTCTTCAAAGACAAAACTGAAGCAATCTCTGCCCCAAGAAGCTTATTCTCTAGCAAGAGAAACAGGATAGATAGATAGATAGATAGATAGATAGACAGATAGATAGATAGATATAGATATAGATAGATATAGATAAAATATAAATGTGAATACATAAATACATACAAAATTGTGAGGTAAGCCACATACTAAGATCCTACCCTAGCCAGGTTAGGCTAGTCTTTCTCTAAAAGGTATTATAACTGGTCAGAGCATTAAGACCTGGGTCTCTGGTGTAACTTCTCATCATCTGAGTACAAAAACAGTCAAGATCTGAGGGGATGGAGCTCTTTCCTCAAACTCTGGACTGCATACCTACAGCATGACTGTCAGATGTGAGGAGGGAGTGCATTTCAACCACCATTAACCTTGGCTCAAGAAGAGTAAAGACAAAGTACTTTTGACAAAGGGCTTGGAACTGCTAGCTGCAAGGGTCAGGAAAGCTCTAATGTGGCTCTTGAAGTGAACTTTGAAGGGAATTAGGAATTCAAAGAGGCAAAAGTGAGGAGGGAGAACCTTCCAAGCATTAGGGATTTGTCTTTAGTGCACAACTGCCTCCCTTTCCATCACTGCTGCTATTTCTTGCACTGTCAGCACAAAACACAACTGAACCACGGAGGAAGGCTTCCTATGGCATGTGACCAGGCCTGATAAAAAGTGTAGAACTAGTACAGGTGAAGTAGACAATGACCACTCTTACTATTTTGTTGGGGAGGGGAACTTCACAGTGGCTCAAAAGATGGTGAAGAGGCTGGCAGGGAGAAGCAGGTCAGTGCTTTTAGATTCTCTTCTCCTGCATGACCACCATGATGAGAAAGGCAAGATGTTTTTTCACCCACTGAGGGCAGTAAGATGGTATGTTGTTGCCACTCAAACAGAAACCATTCAGAATTGCTAAAATAAAAGGAGTCTTGTTGCTTAACTCACAGCAATCTAGAAAAAATGTAGAATATTAATGTTGAAAGAATTCTTTTTAGAGGTGATTTAGTTCAACCCCAACTGAAATAAGAGCCTTTGCAGCTTCCCCAAAAAGTAGCCAGCTAGCTTCTGCTTGAAGACATTCCGTAATGGGGAATTCACTAAATCCATTGGTAACTCATAATATCTCATAATTGCTGGGAAGTGTGAGAAATTAATTATTTCTCTCGTCTATTTAATAATTATTGTATCAGGACCAAGGTTTTTCCCCTTTTCTATTTCCTCATCCAAAAACTAACCAGTGTGGGAAATCTGTCTTAAAGACTTATCCCAGGTCAACATATAATCAGAGAGTAGAAGAAATTCTAAGTTTGGGCTAATGGGTGTATTACTGCTTATTATGTTTGCTCAGATACATCTGGAGAAGTGTTTTTTCTCCCTTTTGTCAAGACAAGTGATAAGGAAATTGATGTCTCTTTGACCAAGATTTGGGTGATCTAAGTCATGTACCCCAAGACCCTCATTTTAATATAGTCCACCCCCCTTTGTGTTAACCAGTCAGAGTTGATTGCCACCCCTCAGGAACGCCTCCTCTTTGAAAATCATATAAACTTAGAAGTCTTTGATCTAAGAGAGATGGCCAAATGATCATCCTTTTATTGATAATGTGCTGGCCTTATTAATAAAATAATTAGATTACCCAGAAATTATGTCTCTTGGAATTTTGTCCTCATCAGAGAAAGTCCTCTTTGTTTTGAAATGAAATCTGTCAAGCTGTAAATTCCATCCATTCATATTAGTTCTTCCTTCTTTGGAGCAAACAGAACAAGACAAATTCTTGGACTCAGGAATCCAGAACAATTCATTTTCTGAGGTTCTCTGTTGTTTGGGAATAAAATGATGTCTTTGTATTATTGCCCCAAACACAGAAATTATTGGTCTTGAACTTCTTGCTTTCCATTCAACAAAAACTTCTCCTTTAACCATTATTTAAAGTCCTTTGTGCAGTATGCCTTCCCAGGTGATCAGATTTAAAAACTGTCTCTTCCCATATGTCCAAGAAAGATGTGAAAACCCATCATGAATGAAATGTGTCATATCTTCTTAGAATTTAAATTGATAGATGATAAAAATTATGATTGTTTTCTGTAGTCTGTCACCAGAAAAAAAATTCATTATCATCTAGCTTGAAGAGAGATGGTTCTTTTTCTTTATGAAAGCTTAGTGCTAGGTGATATAGTAAACAGCTAGATGGTGCCAGTGGATAAAGTGCTGCGTTTGGAGTCAGAAAGACCTGATTTCAAATCTGGTCTCAGATGCTTACTAGCTGTGTGACCCTGGGCAAGTCTCTTTACCTGTAAAATGGGGATAATAATAGCATCTACCTTGCAGTGATATTGTGAGGATTAGATGAGATAATATTTGTAAAACACTTAGGGCCTGACACAAATGCTGCCCTTTCTCTTTTATGCCCTTCTTCTTCTTCTTCTTCTTCTTCTTCTTCTTCTTCTTCTTCCAGCGGTCAGGATTAAGTGACTTGCCCAGGGTCACACAGCTAGTAAGTGTCAAGCGTGTGAGGCCAGATTGATTTGAACTCAGATCCTCCTGACTCTAGGACTGGTGCTCCATCCACTGTGCCACCTAGCTGCCCCTATGTCCTTCCTTAAAAAAAAATTAATACCACTTGTTTTTGCATTGTATTACTTTCTGAGTCTATCCTTCCCCTTTTCCTCTACTTGGTATGTCCCTCCCTCACAACAAAGAATAAAAAAAGGAAAGAAAAAAGGCAGTTCAGCAAAATCAACATATGTATTAAAAAGCTGACATTATGTACAACAGCATTTACCCATTAATTCCCTACCTCTGCAAAATATAGGTAGACATACTTTTTCTCAAATTTTCTCTGGATCTAAGCTCAGGCATTATAATTCCATTATAATTCCAAAGAGATCAGCTTCATTTCTTTTTGTTCTTTCCATTTATACCCCTATAATCATTGCCTAGAATTTTCCTGGTTCTGTTCACTTCACTCAACCATTGGTTCATGCTTCTCCGAATTCTTAATATTCACCATTTCTTACAGTGTAATAATATTCCATTACATTTATATACCACAATTTATTTAGCTGTATTTATGGGCATCAACTTTGTTTCTAGTTCTTTGTTGCTACAAAATGTGCTATGAATGTTTGATATTGGATGTTTCTGACTTTGACCTTGTTGGTACATATTTTGGCCCTAAAATCTTTGTTTCAAAGGACATTAGGCCCTTAAATTTTTTTTTCTATTTTTAGTGTTACACAGGATACTAAATTCTATTTTCTTTTTATATAAGGTAATATATTTTGTAGTTATGTAAACAGTTTAGTTTAGATGGTGTAGTGGGTAGAATGCTGGGCCTGGATTTAGGAAGCCCTGAGTTCAAGTGCTGTGTTAGATACTTTCTAGCTGTGTGACACTAGGCAAGTCACTTAACTTCTGTCTGGTTTAATTTTCTCAACTGTATCATAGAGAAAAGAATAAACCCTCCCAGGGTTTGTATGAGGATCAAAAGAAATAATATTTGTCCTCAGCACAGTGCCTGGCACATAGAGGGCAGTTTAATAAATGCTTGTTCTATTCCCCTGCTTATGTACTATGACACTAATTGTTTAAGTATAAAAATATTATCTACATAAATCTAGAGATTTGTCCCCGCCTTTCTTTTCTAATTCCTTCCCACTTAAAGTAATTTGGAGAATCTTTCCTGAATTAGAAGAAAACAAACAGGTTTGAAAGGGGATGAAAATCGATTCTGTCTTTTAACTGATGACTATTCTGTTTTTCTCAGTGTATGATTTAATAAGAGCAGGGAGGCAAGTTGGTTTACTATGTAAGTGGGTAAAAGAGCATTTTCACTTACTCTAATTATAGTTAACAAACAAAACCCCAAATTTCATTGCCCCTTCTGTTACAGAAAAGTCACTTATAGTGACAGACATTTAATTGGCAATTGCTACCTGGAAAGATACTCAAAATGATGAATATCTGAAACGTGTGCCTTGGCATATACCTGGGGAAAAACCACAAGAGAGAGCCACTATAAAGAGGATGATTAGTCTTTGTTCATTCAGGGGGGACTAATGAATGAGGATGACATCACTGAGAAGCCACTGGTGAGGCAGATGTTCAAGACCTACATTTTGCTCATGCAATGGGGCCTAATAGACTTCAGTGATGCTAAATAATTTATGCCTGGGGCGTATAGTCAAGTACAGAGCAGAGAGGTGAAAGCTATGACCGTATCAGTATCTGGAGATTTAAAACTGGCCTTTTTCATTCTTTAAAAAGAAACTGGGGAGGAAAATATAATCTCACTCAAAAAATAAATAGTGTATATACTAGTGAAGTACTTAGAAGTGCAGTTCTAGGAGGCAATTTGAAAGGAATTCATTTTATATCTTTTCTTTTTTTTTTAAATTTTTTTTATTTACTCATTTACTTTTAATTTACAAGATTCAGTTTCACAATCACTTGAGTTTCAGATTTTCTCCCCTCCCTTTCCCCCCC
>CM053582.1:250539255-250564826 GCA_028627135.1 Pseudochirops cupreus
TTCCTGTTTTGTCATCTTAGCCAATCTGACTGGTGAGATGTGGTACCTCAAAGTTGTTTTGATTTGCATTTCTCGAATCAATAGTGATTTAGAGCATTTTTCCATATGCTTAAAGATATCTTTAATTTCTGCCTCTGAAAATATTTTATATCTTTTCTTAATGGTCTGTAGCATTTTTTCTCCACGACCAATACTGATAATTCTCCTTTATTTACTGACACTTGGCTTTGTTTGCCTTTCTGTTGTTCATTAAAAGCTAAATTAAATCTTTTTAAATAAATACATTTTTAAAGCCGCATACGAGAAATACGTGTTTAAAGAAGTTATGAGTCCACCTGTTCCTAGTCATATCCCTGGAACATTTGAAATCATGCACAGGATGAACGTATGTGAATGTCTGTGTAACAATAACAAAACAAAATTGTCATCTGGATTTTGGAAGTTTTCGATGGGCAAGGAGCCAGAGTTTACAGGCCCATCCACACACTGTTGGTATTCTGATGCACACTGACGAGGAAAGCAATTCTAAGGTTTTCAAATGACATTTTTTTTCCTTCACAAAGCTGTTGTAAAATAAAATACAAATCCTTCCTGAATTTTCCCAGCTCTACTTCCTTTAGGAAGTTTTAAGTCGGTGGGAAACAAAGACTTATTCAGAGGATTAAAGTTGTAGTCATTTTCTTTGTTTTAAAACTTCAATAATATCATTTTCTTCCTACAAACAGAAATTTCAATTCATAAATCTTCTCAAAAACAGGAAATTTGGGAAAGCACGTGCTTATGATAACAAACAAGGGATATGTCACTTGCCACAAAAAGTTTACACAAATAATAGATGCATCCTTTGTCATTTAAGAAGGACGTGGTCCAATTTCTGAATGAATTTTAGAAAGATTATCCTTTAGATTAGAAGAAGGCATCACATCTTATGGCCTGTAACAAAACTACATTAAACAGTAGTTTTATTTTTAAGGGTGAAATATTATTTATTATTGCATTCTGTTATGCTGTCTTCTTTCTTTTGTGTCCACAGCTCATCCCTGAATCTCTCCAATAAGAACAATAACATTTATATATCACTTTAATGTTTGCAAAGCACTTTACATATGCTGTCTCATGTGTTCCTTGCAATAACCCTGTAAGGTGGGATCTATTATTATCCCCATTTTATAGATGGGGAAATGAAAGACGAGAGAAGTTAAGTGACACAGCTAGGAAGTACCTGATGCAAGATCCAAATTTAGTCCAAGTGAATTTGAATTGATTCCAAGTCCCACATTCTATAAACCTAGCTTCTCCATCCCATCCCAATCTAGTCCTGTCCTCATTCTTTGCCTATGGGATGGGGAAGGGTGAGAGATTTATAGTGAGAGCATTTTAAAAAGTGGCAGAAATCACCAGGAACTTGGCAGCAGTCAGAGGGGAATACCAAGGTTGGCAAGAGTCTGATGGTACCAGGGAGCCAGTATGTAGCAATGAGCAGGTGACAAAAGTGCTAGAAATAGATATGTTAATTATCTTGGTCTTGGGACCTCACAGGCACTGGTAATAAACTGCACTAGAGTGATTTCACTTTGGAAAGTTATTAAGCTCCTTCTAGATTAAATGTTGGTGCCATGAGGCAGTGTGCTAGAGTAGACAAAGCACTGATTTGGGAAATGGGTTCAAATCCCACCTCTGATGCTTTCTACTTGTATGATCTTGGCCAAGTTGATTAACATCCTGGACTTCATTTTTCTGAGGTCTCATAGGTCTGTGATCCTATGATATTGTTCTTTAAATTTATTCCTTATTTTTATAGTGAGATTTTTTTTTTGGTCTTTTAGAGGGGGGAAGGCAGGGCAATTGGGGTTAAGTGACTTGTCCAAGGTCATACAGCTAGTAAGTGTTAAGTGTCTGAGGTTGGATTTGAACTTGGGTTCTCCTGACTCTAGAGCAGGTGCTCTATTCACTGGCTGCCCTGATAGTGAGATTTTTGATGAATGTTATCTGTTTTATTGCGAAACAAGAATAGGCCAATTACAACAAAACTTCCATTATGTTTTTTTGTGGTAGGAATTTCTCTTGACAGCTATTCCCCATAATTATTCTCATTCCCTTTGGTTTTCACCCACACTTCTAGGGCCAGAGAAACACCAGCCTTGTCCTAAGCAGTGAGGTCAGTCATGAACAACTCTTTTCCTGCTTGGCATTGTGTTCCAAGTTCTGGTCCCCTGAGGACAGTGCACAGTGACAAATGGGGCCCAGATTTGTTCTAGACCAGATGCCATGCCTTCAGAATACCTTTTATTGCATTGTTATATCATCTTATTTGATCTTCAGAGAATAAGAAATAGCAGGTTAGATTTCATTATTTTCATTTTCTAAGAAAAGGAGACTGAACCTCAGAGAGATCAGGTGACTTGCCCAGAGTCACACAACCAGTAAGTAGAAGAACTGTAATGAAAATCTGTGTCTGATGACTTATTACATTTTAAAGATAGGAGTAACTCCCTAAATTTACAGATGAGGAAACTAAGTCCCATAGAGAAAGGACTAGCTCAAGGTCACATAGGCAGAGATGGGCTTTAAATTCAGTTTCTTTGCTTCCACACCTACTGCCCCCCCTATATTGCTGACTAGTTGGAAAAAATATTTCTTCAGGGAATACTCATAGAGACAGAGATAGTGATGATTTTTAAGGAAAATAGATGAACTGAATATCTAATTATGTAGCATCGTAGGATTTAGAGTTGGAAAGGATCTGAAAGAACATTTAGAACATTTAGTCCAACCCCTTCTTCATTAAAAGTATGAAGAAATGCCCCCTGCACAACCTCTCTCACAGGTTAAATGACTTGCCTGAGGTCACAGTGACACGTCTCAGAACTAGGATTTGATTCAAGCATAGACTTGACCTCTAATATAAATTCAGTACTCGTTCCATTATAGCATACTCCCACCCCATCGCCTCCCCGTCACCCTTGAAGATAACCAAGTACTAAGAGTGGGATTGTAATAATGGCTAACATTTCCATAATGCTTACTATGAGCCAGGCACTGTGCTAAGCACTTTGCAATTATTATCTCATTTGATCTCCACAGGTAGATGCTGTTATCCCCATTTTACAGATGAGGAAACTGAGGCAAACAGCAGTTAAGTGACATGCCCAGGGTCACATAGCTAGTAAGTGTTTGAGGCTGGATTTGAATTCAGTTCTTCCTGACTCCAGGCTTAGTGCTTTATCCATCAAGCCACCTGTCTAAAGGATAATCTTCTGACTCTTCCTCTTTCTGTAGGTAGGAATAGGTGATGCTATGTTGGAAAAAACATTGGATTTGGTATTGAGAGACTTGGATCTGAATCCCAAGTCAAGACAACTTGTGGGTTTTTTTTCTTTTTTCTTTTTTTGCTTTTTGGAGGGGGGAAGGCAGGGCAGTTGGGGTTAAATGACTTGCCCAAAGTCGGATGGCTAGTAAGTGTTAAGTGTCTGAGGCTGGATTTGAACTCGGGTCGTCCTGACTCCAGGGCCAGTGCAATGTTCACTGCGCTACCTAGCCACCCCTATGATTGTTTTTTCATCTTTAAAATTCATTTTCATCTTTAAAATTAAAATTTTCATCTTTAAAAAATAATACTTGCATCGTATACCTCACTGGATAGTTGTAAGGAAAATGTTTTAGAAATGTATTTTTTTATTAGACTTGTGATTTTATAGGTATAGGGAGTTCCTTCATACTAGTACCAAGACAGATGCTTTGCAATTTAAAGTTTTGGAAAGTTGCCTGAGGCATTGAAAGGATTTACTCTTATGTGTCAAAGGCAGTACTGAGAAATCATGCCCACTCTGAGGGCAGTTCTTCATCCACTCATTGTCCATGATGCCTCTTGAGTTACCATTGCTTTTGGTAAAATTCTATGATGATGAATTCCAAGGAGCTGTTCTGAATTATTTTGTTGTTCTGAAATAAGTGGACCATTAACTAAGGCCTTAGAGATCTTTTTGTGTGACATATAGAAATTTTTGCTATAATCATTTTTGTTTTAATGGCATTTTATCTATAGGGTACACTCCACAGTACTTCACCATCTGCCTGTGCCCACATGCCTACATGTCTGGTCCTGGTTGAACAGAAACTTCTGGCTGGGAAACCATTTTCAGAGTTAGCAGCTGCAACTGCTTAAGCAATCACTACAACTTCTGTCACTAATACTTTACCTGGGTAGCCCAGAAAACACTGATTTTTGAAATATTTCTCCAGATTCCTACATTAAAAAAAAGCAAAACAAAACAAAAATGTGTATTCTGATCTGTTTGGATAAATATTGAATTGTTGGCAGCCCTATCACCCTACATGCACTTGGACAATGACTCTTTGATTTATTGTTTCTCTAATACTGAAAGATAAATCACTTACATTTTACTTTGGGGAAAAGAAAATGATCTTCAGAAGCACAACAAAGTCCTTTCAAATCTCTCTTTGTTTTTGTCTCTCTCTACTTCCTCCTCCCCACATTGTTAAAGTGAGGAAATTGTGGAAGGAATAAAAGAGCGCAGGAAGATCTCTCCCAGCCCTAAATCTATGTTCCTATGAATCCTCCACAATTTCAGAGAAAAGTGAATGGCGTCTATGTGAAGGCTTTGTCTAGCAAGTTCTCATTCGAATTAAACTTTTACGGGCTCACAGATTTTTAAGCGGAGTCAGGATTCCTAGTAGAAATGCTGACTCAGTGTAGAGTACAAACGGCAGGAACAGAACTGTTCTGTTATTTGCAAAAACTGAGTTAGAAGTCTGCACCAAAGCTGATTCTTTAGCAACTTCTCTTTGTCCCTCAGGCAAAATTCAGTTAAATGATGATCTGTAATAAATGACTTTAAACATTTTTCTTACTTTCTTCAGTAGAAAGCCCAAGACTTCTGTGTCAACAGAATCTGCTGCTGATTTCTGGAATCTGGAGAGATGATTCAGACAGATATCTGTTGAATCAGCCTCCAGACGATCTTTATGTGTAAATGCTAAGTTTAGTGCCAGCGTATTGGGTGATTCCTGGAGGAAATAAACGTTAGCCTGAGAACAACAGCTGAACTAAAATCCCATAAGCCAGGAAAAACAGCTACACAATTACAGTAACAGGTGGCTGGTTTCAAAACAAATTTCAAGGTCTGACGGGTCTTTGCACCTGCTTTAGGCTGATTTCTTTTAAGGGGTTAGAGCTTGACAAGGACCATAGATAAAGAATTTAATTCTTTGCGACAGAGTCAAGTTGTCTTTACTATGCTATGAGGAAGATAAACTACCTTCATTTGTGGAATAAGTATTGCAGTAAGCTATAGCTTGTCTCTCATCAAATGTTAAAAGTCTTCTATACGAAAGGTTGTCAAATGAAACCTTGTCTTTCCCTTCAGGAGGGAAAAATCTTGGTGATGTTTCTTTCATGCAACAATAGCAGAGCATGCAACAATAGGGAATCTGAGTTCTGGTCGCAGGTCTGCCACTAATTAAATATGTAAAGATGGGCAAGTGAGGGGAAATCACCTTTAAAAATTAGAAGAGTATCCTCTCCCTACAGCTTCACTGCTGTGGGAGATAGGAAGTAGTTGTCCTGACTTTTTAAGATGTGGGGCAAACATTTTTAAAGTGAAATTATTGATTTGATGATCCAACTACCTTTGATTCTATAGCTAATGGAAATTGAGGTTAAAGGAGGCCAGTTCTTTTGCCAAAGCAATAATGATGACCACTAGGGCAGCATAGTGTAGGGGAGAGACTGTTGAACTTTGGAGAACTGGGTTTGATTTTTACCAGCTATGTGATTTTGAGCAAGTCAGTCTTCCTGTGCCTCTGTTTACTCATTTGTCAAATAGGGATAATAATGCTTTCCTATCTACCTCACACAGTTTTTGTAAGGAAGGCACTATGGAAACACAAAGTACTCTATGAATTTGAGTTATTAACTATTATTCAATGCAGATAGCAAGTCGCATATAAGTTTTATACTAATATTATTTGAGAGCTGTGGAAACACAATTGTCTTCCTGAACTAGACCAAAACTCTGTTTGTGTGAATGCTCACCCAAATTAACATTGCCTTGTTTTCATCCCTGTTTATGAAGTCATTCACTCTATCTCAGACTGACAAAGAAATAATGGTGAAAATCTATGGACCCCAAAGCTGTTTAATGCATCATAATCTCAAAACTTTTTATTTGAAATGTACTTGAAATTGCTTTCTCTGAGAGCAAGAAATGTGGCTTAGCATACTTTATTTTTCAATCTTATTTTTATTGATATCTCTTGTTTTTACATGATTTTCATTTCCAACTCCTCTACTCAGAGAACCATTTAGTAACAGATTTTTTTTAAAAGGGAAAAAAGTCACTTTAGCAAAACCAACTGTATAGGCAATATTCCAAATCCTCAGTACCCCATTTCTGCAAAGAGGGAGGCAGGCATATTCTCTCAGCTCTTCTCTGGGACCAAATTTAGTAATTATAATTATATAGCCATTCAGCGTTTTAAAAAAAATTTCTTTTGAATTTACATTGTTGTAATTGTATCATAATCTTCTCTCACTAACAAGGTCGTTTTGCAAACTCAAAAACCAAACCCTCATTTGATTCTTGTAATGCTTTATAGTTATTACATGACATTCCATATTTGTGAATGTTTTATATTCCCCCTGTTACATTGTGAGCTCTTTGAGGGCAGGCATCATTTTGAAATAGCTTTGTAACTCCTCTAGCACTTAGTAGAGTATTTCACATATAGTGGATGCTTAATAAAGTTATTGAATGAATGAATAGCTTAATTCTTTCATTCATTTACTCAACGAGCATTTAATAAGATCCTATGACATGCAAGGCAAATATTTTACACCGCTGTTTCTTCTTATCATTCCTGAATAAGCACCAAATTCCTATTTTTGTGTCATTATGGTCAGGAGGTGATCCTGAGTTCTAGAAGGCTATGCTGGCAATCCAAAATCTCCAGCAGGTCCTATCAACTAGCAAAGACTTCCATGTCAACCAGATAATGGTCAGTATGCCTGCAATCTGAGGATCAACCTAGCTAAATTGGTAGAGGTTCATTAATTAAATTCAACAAATTTAGTTATATATACTCTATATGTAAGATGTAAGGGATAAAATGACAAAAACAAACCAGTTCCTGCCTTCACGAAGCTGACATTTTACTGGGATCTCCAGTTTGATCTCAGGATGATGATTTTTTTTCACCACATCAATTCTTGAAGACCATTAAGCTACAGAGGAACAGCCATCCACTACAGAAGGAATGATCTTCCTAACAAAATCATAGGTCCCTGAGGTGTTGAGGAAATACAAGACATTTGGGGAGCTATAAAGATGGAAGACATGGTCCCTGTCCTCGAAGAGTTTGTAATCTACTAGGGAAAACAAGACATGTAATTACACAATTATTAATAGAAGTCAGAATGGAAACCATCTGCATCCAAAATACTGTGCTCCGAACTCCTCATATTCCCAATTCTCACTTAAAGCTCTGGGAACAATTGAAAAAAAAAATCAACATTACTATTGATACAATGGATAGAGTAGAGAGGGTTTAGAAACAGAAAGACTTGAATTCAAATCCTGCCTCAGACACTTGCTATCTATGTGACCCTTTCTCAGTTTCAGGTTTTCTTGCCTACAAAATGAAAGTGTTTGACTCAATGGCCTGCAAATTAAGGCAACATGAGTGATATGAGGACAGTCGTTAGGAAAACCTCAATTCAAATCTTGCCTCAGACACAAGCTATGTGACCCTGGGCAATTCTGATGCCATCTGATTCAATTTCTTCAACTGTAAAATGAGATAATAATAGGATTGTTGCAGTAATGTTTGTAAAGGGCTTAGCACAGTGCCTGGCACATAATAGGTTTTTCATAAATGTTTGCTACCTTCCTTCCCTCATTTTGCCTTGTATTCATTTTATATATAGTCTATGAAAAATTATATACATGTACATATCATCTCCACAACAGAGCAGGGTTATTCTGAGAATCAAATCATATAATTTATGAGAAGTACTTTGTAAACCTTAATTAAAGTACTGTGTAAATGTTTGGTACTGAAGATGAAGAAGAAATGTCAGCTCTTTAAAGGCAGAGACTGTTTTATTTTTTTCCCTTTGTATCTCCCTTCTAGTACAGTGTCTGGCATGTAGCAGATTATTAATAATGTTTGTTGACTGACGTCAGAGACTCTGTTTTATTCCTTCTTGTATCTTCCACAGAACTAGCACAGTGCTTCGAAGAATAAATGATCAAAGAAGGTTTCATGGAGGAGGGTCTGGGATGATAAGATTTCAACAGGCAGAATGGAGATAGTGGTGTATAAATTTATACCCAACATACATTTAATAAGCACCTACTCAGTTCAAGGCACTGTTGTAAGTACTCTGGAGGATACAAAAATGAATGACGGTCTCTCTGTTTCCAAAGAGCCTGTAGTATAGTAAAAGATATAAATTTGTACACAAATATCTGTAACACATGGCAGCGTGTGGCAAATGCTATGTGAGTAATATGCTTTAAGCTAAATTTTATGGGAATGCAGAGGGAGCAACTGATTCAGGTGGAGTCAGTTCTTCACTTGATCATTATGTTATTTGCAGAGAATTATATCTTTCCAACACATTAAATACATCTCTTTGGTTTGAAAGGAATTGCTCATTTTTTGGTTCATTGAAGATGCTCCAAATAATTCACCGTGACTGGCTGATATGTCTGATTGAACCATGGAGGTGATAAAGTAGTAAATCAATAGTTAGTCAGCTGGTGAATATTTCTTTGCTAAGTATGCTATTAGGGTTTATTTTCAGATCCTTTATGCCTGTCAGAGGCAAACCTGCTAAAGGAACACAAATGAAATGTAAATTATGTTGGGAAATACTTTAATCAGGATTTTAAAATGCCTTGGATTTTTAACATTTTTTTTGTCAATAACTAAATTAATTCATTAATCAGAAATCCCATTAATTGCTTGCAAAAAGTCAAACGGCAGTTAATTCCCTTTCCTGTATACTTTAGATGGGTCATTTATATACTAAATATACTACAGAAACACTTGGGGGTTCTGAGTGATAACTTTCTTTTGAAGAATGAGTTTTTAGCTAAGAGAAAGAGCCCTTATTCTGATGTTATTTATGCATTATGGATTTGCATAATTTGCATTAATTAATTTGGCTACAGTATTTTCCATGGATTTTGTTTTTATATTAGGCAGCATTTTACTGAAGAAAAAAGAAGGCACTAAGACTTTCTACTCTTCTACCAAGGATAAATGACCCTAGTGTTAGTGAAAGAAAGACATTCATATACACATATAAATGCACATCTGTGCTGAAATATACACATGTATATCTCCACACGTGAAAATTATACATATATTTCCACACACATATACATATATGCACATATACATATATAACTTACTACACCCACCCCACCCCCCAAGGAATTATTAGTTTGTAAAAAAAGTCATTCATAACATCGGGCTATACAATGGGAAATATGGCACAATGAATTATTTTGTTGTCTATTTTCAGTAGCCTCCTATACCTAATCAAAATTAAGCAGAGGATTGATCTAGTCAAGAGGAAATTCAGCCTCTATTCCTTGCCCCTTCTGAATTTACAGGGGATTGTGTCTTAGAAATCAATATTTTTCCAATCTATTTTAGTACCCAAACTAGAATGAATTTGATACATTATTCTTCACTCACTATATAATAGCTAGGCTCAACTCCAGAGATAATATGGCATCAAAATTCTAGTCACCCAGTGGATTAAACCTGAAGCTAGATTGCAATTAGAGAGGAATTGTTTGGGAGGACCATAGATCTGTGGGACGCTATCTCTACAGCTCTCATGGATACAGCTCTTTAGAATGTTATTCATGTACCCTGACTAGGGTCAATAGCTTCTGTTAGGACAAGATCGTTGTTTGTTTGTTTGTTTTTTTAACCTCTGTTGCTCATAGGCGAGGATGATTCTATGACTTTTGTGGAGTCCTAAACTGTATGTACCTGTTGGGGGCAGGAAGGGATTGTCAGTGGTCCTCAGAAGAGCAGGCTTGTGTTAGCAGAGTCACTGGCAGGTCGATAGTCTGTGACAACGCTCCGCTCTAAGACTCTTCTCTGAGGTAGAATGGTCTGAAGTCCTTTGAGAACTGGGGAGAGTAAAATAGGAAACAGCTGACTGTTGAGTGGATAGGGCATTATGGTATAATGAAAAGAGCAACGGACTGGGAGACAGGAAATCTGGTCTCAGTCCTAGCTTTGACACTAACTGGCCATTTTACCTTGTTTGAGGAAGTCATTTAGTTTGAGCCTCAGTTGGCTTACGTGAAATCTAGATGATTGTTAAGTTTCCACTGACATCTAAAAGTTGGTGAGTTTTTTTTTTACTTGTAGAAAGCAGGCTTGACGAATGGTACCAAACCACCAAAAGGGGTTTCTAGGGATGGCAGAACAATGCTGCTCTTGCTCTAGCAATGTAAAAGTACAGAAGAATTTTCAGGTTCATAATCCTCCAACTCATCATGACTCCCCTTACTCCCTACCTCAGAACTGACATACTGTGTATCTTCTCTTAAAGGGAAAGGCACTCGACTAGCTATCAATTTGGAAAGGTGAAAAACTAATTAAACCCATGAATTAATAGCTAATAGTTGGACCCTTTCAGAACTGTTTGCATTTCTGCACCCCTTAACCCAAAACACTGAGATGATAATTGGGGCAGGTTTTTTCCCTCCCCTTCTCTCAGCGGTGCTCTTTAAATCATACCCCATAGGCAATAACCTTTGATAGATAATTTATTAGGGGCTTACTATGTTTCAGACATTGTACTAAGTGCTAGGGATGCAACTGTAAGTCAGCACAACAGTCTCTTCTCTCAAAGACCTTAAATTCTAACCATGAAAGACAACATAGAAAAGGGTACTGAGAAGGCAGGAGAAGGGGGAGGCCTTTGTAAGATCTGCCTTGAATTAAGCCATTAGTTCTATGCGCATGGTGCATAGCTAATATGAATGTTATTAAAAGATGGGTCACTATTGTTAGTCTTTTTATTTTCATTTACTGTCTTCATGACCTTAGGAAGAAAGTATAGTCTGTTTAGAAACTTCCATACAGAGACTTGGTTTTTATTTCTTGTTCCATTCTGGATGGTAGGTAAATTTGATGTCTGTCTGTACTTTGGTTTATCTTCCTGTTAAGTAAAGGTGTTATAACATTTTCATTGATCTTCTAACACTTATAAAATGCTCTAATGTCCTTTGAAGAAAGTTGATGTATAAGCCCTATTTTAAATCATGGTTGGATACCAAACTGCAGTTACTTTCTATCTTTCTTGCCAAAAAAGTAGTGTTGTCTGTTTTCTGTATTTATTTGTAACCTATTTACATAAGGTTAGCTGTCTTCTAATTAGCACCTGATCTTCAAAATAAGGACATTGGTTGTATTTTTTCTCCAAGGATGATCCTGCATTTTAATGATATGTTATCTTAATGATAAAATAATCAGGAATATGTAGAAATACTCTATAGTCACCTTATGTGAAAAAAGAATAAATTGTTTTCTTGCAAAGCATATGCTATAGCAGTCAACGAAGATAAAAATGGGTATACCCTAAGTGAACTAATAAAAATATTGTAATTTTTTTTCCTAAATAGTAACTTTTTGGTCTGAAATTGCCTCAACTCAACTTCAGTGTGGAGGAAAAAAGTGGAGGAAGCATATATGCAGCACATCAAAGTCTCAAGTCTCAAGTTAAAGTATATTTTTGTGTGTGTGTGTGTATACATATCCATATATGTGTGTGTGTGTATATACATATATATATATACACATATATACATACAGAAAGAGAGAGAGAAAGAGAAAGAGAGAGAGAGACAGAGAGAGAGAGAGAGAGAGTCTTTCAGCAAAATCACATGGTAAAAAGTAATCCTGGTATAGCATTCTTTGCAAAGTGCTTTCCACCCCTTTGTTGTATCATTCACCATAGGGCATACCACTTGGTTTCACTCAGGTCTGTGAGTCTTGCCCACTCTACCTGTCTAATGTCTCTAGCTAGCACCTCATACCTCTATGCACTGAGAAGGTTCTTTTTAGTTCTCACCTCTTTTCAGTAGTCTCTTAAATGTTTCTGGTCTTTATCTCCATTCTCCTTCAATCCTATGTACTACCACCAATTTAGGTTTTTTGCTGCATAGTACTGATCATGTCACTTCTCCACCTAACAACCTTTGTTGGGTTTCCATTGCCTACAAGTTAAAGTCCAGATTATTTTGTATGGCATTTAAAGTTCTCCATGGTCATGGTCAAATCTCATTCTGTCTTTCTATGTTTATTTTCTACTATTGTCCTTCAGCTAAATTAGACTATTTACCATTCCCCAAAAGTACCAGTTTCTACTTCTGTTTTCTGATTGTTCTCTTCACCTGGGAAGCACTCCCCATAGTTATTCCTACTGTTCATCCTTTCAGGTTCAGTTGGCACCTCCTTCATGAAACCTTCTGTGATCATATTTTGTCCCCTATTTCAACGCTCCATGTAGATGGACATGAGTTCTCCTTCCTCTGAACTCCTAAAGGGTTTCATATCCCCATTGCAGAAGATTTACCTGGAATGCTGTATAGACCTTTCTCTTTCATGAGGCTTACTTGTTTATTTGTTTTTGGAGTGTGTTTGGGTGGGCGGGGCAGTGTTTCCAGGATACTAGTATACTAATTGTGTTGTTAATCTGCTGTCTTTCACTTTTCCTGCATAATCAACCTACTTCCTTTTTGGTTGTAAATATCTCTTTTTTTAAAAATTACATTTTTTTATCAGCAAAAATGCACCTTTCCCTCCTCTTACCCTCTCCTCCTTGCAACCTAGAAATATATATATATACACACATATGTATATAGTCAAACACAATAAATTTTTATATAAGCCTTATTCTGCACATGCATGCGCCTGTGTGCACACGTGCGCGCGCACACACACACACACACACACACACACACTTCCCCTGCCCCATAATATGTCTCATTCTACACCTTGAGTCCATCACATTTCTATCAGGAGGTGGGTAGTATGTTTCATCATGAGTTCTCTGGAATCATAGCTAGTTATTCTATTGATCAGAGTGCCTAATTCTTTCACAGTTGCTTGTCTTTACAGTATTGTTGTCATTAACCATTTTCTTGCATCATACAAGATCTCACAAGTTTCTCTGAAACCTTCCTCTTTGTTATTTCATCCAGCAGAGTGATATTTCATCATATTTACATACCATAATTTGGCCATTTCCGAATTGACTGATGGGTACCTTCTCAGATTCCCATTCCTTGCTACCTCAAAAAGAGCTATAAAAATTTTTACATCCTTAGAGTTTATTTTGCTTAGGATTTTTTCCTTTTATCTCCTCTCCCTCTAATTCCACCTTTCTCCCCTTTCCCTCTTATTTCTCCATTGAGTGAAATGTTTTTCTGTATCTGATCTGTATTCTGTGTATATTTTTCCCTCTTTTGATCAGTTCAAATGAGAATGAGGTTTCAATGTCAATTGCTACCCCACTTCTTCCTCCTTGTTTGTATAGACTTCTACTTGCAAACATTATTTGTGAGAAATATTTTCCCTAATCTTCCTCTCTCTCCCTCCACAGTTTTATTCCTCTTCTCCTCTATTTTCATTCTTCTTTTAAGATCATCAAGACATAACTGAACCACTCCCAGCCTTTTGTCTAGTGAGATTCCTATATTCCTTGATGATGATAGAGATCAGAGAAGATACATGTATCATATCCCCATAGAATGTAAGCAGTTTATCCTTTTTTCATTGCTTCTAATTATTCATTCATGTTTACTTCTTTATGTTCTACTTGATTCCTCTGTTTGCACTTCGAAGTTTCAATATAGCTCTGGTCTTTCCTTTTATTTTCTAGGTATTTTGTTGCTTGAGTAAGGTCTTGCACTTCTTGTACCATGCTGTTAATTCCCTTTATGATTCTTTCTTCTCTAACTCATCTTTTTTCTATTTTTTCCCTCTAGTTCTCTCATTTCTTTAATAAAAATCACTTTAACTTAAAAAAAAAAACAACCTCTTTCATAACTTCAGGGATTCAAGTTGAATTTGTGCCCAGGTTGTGTTTTTCTTTGAGATTTTACTTGTAGATATTCTAGAGTCTTCTTGATTTGTGTCTTAAACATCGCTGTCACCATAATAGCTTCTTATGGTGATTTTCTCTTTTTGTTCATTCATTCTTCCAGTCTTTTTTCTGATTTTGGACTATATGTGAGAACCAGGCTCTCTGTACTTTTGGAGATGTGGACTGGTCCTGCTGCTGCTTTCTTGGGAATATTGAATATTGTATCATTCCAGGTTCTTAGGGGCAGCTCTGGCTAGGCACCTGCAAACTCTCAGTGCTCCCAAAGTAGTCTGATCCAGAGTAAAAGTTTGATCACTTTCCCCCTGGTCGGAGTTCTGCAAGTTCTTGATCTGGTTTTGGGTCTGAGCAACACTTCCATGGGCTTGTCCCATTTGAAATTTCAGTAGGCTGCTGCTGGATTCAACCACTGTGAGCTAGCTGGTATACTCTGTTGGTTCAGAAAAACAGAGCTGTAGATTCTTCTTTGGTCTGGAATTTAGACTTGGATAGAAGCTGGCAACTGAGACCCCACTCCCCTCCTGGTGTCTGAGCCATACTATTGCTACTTGCTTCTGAACTTGTTCCTTGCTCAGAACCATTGTTCATCCTGGAATGCCATTTTTAGGCATAGGTCCTTCCCTCAGTCTACTCTGGATAGATGACGCAGAATTGGGTAGTAAGCAACAGAGATTTACTTGTTCTTGCATCATACACAAATTGAGGCCCCTTTGTGATGGATCCAGGAACTCTTCTTGCACTGATGCATAGTCCCTCACTACCCTGCAGTGTTCTATGCAGTAGGCTTCTGGCCAGACCCCATCCCCACTGTTAGTATATCTCTTTGTCCGCTTAGGACTTACTGCATTATTTCTTGGATCAATTAGATCTGGTGCATTTTCAGGATCTATTATGATTTTAGGCTGGAAGATTGGGAGGCAGGATATCCTCTATACTTCTTGTATCACGGCCATCTTAGTTCAACCTCTGATGATATGTATCTTTGGTGATGTCTTTTCCTCTACTTTGTAAATACAAGTTCTAAATCATAACACCCTGAAGCTTGTTTACATCTACCATCCTTTTCCCCTTGCCCCAGTTTTTAATAATTTAAATTCTAAGCACTTGATAAACATGGGATGAATGTTTAATGTCTCTGGGAAACATATACTCTAACACTAAATATGCTACTGTTAATTTCCACGTACACAAAAGGAGGATCATAGATGCTAAAAGTGTTCCTGGGAATATTTTCCTCTTGTACAGAGACTTAGTGCTAAAATCTTTCATTTGAAATTGATGATCCTCATGCCTCGTTTCTTCATCTAAATTAGGCTAAATTTTAAGAACTCGGTGTTTGATAAATGTGAAAACAAATTATTTAGTAAAGAACACCCTATTTGATAAGAACTTCTGGGTAAACTGGAAAGCAGTATGGCAAAAAATAGATTGAGACCAGTATCTTGTATCATATTCCACAATAAATTCAAAATGGATACATGCCATGACTATTAAAGATTATTAGAGAAAAAAAATTAGAAGAAGCAATCATATACCTTTTATAGCTGTAAGTAGGGGCTGAGTTTTTAATCAAATAAGGAGCAGAGCAATTATGAGAGTTAAAAGAGATAATTTTGATTTTATAAAATTGAAATGTTTTCATGAACAAAATTAATGCATTTATTTTAAAATAAGGATAGTATTTGACTAGGAAACAAATCTTTGTATGGGTATCTCTAACAAGGGTCTAATATCAAATCTATAAGGGCAACGAGGTGGTGCAGTGGATAGAGTACTAGGCCTGGAGTCAGGAAGATTTCTCTTCCTGAGTTCAAATTTGGTTTCAGACGCTTACTACTATCTGACCCTGGGCAAGCCACTTAACCCTATTTGCCTTAGTTCCTCATCTGTAAAATGAGCTGGAGAAGGAAATGGCAAACCACTCCAGTGTCTTTGACAAGAAAACCTCAAATGAGGTCACGAAGACACAACTGAACAATAAAGCAACAAAGAAAGTTAGCATGTTTTTCTGCGCGTTGTTTATTTATGTTTCTGCAACTTTCCACTTGTAATTCTGTCCTCTGGGACCAAGCAGAATAAAGCTAACCCTTATTCGAGATGACATTTCAATACCTGATATGGATTTATGATCTCATCACTATAGGTATTCCCACGGATGGTATAGAGCAGAGTCAAACTTGCTGCCCACTGGCCACAAATGCGGCAAAATTCGCACTGCCACCCAAGCAAATTAAAATGTAATTGAGAAATATATAACAGGACAAATAAAAATATAATACAAAACAGATAATATTGATTTTCAGTCTTCTAAGTCAATACGCCCCTGTAGCCATCAGTTTTTATTTGTTTGACATCACTAGGTCACATCTGTTATCTCTCACTCTCTCTACATGACTGATCCACTTCCATTTCTGACCATATGCCTTATGTTGATTTGTTTCGCAATTTTTTTGTTGAAAATACGGTGCAGCATATATATGCCCAACATGCATTTCTTTATTACTCTTTGAGTGACATATGGTTTTAATTCTTTAAATGTGATGTTTGATAATTAGCAATCCTATAGCTTTATGAGGAGAACAATGGTATAAAAAAGATGGCCCTTTGTTCAGGGAGAAGCATGGGGGAATTAAAAGCATTGAAAATTTTTGTAAAAATTAATTCATGCTGTTTTCTTCCTCCTATTTAATTCTTGGCCTAGTTAATTTTTCATTTTCAGTGACTATCCAAGATATATGAACTGATGACCTGGCTCTATGTCACATCTATTCAACTACATAGCATAGGATGGCAATAGTTATTCTTCATCCATTTAGTTTTTTTCATTCTGAATAGTTGGCCTACATTGTTTTGAATTATAATGGTCTTCTGTAGGGCATTCTGCATGGTTCTAATGAGTGATACACCTAGCATTTTTCAGGGAATCCTGTATAATTATAAATATACATGGGATCACCTCTTCAGAGGAAAACCTGTAGTATGACATTAGCTTTATGGAAGATAGTGCTTTTTTAATGGTTAACAAACAATAACCAGAGTAGAACACTGCATTCTCTGTATCTTTTAGTCAAATAATGTGACTGTAAAAATAGGTTCTGCTACATAATATCATTTGTGAAACTTGGCCTAGTCCTTTCTCATACTTTCAGCAAGGATGCTTTCAATACATATTTAGACTATTTTCATTAATTCTCATAGACAAAGGTTTTGTGACAATGGGAAAGTAATAACTGATATTTCCTTAATAGTAATAACATCTGTGATTTTCCCCCTTTGATTTGGTATCCTCCTTTCTTTCAAATATTTTCAGAATCAGTCCTGAATTACCTCAAAATTATGCCACCTCCAGTACAGACTCCCTCTATATATGCTTGATCTAGTGTAACTACTCTTTCCATCTTTGTTGTTTTATGCCATTTATTAAATATTGTGCACCAGGGACGATGATGTTAGAATTCAGATTTATTATTGAGGAATATCGCTGGTTATAGTTCTTCAAATACTTGAAGGTAGCTACCATGTTCATCCCTGAATTAACCATCTACAAACTAAACATCTCAAGGTCCTAGAACCAATCTTCACATGTATGGGCTTAAGGTCCTTTACCAGCTTAGTCAACCTCCTTTGAATCTCTGGTTTATCAAGGTCCTTCCTAAAAATGGCATCCATCACTGATCATAATATTTCAGATTTGGTGTGACTAGCACTTTCCTAGTCCTGGCCTTATTATTATGCTTCTCTTAATGCAGTTTAAAGTCACATTAGCTTTTTTTGCTGCCACATCACACCAACAAATTTGATTAAAAGGTATTGAGAATAAAATGTTGATGATTTATTGATAATGTGAAAGAACATTTTACTCAGCAAAGGAAAATGTAGCCTTAAAGGCTTTCCTCCAACGAAATACTCCCTACACACATGTTGAGAGCATACAGGATTTCCTGATGATTACAACCACAGAAATAATTTTGTTTAGCAATCCTCTGTTTTTTAAACATCTATTAAACAGATAGTCTAAATTGAAGTGAGATTCCCTGTAGGCAATGTGGTTTTCCAGATGCTCCTGTTTTGGGATGTCATTATACTGATTATATCAAACCCTGGAATACCATAGGGTTGGTTTCATGAACCCCACCACTCAAAAAGATGGCCAAAAACACAGGAAAAAAAAACAAATTAATGTTTGTTTGTTCTCTTGTTCTCTGTGACATGCAGTTGAATGGACAGAACATTGAGCTAGTCCATCCATCACTATATATATCTTGGACAGTTCTGTCAAGTGGATAGCGATTTGGGCTTAGAATTGAATACTAGGAAGTGAGTAGACTGGCTCATGTTTGAGAAACTACATGGGGTTTTCAATGATTCTAAGATGCCTACACACACATACACACACACACACATACACACACACACACACACACACACACACACACACACACCCCCCACAACCTTTTAAACACCACTATTCTTCAGGTGATGCCAAATAACTGCACCTAATGGCATACTTCAATCTCCAAGGAATCAAAAGTGTGAATGACCTAATGGGAAATGGGGGCAGGTGGTGGATATAAGTAGGATGTAGTATGTTGCTAAAGAGGACTTATGTGCAAGAAGTAGCATAAAAAATGTCATCCAGGAAGTGTATGATTGTAAAACAAGGTGTGTGGGTTATGTAGCAAGAGTGTAAAACAAATGGGAAGCATGAGGCTTTTGCTTTTAACAGAATTTTAAAGGACCTAGATGAAAATCTCCATACCCGTCCATAGACCCTCTATGGAGGATGCAGATAAGGATTGCACAGGATAGTAAGGCATGGATAACCTGCACTCTGTACTTTTAGGAAATGGACCCACATCTACACAATAATGGATCCATTGAGATACTCAAGTGGTTACTACAGACATATCCTCAAATGCCCCCTTGCTTCCCTTAATACGGGTTTCCATATTAAATCTACCATTCATTAATTTTGGTGCATTCCAAACCTACTTATATTTTAATCTCTTGAGATAATGAATCTCATGTGTTTATTATCTTCTGTAGAAATAGAATTTCTTTTTAATTTTCCTAAATTTACTCTATTAGATAAAAATAAAAATCTTTTTTCCAGAATTCTGGGAATTGTTCAACAATTCCATAGAAATTAATCAACAATTATTTATCAAAAATCTACTATACAGAAGATATCAGTCAAAAAAGTTTTAAAATTAGTAGAATGTAAACTCCTTGAAGGCAAGGGCTGTCTCACTTTTGTATCTGTGCCTCCAATGCCTAGCGCAATTCTTGGCATGTTGTAGCTATAACAGCCCTCTGGTAAGACTTTAGTACTATTGACAGATACAATCCTCTTTCTCAGAAACACCTATAATAATAATATTAATAATACATGCTAACACTTATATAGTGCTTTAAGGTTTGTGAAGCACTTTATATATGTTAACTCATTTAATTCTGTCCTAGAATTTGCTTATATCTTATAAGCCCAACTCAAATCTATATATGAGGATGGACAGCTCTGACAGAGCCACACAGAAAAGAATGACTTTTTTCTAGAGTAGGCCTGGGATGCCAACCCTCCAGCCCATTGTTTGAATTTCCATTCTCTAAATTGGCACATAATCATGAGCCATTCATGTTCTCCAAAACTATGCTTCCAAGGCCAGAATAAACTGGTAGCATTTTAAAAACCTGCTTCATAAAACATGGGTCTAATGTGACAACTCCTAGGATTACACAGGCACTTAATAAATGCTTGTTGATTTATTGAAAGAAATGTAAGATACAGTTCTTGCCCTCAAGGAGATTTCATTCTTGTTAGGGCAATAAGATGTATGCCTATAGAAGTAGATAAGAATATAAGCCACTGTAGAATAAAGTCTGAAGCGAGGGCCATAGAAAATAGCTAGGGTAGTCTTAATGGAAAAGGTGGATCTTGTTTGGACATTACTTTCTTCATCTCTAGAATATCGGGGTTGGACTGGATCAGGAGTAGGTAACCTACACCTTGAAGGCCAAATCCAACCTCCTCCCTGCTTTTTGTATTGCTTGAGAGCTAAGAATTGTTTCTCATATTTTTTAAAAATACAACAAAATTTCATTAAAAAATGACCCACAGACCATATAGTTTGCTGACCTGAATGAGATCATCACTAAATTTCCCTTCCACTCTAACATTCCATGATTCTATGAATTAGGCTTTGAAGGATGGGTAAAAGTCAGATTTGATGAAATACTATAGAAACATTTTCCATTCCCAAAGATCACAACACTTCACTGTAAGATCGAAAATAGCATTGCACCTGATGGGTATTTGAGGACCTTCAGGAAATGCCTCTATTTCCTGGTGAATTCACAAATACAGAACAAAACTTCCACCGTAGCCAGCTTCAATTCATGCTTGGGAAGAACTTTGGTCCTTTTTCTTTAGGTCATTTTGCTATGGCTGTTCAAAGATTGTTGTTGATCCCATGTTCTTTGTAAGCTCTAAGGTCATGAAAAAGAAACAGGAAAATAATTTTCCTATGGAAAAATAAAATTTAAAATGTTTTAAATGCTTTAGAGTGGTCAGCTCACCAGAACATAAATCCTGACAAAGTGAATAATCTCCCCAGTAAACAAAAACAAATACTGCTGTCCCCAAGGCAATGGCAAAAAGCAGGCGATTGTCAGCCACTGCTGCCAAGAAGCAGTGATTTACTGACACATCATTGGAGTCAATGGGAAATACTGTATTTACAGACTCGGTTAATGAATGAATTGAAAGCTGAGGGCTTGAACTTTTCGAGGTTCCCACAGGCTGCATCCACGAAGTGGTGCTCTTGCTCTGAAAGGAAGGATTTGCCCTGATGTGGAAGGAAGTGGAATAAATAGGAGTGGAAGTGGCAAGGTCACCTTTAATATCATTCAAACTACTTCTTAACAAGCTTTACAATTGCTTTGTTTCTTCCTCCCCTAGTTCTATAAACAGGTCCAGCCAAAAGAAAACTCCTCAAGTGCACATAACACCAGGAAACTCCGAAAGCTGTTAGGGAGGGATGGGAGCAGGCCAGACTCAGGAGTATCAGGCACGGCATAGTCCAACAATTCTATTATGGTGTGTACAGGAGGGAAAACCGCTTGTTTTTAAAGGAAGGACTTACATTGTCCTAAATTCCTGTGTTTAAAATATATGGAACAAACAAGTTACATTTGGATTATTTAAAAGATGGGCATGGATTAATTGCACTGACAACTTGCTTTTCACTTGGACTTCTCAACTAACTTGAAATAAATAATACATACTTGTGTAAACACAAAATATGAAAACCTTCACCCTGGCTGCCTCTTTCATTTTTTCTTCAATGCTCTTATCAAAAGTGTTATTACAATATTTTTCCTTCTTGTTCCAAATTCTTCACTGACTTGCGCCAAACTTATCTCAGAGACCTTATTTTTCTTCTCTCTCTTGGGACCCCTCTAACCACTCACCATAGGCCTTCCTCATTTACTGTTTTCCTCCATTCTAAGACTATTCCTAAACTTATTTCAAACAAGAGAATCCCTTAACATTTTGGTTTTTGTTTTCTACTCGGATGTTTTGTTTTGTCTTTTCTTTCCCCTCCCTTTCTTTTGACCCTCCTTTGACCTCCACTTTTCCTATTTCTCCTTCTTTGTTTTCTATTCTCTTATTCAGTAGATTTTCCTCCCCATTCTTTGCCAGGATGAGTTTAAAAAAGTAAAACAAACAATACAGTATTTCCTTGACAAGTTGTATGAAAAAAATTCCATTTAATTTGTCTAGGTTCTTTCCTTTCCATAGATTACACAGTCATGTAATTTTGAATTAATTTTAATGACTACTTATGACTCAATTGTCATAGTCCTCAAGTTGCACCTGTCATTCAAAGTTCCTTACTTTATAGGTATATAAAAGGCTATTTATGGCCAGTGCTACAGCTGCACGCATCTGTATCTGGTAGTGAATAAACAATAGAGAGGTGGCCAGGTATAGTGGAAAGATTTGGGGATTAAAAATCAGAAGACCTAATTTTAGCCCCTGCTCTGCCACCTGCTGTGTAACTATTGGCAAGTCACTCGACTACTCTGATATTCAGTTCCTTCACCTATACAGTGAGAGGTTAGACTAAGTGATCTTTATGATCCCTTCAAACGCTAACATTCTGGACCTTCCTTCTGCAATGGAGGGAAGGTCACCTATAAAGCAAGGGTGGAGAGTTAATACATATTGAGTTAAAAACATTAGGGCTGGATGTTGCAAATATATGTAATAGGAGCATGCTATCTCCTCCCTGCTTCACCTGCCTATCCAGCAATTTCAGAGAGCTCCAGTATAGTCTGAAGAACAAAATGTTCATATGCTGCTCTCCATCTCCCACTGCCTCCTGGAGGCCTCCCCCACCCACCTCATCCTTTTACTGGGTAATAGGCTGAATTCCTAATCACAGTGGCATTGCTCTAAATATACCATTGCTTCAGATGCAAAAAAATATGTGCCTTAAAGGACACATGACAGATATATGAGTGCTAGAATGTGATACTGGGTTTCACCTTATGCAACATGTCATTTTTAGCAGCATGACACATAGCATGCTGTGAACAATTTTGGGCAATTGGATAGTTTCTCCCCAATAAGAACAGTCTTAAGAAAACATTAAGTTTTCACTATTTTTCTAATAAATGGTTTTGAGGGATACTATTACAGCGGACAGAGGAAGCATCAAGAAAGATAGCTGTTTGTGAAATACTCTCAGATATGCATTCATGGTAGTTTACTTCCAAAAAAGATGTGCAAATGAAACAAAGAAATAAAGATGGGCAGTAAGGGGAAGTTAGCACAAAACTATCTGGCCTAGAAAATATACTAATAGTATTTTTTGCAATGCCATTGTTAGTATAACACAACATTGGTGTTTTTCTCTTAATGCTATAACCAAGTAAGACACATATTGAAAGTAGTAGGTCTTTCCACAGGGCTTCTGCACTGTCACTGTTCAAAACAAAGTCTCTTTCAACAAGACGCCCACATCCGATGACTGATGTTGAAATGCTAAATGAATTTGTAATTCCTAATAATAACTTCTTGTTAACTGTGGGTCCCTCCTCATCCCAAACTTCCATCAAGGCTTTTAGTGGTCTATCATTAAAAATATGATGGGTAGTGCACAGCATAAAAAAAAATCAAGTCAGATCTAAGAAAGGGGTTGGAATTGGAGACGTGACTATGATAAGAAGAACCTGTGACTGAAACAAGAAATACCTGTGATAAAGAAGTAAACTCACAGGGTACAGGTTAACCAGAACCCAGAGGTCAAGAACAAGACTAATTCAATCTTCAGTGATTTCCTAAGTCAAGTTAAAAGTGTTTTGACCAGCATTCAAGACCTGACACAATCTGCTGGCAATTTATCATTCCAGGTTTATTTCATAATATTCCTCTTCATGGATCTATATTCATTCAGTCAAGTAATCAACATTCATAAAGTGCCTACTAGATTCTAGGCACTGTGCTAACAGCTGGGGATACAAAAAGAGGCAAAAGAAGTGCCTGTCCTCACAGAGCCTACAATCTAATGAGAGAAACAACTCTGTTAAATTTGGTCCACTTGCTGTCCCCTAAAGGTCCCTCATACTTGCCCTTCTCTTTACTTTTGCTCATGCTATACCTTGCACCAGAAATGTCTTCTCTTCCTCTCTTAAATTCTTGAATTCTAGCTTGTCCTAAGTGTTGGACCTGAAGTCAGGAAGACTCATCTTCCTGAATTCCAATCTGGCCTCAGACACTTACTAGCTGTGTGACCCTGGGCAAGTCATTTAACTCTGCCTCAGTTATTCATCTATAAACATGAGCTGGAGAAAGAAATGGCAAACCACTCCAATTTCTTTGCCAAGAAAACCCCAAATAGAATCACTAAGAGTAGGATACGACTGAATCACCTCAGCAACAACAAATGGAGATAATAGCACCTGTCTCTCAGGGTTGTTGTGTCAACTGAGATAAAGCTTTGCAAACCTTAAAACATTATATAAATGCTAGTAATTAAGATATGTTCTGGAGGTAAAGCTGAAAAAGCTTGATATCTGACTAGATATGGGAAATAAAAGGAGAATGAAAAATCAAGGATGATGCTGAGATTATAAACCTAGATAACTAGGAGGATGATCCTTTTCTGAGCAGAAATAGGGAATTGGAGAGGATAATATAATGGCATGTTGAGTGTGAGATGCTTACAGGATATCTAGATATAGATGTCTAACATATATATGAGTGTCAAACTTGCAGCCTGTGGCCTGAACCAATGGAGAATGTCTGATAAAATTACAATACAACACAGATAATGTTAATTTGTAGTTTTTCAAGTCAATATGAAGCCTTCAGGGATAAGTTTCTATTTGAATTTGATACCACAGATCTGGCAGATAGCTGGTGGTATACAACTAGAATTCAAGGGTGAGATAAAAGAAATATGTTTATATACATAAAGATAAATATAGATATGATAGCTATCAATAACATGAATGGCTGTAAGGGTGGTGTTACTGTCAATGGAAATAGGAAAATTTGAAGAATGAATGGGATTTCTAGAAAACATAATGAATTCCATTTTTGATATATTGAATTTGAGATAACCTTTATGTACTCTACTTGTATCAATCAGACATTGATGAGAGCCAGATATATTTGTATATCTCTATATCTATCTATATGTATATGCACACATATACATATATACATATATATGTGTATACATATTTATCCTGGACTTATCTGCATAGAAATGATATATGGTTGATGATGATATATTGCCAAGAGAGAAGGTATATAGAGAAGGTCCAGGCCTTAACCTGGAGATAGAGCTATAATTAGGAATTCTGGCACCTGGGACAAATCCATTTGGGGAGGGAGGCTGTGGACTGAGCTACAACCAGTTCTGTGTATGATTGTGGCAGACTAAAGACAAAGGTCATGGGAGTTGAGGAATTGAGCAGCCAGGGTATTTGAAGGGGAAATGGGTAGTGTAGAGAAGAAGACTCAGAACCATTACTAAACTTACTGGGGAGAAGGAGAATTCACTTGGAAGTCTATAGCTTTCAGCAACAAGGATCTAGATAGGATGAAATGAAGTTTAAAAAAAGAAAGGTATTTGTTAAGTAATGGTCTAATGGAGGGTCTGAAACTAGTAATAGGAAGTGGGGAGTAGTCTTATGAGTAAAAGGGTATGAGAAAAGAAGCAGCCAGACTTGGGGAGGGTGCCAAGAGATGTGATGTGTTCAGAAAAGCTAGGTTTTGGGTGAATGCTAGAAAACTGAAGGAACATCCAACGAAGCAATCTAGGATGAAAGAGATTATTCACAATAGAGGAGGAGAGCAAAGTATAAAAATGCTCCAAGTAATTAAAAATTAGAGAAA
>CM053582.1:250565326-250614739 GCA_028627135.1 Pseudochirops cupreus
AGCGCCACAGGCTCCACGTGACCACATTCAGCCTATTAGGGAACAGAGTATACTTTCAAATATCCAAGGGTCCTCAGAGTCACGTAGCCACTTTAGCAAAGGGCCTAGGGGCAGGGAAGATCTTCAGATTCCCATAACAATATATCACATTGGAATAGACCATAAAAATCCAGAGTGACTCCTATTAGAGGGGTTACCCAAACAGACACAGTGGTGAACCATTGGAGGAGCTGTGAATTGAGCCAGCTGTTCTGGAAAGCAATTTGGAACTTTGCTCCCAAATGTCCCCAAAGTCACCACTAGGGATACCACCACTAGGCCTATATTGCCAAAGATCAAGGAAGAAAAGGATCCATATGGACAAAAACATTTATAGTGGCCCTTTTTGTTGTAGAAAAAAAAACAGAAAGAAAGAGACTGTCCATCATTTGAGGAATGACAAAACAAGTTATGATATATAACTATAATGGAATATCATTGTGCCATAAGAAAGGATGAAAGTGATGTTTTCAGAAAAACCTGGAAAGACTTGTATGAACTGATCCAGAGTGAAGTAGAACCAAGAGAACAATTTATGTAGTAACAACAACACTGAAGAAAAACCACCTTGAAAGACTTAAAAACTCGGATCAATTCAGTGGCCAACCATGACTACAGAGGACTAATAATGAAGCAAGTTACTCTTAACCTTCTGACAGAGGGGTGATGGGATCAAGGTGCAGAATGAGATATATTTTGGGGCATGGCAAATGCGTGGACCTGTTTTATTTGACTCTTCTTATTGGTCAGAAGGACTCCGCTTTTCTTTCTTTCTTTGGTGAGGTCAGGTGGGGAAAAGAAGGCAGCTAGTAGTATTATAGACAAAACAAAGAAAAGATGGTGTATTAAAATTGTATCTTGTTCTGCCCCCTCTTCACCCCTGTTCTAGTGAGTAGGGTGAGTTTATAAGTGAGTTTATAAGTAGCCAATATAAAGGGAAAATAGCAGGAAAGTCAGATTACCAAGGGGAACCTGGAAGTCACTACAAACTATCCCAAAGAGCGAAAGAGCAGAATTTACAGATTGTGTCATATGGTAATGAAAATTCACATCCTGGTAATATATGCTGAATGAGCAGAATCCATCTAGGCACGGCTGTCGGATTCTCGGTCCTATGAAGCACAAAGTAAATCTCAGACAAGTTCCAGACATCTGGAGTAAGACAAGCAGAACACCAAACGCTGCTGGTAATTTTGAAATGATGTGCACATGTTAACTTTAAAGTTTGGCTGATAGCTTTGAGATGATTTGGAAATGTTAATAACCTAACCCCAAGGTGGCACAGATAAGAACGAGTCTGCTTCCCTCAAAATTCCATAAAAATGAAACTCAAATGCCTGCCATGCCCAAGTCTCTTCCATCCCTGCTGAGTGATGCTGGCTAGTGCTCCCAACTCTAATGCATGGCTGTGTGAGTGATGCTTTCTGCCTCTCCCCCTCCCTTTTCTGTTCCCCATGCTATCCACCTCCCTTCACCATCCTGTCCACCTGTCCCTGGGCCATGTGCCCCCGTGTTCCTTTCTCCACTTGTCTTAGTACTCTCTGGGCCTTATTAAAGTGTGATTGCCGCTCTACTTCCCACTGCCATTGTATTAGCTGGTGAGTTCCCTAAGAACTGGGAGGGCCTGTCCCCATTTCATAATTTCGTAAATTATCAATTCAGAGGATCACTGAAGCATTTTTAAATGCACAAAAGAGAACAGGAGGAAGTTCAAAAGGAAACAAAGACAATCAGGAGACCTAAATTTGTTGCACACTTCAGAAAAAAGCAAGCTAAACTTAATTCATGGTTTTATATGTAATCCTCCTGTTCTGTTTTCTGTTTTAAATGTTCTTCTTACATGATTGTTAAATTTAACTTAAAAAAATAAAAAATCTATTTGTTACAGAGGGGTCAAGAAGGAAGAGGATGGAGAAAAGGTGATCAGATGTAGGGACTCAGAGATCATTTATAACTTGAGAAAGAGCAGTTTCAGTTGGGTGTTGAATTCAGAAGCCAGACTAAAAGCATTAAAAAGTGAGTGTGGAGGAGAGCAGTGAACATGACAGCGTACAAGTCTTCTTCTAGGAGATTGGCTATGAAAGGGAGGAGTGATATCACTTCAGAGGCTGGTAGGGTCAAGTGAATGTTTTTCAAGTTCCCACTTGCATTGGAAATAAAAAGTCAGAAATGACCACTGAAAATTCCTTACCTGTTAAATGGTGATCACACACACATACACACACACAAAGAATAGGAGTACAACAATCTTTTTTTTTAAACCTCCGATTTATTTTTATTTTTTAAATTTTATTTTATTTTTTGGAGGGGGGAAGGTAGGGCGGTTGGAGTTAAATGACTTGCCCATGGTCACACGGCTAGTTTTTTGTGTTAAGTGTCTGAATCCATATTTGTACTCGGGTCCTCCTGACTCCAGGGCTGGTGCTCTATTCACTGCACCACCAAGCCACCCCTACAACAATCCTGACAGGCTAACATAGCCAGCATCCAGCACAGTGTGTGACATATAGTAGGTGATCAGTTAATGAACTGACAGTCCATAGCCAAGAAGTTTGATGTTTTTTCATAACTAATAAATTGTGGCTAATTCTTGCCAAAAGCAGAATTCAAAGAGAATATGAAAAAATAGATCTGAGCTTTACCATTTCAAAAGAATGCCCTACTACTCTGTTACTGGGAGAGACATAGAACAACTTACACATATTGTACAGCTTGAAGTGTCTGGATGCCCATCCTGCAGTCCCTCATGTAAAGGGAATGTTTCCTTACAGTTGTGCCAACTTTTAAAAATGTGGCTCACTGATTACATTTCTTAGGAGATGGTTAAAGATTTGTTTAGAGTGTTCATATGCATGTGTGCCTGTGCCCATACACACATACACACACACATAACACACACCAACTTGAGAAGATTGGTTTTTATTACATACTTTTCTATTGTCTGACAGGGAAAATGAGCCTTTGTATTCTGGGTGGTCAGTAAATATTCCTGTAACAAAGGATTCTGATGCCTAAAAGAAATATGCTCATCCTTTTTTCCAGCCCCCCTACAGTGTGTGAGAAAAATAATGGCTTTGCAGCTATAATGTATGCAGCAAGGATTTAAGAGGACAAGCAGAGACCCTTCTGACCTATTATAGTTCAACATTTAAATAAAGCAATATCTGTTAAAGGGAGGAGAATTAGCTCAAATGGTAGCGTGCTTGTTTAGCATGCAAGAGGCATCAATGCCCGTTTTCTCCAAGTGTTTGGAGGCAGCTAGGTGGCTCAGTGGATAGAGGGCAGCGCCTGAAGTCAAGAAGAACTAAGTTCAAATCTGGTCTTAGACACTTACTAGCAGTATGACTTTGGGCAAGTCATTTAACCTCTGCCTTAAGGCACTGGAGAAGGAAATGACAAACCATTCCAATATCTTTGCCAAGAAAACCCCACAGCAGTGGTTCTCAACCTTCCTAATGCTGCAACCCTTTAATACTCATATGTGGGCATATCTGCATGTGGGTGGACCTGCCTGGAGACTCATAGAGGAGCGGTGTCTTGGTTCCTAACACCATCGGAAATGTTTTTTCTGATGGTCTTAGGTGACCCGTGTGAAAGCGTCGTCTGACCCCCAAAGGGGTCACGACCCACAGTTGAGAACCGCTGGTCTACAGGGTCCTGAAGAGTCTGACACCCAACAACCATACCTGTTAAAATAGTAAGAGACTGCACCCCAACTTTGTCATCTAGACATTTAATTCCCCTATTGAAAATAAGATCTCCTTGGGATCAGATACCACTCATGGTCAAAATATTTGGTCAAAAAATATTCTCCATCTAGAGATTTCTGTCTCAGAATTTCTGTGCCAGAAATACATATTGCAGCAAAACTGGGAACAAGTGTGATATGAACAAACTTCAGGTTGGCTAGGGACAGGTCTATGGGTTTCTCTCCCTCTACCTCTTTCGGTCTCTTATTCTATATTCCTCAGACCAAATTTTTTTTTTTCCAGAGGGAAGTTCTCCCCCACTCCTCTCCTTTTCTGAAACCACAATGCAAAACAGCAATTCGGTACCTTCAAGGAATTGAGAAGAGTTTCCCTGAACATCCCTTAGATGTAGATTTATTATTTCAGCAAAAAGAGATAAGTAAAGTTCCCCTGGCATACCCGAGTGTAATGTTCTGCTAACATCTCCGTTATTCTCATCCTTATCCAAGCTTAGCTATTTACTCCCCAAGGCTCACTTCTTCCGTGCCAGCCTCCCTCGCCAATTTGCCCCCATTATCCTTTATAATTCCTTTTTTACTTCAAACAAATTCCCTTTACATCCTCTTTTCCTCCAACCTGCCTTCTACCTCCTCAAATTAACCAAAATGCAATTTTTCCCTAATGACACCCCTTTCCTTGAAATATTTGTCAGTGTAAATCATGTCTTTTTTTTTTTCTATTCCCTCACAGGGCCAGAAGGAGGGATCAATGTACTTTTTACCCGCCAATGAGGACTTCAGATCATTTTCCCACTTTCTTCACTTTAGAGTCTCTCTGCTTTTTAAATCCTTGCCTTCCACTCATATCTCCTCTTCCTATTCCGGGGAGGCACTGTCTACTGATTTTCACTTTTTCCTATGGACTTCAACAACTTGAGGTCACCAACTAGTGAGGCAGTTTGGTGGCTCGGGAGACAGAGTGCTGGACCTGGAGTCAGGAAGATCTCAGCTGAGATCCTGTCTCACACTACCTGTGTGACCCAAGTCACTTAAAAGCTGTCTGCCTCAATTTCCTCACCTGTAAAATGGGGGTAATAATGGCACCCACCTCCTGCGTTATAGTGAAGATCAAATGAGATAATATTTGTAAAACATTTAGCACAGTGACTGGCATATGGTAGTGCTTAATAAATGCTCATTTTCTTCTTTCCTATCTTGGCCATTGCCTTTAATGGCTTCGTTATCCACATTAATGACACTTTCAACCCCACTGAACACCCAAATTCCTTGTTTCACTCCAGTGACTCTTCGCCCCTGCTGTACATCAACCACTCACGAGTATGTTAGCAGAACAGGCTTGGAATATTTCTGCCTCTAAGATAGCAAACTCTGAAGTGCCCTTCTCTGACTATATCTGCATAGAATCACAGGATTTAGAGCTGAAGGAGATTTTAGAGATTGCCTAATTTAACACTATTTGACAGATGAAGAAATTGAGACCCAGAGAACTTGTAGGAACTAGTAGCTTGTTTCAGGTCATAAAAGTAGGTAGTAGCAGACCTGGGATTTAAACCCAGCTCTTTAGACGTCAAATCTAAGGGTTTAATGACTATACTATTCTGTCTCCCAACTTTACCTTTCTCCCCCTCCCTCACCTCTACTTATCTTGCTCTTCATCTTCATTGTGAACTCCAGATTCTTGACCCCTCCTTTATCAGCATCCTCTGGGTTTTAGTCTCCTCCCCAGTGATCTTGGGCCCTACGGCCAGTCATCTCTATACTCTTATTAGTCCCTATAGAATCCCTTATTCCCTTGACCTTCTGCTATGCTAGCTCTTCCAGTTTCCACCCCACTGAATTTCTCTCTGTTCCTATTTCCAGAGTTCTTAGAATTCAAGAGAAAGCAAAGAGCTGCGTCTTCATGGTGTGACTTTATGTCAGATTTATGCTATCTCTGCTGCTTGGTATTCTATCCATCAGTTTGACTCTATCACATTCTTCACAGTGGCTGTTTCATACATTTTCTACTATTCAAACTCCCAGTTCTGCCTCTCTTCCTCTCAGTTAAGGACCCTGCCTCCTACTTAAGGAAAAGATTCTAATCATTTGTTGTAAGCTTCCTCAATTTACCTTCACCTCACAATTTCTCTGTGATCTTAACCAATTCTTTCCCTTTTCCTCCTATCTCAGAAGTTGCCTTTCTGTTTTCTCTTGCCTTGATTCCATCCCATGCCATCTCTTCTTTGTTTTTATTCCATCAGCTATCCCCTCACTTGCATCTTTGATCTCTCCCTCTACACTGGCTCTTTCCTCGTACAATTATTTTCAAATCTCATTTAGCCTAAAAAGCAAACCACTCCAAAACAAAATTCTTCCCCTAACTTTGCCCTTCCTTCTAACAGCTTTTCTACTTTCTATACTTGGTGTTTCCATTTTCTCAACATCTCTTCTCCACTCCTTGCAATCATACTTTTGCCTTCTTTTCACTCTACTTAAACTGTTTTCTCCAATGACCAAGTCTTAATCATCAAATTTATTAGTCTTTCCATTCTCTGTTGTTCATCTCTCTTCAGCATTTTGACCCTGTTGATCTTTGCCTCCTCCCCAAATCTCTCCTTTTTTGATTTCTTTGACACTAGGTTCTTTAATCATTCTTCTGCCTTCTCTGATAGTTCATCTTCTTCCTCATAAATATAGACATGCCACAAAGTTCTTTTGGGTGACCTTTTTCCTTCTAATACACTACCTTCTTTGGCCAACATATCCATTCCCCTGAACTCTACAAATGGTTTACAAATTATATGTCTACCTCCCACTGCTCTCCTGAGTTCTATATCCACATTTCCAGGTGACTGTTTACCTGGTCATCTCACAAGTACCCCAAACCACAGATGTCCAAATTATTTCTGTCACTGGCAGCACCACTCTCTTAGGCAACCCAGACTTGAACTCAACTGTCAACTAAATTTGTCTCTTCTTACTTTCTTCAGACAATCAAAGCAAAAAACATTTATTAAGCACATGTGTGCCTGGTGATATGCTAGGTGCTGGGTACACAGAGAAAACTGAAAGAGTTCCGACCTTGAAGAAGCTTATATACTACCAGAGAAGACATGTACTCACATAAGTATTTCCAGAATATTAACAAAATAAATTCAAAGTATTTTGGGGAGAGAAATACCTGGGAGCTTGGGGGAATCAGGAAAGGTTTTGTGTAGAAGATGGTGTTTAAGTTGAATCTTGAGAGAGAGAAGAGATTCTAAGAGATAGAGAGGAAGGGGGAGTACATTCCATGGCACAGGGGATGGCCAGTACAAAGATGTGGAGATGGGAGATTGAAAATCTAATGGGAGAACAGTAAGAAAGGCCAGTATGACCTTCTAAGTATGCTGCAGAGTATTCTTATTTCATGTATGTATTCATACTGCAGAGTATGGAAAGAGAAGTAATCTATTATAAGATGGGAAAGGTAGATTGAGGACAAGTTGTGAAGAGCTTAGAAGATTATAGTTACCCTAGAGATAAGAGGGAACCAACAGAGTTCACAAATGGGGTAATGACAGGATCAGATCTGCACTTACAGAAAATCACTTTGGAACTTGTGTGGAGAATGAATTGAAGACGATAGAGATGAAATAGGAAGATCAATTATAAAACTATTATAATAATGCAAGGGAGAGGTGATAAGGGCCCGATCTAGAGTGGTGTCCATTTGAGTAGTGAGAACAGGTCATGCATAAGTGCTGCTGTAAAGGCAGAAATGACAATATTTGGCAAGTAAATTGATATGTAGGATGAGGCAGAATGAGGAGTCAAGGATGATGCTGAAGTTGGTAACCTTTAATTGTGAACTTAAAGAAACACTGACAGAAATGGGGAAATCCAAAAGGTGACAAGGTTTGGGGAGAGAAGATAATGAGTTCTGTTTTGGACATATTGAATTTGACATAATAATTAAACCCATGGGAACTGATGAGGTCTGAGAAACAGTATAAAGAAAGGTCTGATAGAGCCTTGGGGTATGCCCATAGTTAGGGGACATTATATGGCTTATGAATCAACAAAAGAAACTAGGAGTGGTCAGATAGGTGGGGGAAGGCCAAGAGGACAGTGTTACAAATACTCGGAGAAGAGAGAACATCCAGAAGGAGAGGCTAGCCAACAATGTCAGATGCTCAAAGAGGCAAAATCGAGGACTGAGAAAAGGCCATCAGATGACATCAGGGGGAAATTAGAAGATTATTGGTATTTTTTGCAGAGAACTGTTTCCATTGAGCGATGAGGTCAGAAGTCAGATTTCAAAGGTTTAAGAAGTGTGTGAAAGGAAATGAAGTGCAGGTAATGAGTATAGACAGTTTTTTCTAGAAATTCGGCAAAGGGAGGCCATCTTGAAAGGAGTATAGATTCTAGTGAGGGTTTTTTAAGTCTTGGGGAGACTTGAGAATGATTATAGGCTCTATATTTGTATATAGACATCTGTATTTATAAAAATATTGATATATTGTCATCCAAATTAGTCAGCATATTCTGCTGATTACTCCTTCCTGATTTCTTTCTCATTCATTTCTTTCTTCTCATTTCTAATGGTACCATTTTAATTTAGGTTCTCATTATCACTCGAAATTTTCCTCTTCCTTCCAAAGTTTCCTACTTTCAGTCCATTCTATACATTCTTTCCAGGATAATCTTCCTAAAGCACAAATCAGACAACGTTACCAGAAAACCTTTAGTGTCTCCCCAGAATCAATTATATACTCCTTAGTATGAAATTCAGCTCTCTATGAGCTGGTCACAAGTCTACATTTTTTACAATCTCATCTCCTGCTGTTTCTCTTAATTTACCCCACACCCTAGCTAAAGTGGATTACTCACCATTTCTAGATGTGACATAAACTTCCCACTTACCTGTAAACGTTATTCCGTTCACCTGGAATGCCCTCCTCCTGAATTCTTGTCTGTCAATATACTACTCTGGTCAAACCCAGTGTCAGTTTCTCAAGAATCCTTTCCCTATAGTAAGGAGTAATCTTTCTCTTTTTATACAACCATATCTCTTTGTACAGCTCTTTTGAGACATGTATCTCATTTTTTATTTAAAAAAATTTTTTTGTGTGTTTGTGGCAATTGGGGTTAAATGACTTGCCCAGGATAACACAGCTAGTAAGTGTTTGAGGCTGGATTGGAACCCAGATCCTCTTGGCTCCAGGACCAGTGGTCCAACCTCTGTACCATCTAGCTGCCTCTATTTCCTCTTTTGTAGTTCTCTCTTAGTTTCCCTATTAGCTTTTCAAGTCTTTAAGTGAAGGAACCTTGTAATATTCACTTTATATCTCCTACTTTGCCTACCATAATGCCCCATATATAACAGTTCCTTGGATAAATGTTTGTTGGATTGAACTGAGTTAGTTGCAAGGAGAAGCTACTGAGAAAGTCAAGGGAAAAGTCGAAAGGGTAAAAAAAGGAAAAAAAGAAGGAAAAAAAAACACGAAGCAAATAAGAACAAGACAATCCTGAATAACTTTGGGGTTGATCCAAGGTTATGTATTTGTTACTTCTTAGATTTTATTCCTTTGAAAAGATTCCCTTCTCTCTTAATACAATGACCAACAAGATAATTACAGATTGTTGTTTCTGAGACTTGAATTAAATTGCTTCTTACTGTTGAGACTATAACTGGCTAACAAGGCATTTTAAAAATTACATCACAGCATGTCAAGTCTTCTAAATTCCAACTTCCATTTAAATACTTTCAAGAGCTGAGATTGCATTTTTAAAAAATGTAATCTACTCACAAGAGCAATTTGTAAAGGATTGGAAAGGAAATGTGAATTCTGATCGTATCTCAGTTTGAAGCAGATGAAGCGGAACTAGAGGTCACTCACCTAACCTATTAGGAATTAGAGGAAGTGATTCCGTTTGAAAGCCTCTAATGTATGTCAGGAATAGTGAAGAAAGCAGCTCTTCTACAGTGAATTAGATGGTGGAAAAAAAGGAGGGGGAAAAGGGGAGAGGTGTAAAAAGGGGTAACCAGGAAGGAAAATAGCCATATGTATTGTACTTGGGTAAGTGATTATCCTGTGATGTACTAAATTCTCAATTCCAATGTCATTAAGATCCTGTTTAAACTACCTCTGAAGCACATAGAGTGGAGTCTTCCTTTATGAATACAAATGAAGCCTTAGGAACAACTGTTTGACTTCTGCTCCAAATCTCAAAGTGCTGACTGATGTTTTACTGTCTTAAAGCAGGAATCTAACTTCTGAGGATGAAAAGGACAACCCTGAGTGCCGAGTGAAGGTCAGACAGAGGCATAGAGGAGAGAGTAACAGAGTGAGCTTTCATTGATTCATGGCCAGTAACAAGGACTGGGCTTTATTTTGAGGGGTGCAGGAGTCTAGAATGCATGTTTGAGCCTTCTAGATGTGTAAAACCCTTTTGTCCAGATAGTCTTTTAGTACAAAGGGTCTAGATTACAACTAGGTAACATTTGGGAGGACTTCTATACTTCTTTAGGGCAGCTAGGAAGCGCTGGACAGCTTCCTGAGTTTGAATTGGACTTCATATGCTTAGTAACTGTGTGATCCTGGGCAAGTCACTTAACCCTGTTTGCTTCAGTTCCTCATCTATAAAATGAGCTGAAGAAGGAAATGGCAAACCACTCCAGTATCTTTGCCACGAAAACACCAAATGGGGTCATGAAGAGTCAGATATGACTCAACCATAACTACCATACTTTTTTTTTGGCTCAATCTACCTCCCAGAAATCTGGGTAAATCTTTACACTTGGACTACTTGAAGGACTGATCCCAATTCTTATGCTTTTGAGAGGGGAAAAAATTAAAGAACATTATTTATACACTCCACTGGAAGTAAATTAGGATACTCCCAAAGATACAACAGTGATTGTATAGTTGGAGCTTACTGTGACTTCCTGAAGTCTTGGCTGCCCCCAACTACAATAGCTCCAAATTATCCTCTCTTCTAGGCTCTTGTCTGCTGTTAATGGGAATGGGACTTCCCTCAGTCAGTCAACAGACATTTATTAAGTGTGTACTAAGTACCAGGCATCCTGCAAAGCACTGAGAATATAAATATGAATAGAAGAAAGACAGTCTCTGCCCTCAAGGAGTTTACATAAAAGAAAGTTATAAAAGGGGTGGGGAGAGAAAGAAAACCATCCAGCCAGGGGCATGGTAGAAGTCCACGGTTGGAAATTCAGGGTGCATCCTCGACAACAACGAGACATAGCTGGCTTAAATGGCTCCTTAAGTGGAGGGTCTGGGAGGAGCCATGCAATCAGAGGGAAAGGTCTGGTTGGAGGAGACAGTACTTGCAATGTCTCAAATTCCAGGGCTGTAGTGAGGCTTCACTGTGAAAAGCTGGGGCCTGGTAGAAGAGGTCTAGAGTATAGTCTGGAGAGGAATAAATTTAAGCAATTACAGCCCAGCTTTATTGGGTAGATAAATGAAACAGATCTGCAATATATTCAATGCTTTTCATATGCATTCTGCTATTGCTGTGTTGTTACGTTCAAATATTCAAGTTGGTCAATAGGAGAATCCCACACAGGCATTTCCCCATCTGCTCCCCTTGACTTGATTGGCAAGGATATAGCTCTGGGAGTTCACTCAACTGTGTGACTGGCCTTGTTTTAATAAGGATTCACAAGAGCAGCAGTGTTAAACTCAAATAGAAGTGGGGCCACTAATCCTTGTATAAGGATCCTTTCTGGCTGCATGTTGACTTAGTTTTAAAATGTAATGTCATCTATGTTTTATCATATTTTAAATTTATTTTGTTAAATATTTTCCAATTACATTTTAATCTGGTTCATCTGAGCTGGTGGCATCTGCTGGGGCAGAATGTTTGATACCCCTCCTCTGGGGCATGGTCTGGAGACAGTCAACAAGTCAGTGAATCTAGAGAGAAAATGCTTTATGGTGGAAAGTATGCTAGATTTGGGGTCAAGAAGAGCTAGGCTTGAATCTATTCCCCTGCTTACTCCCTTTGTGATTTTGAGCAAGCCACTCTAGGCCTCAATTTCCTCATCTGTGAAATGAGAGCACTGATCTAGTCTTAGAGAGGTTATGACTTGTTCATGGTCACACACCTGATAAATATCTAAGATAGTATTTGAAACTATGTCTTTCTGATTTTAAGTCCTGCACCCAGTCCACCATAGCATGTTGCTTCTTAAATCCAGAAACCTAGATGATCACTAAGGTTCTTTCCTCTGTGCCCCTGCATGCTGGAATGGACTAATGGCATATTGTCATGGCTTTCAGGTGTACTGGAAGAACTAAGTTCTCAATTTGACCGGTAAGGCTGTTTGACCAGTGTTTACTGGCCAGGGCAGTGTCTGGCCTTCAGTAAGTTCTATTGTTGAAGTTGACTGTATTTCCAGAGACAAGGCTGGGGTCTGGCATCAGATTTTGGGTTCCTTGAGTTTCCATTGGCTTCTTCCTGCCTCTACCAGCTTCCAGGTCATTTCCTGGGGCTTGTACTGGTTTTCATGGTCCAAGCCCTCATCCCTGATCCTGACTTTTATCTGAGCTTACACTGAGGCTAACCTATATTTCTGGTCACTGACTTCTGGTTGTCCAGTTCTGGACTGACTTGGGTGGCAGGGTGCTTAGGACTTTCTCTCTGGTTTTCTCCATTATTGGTTTTTCTGGGTCCTTCTATAAATATTTACTGGGGTTTATATTGGAAAATTGGGTTTCTCTATGACCTCTCATATCTCCGTCTTAACCAGAAGTCCAAAGAGCTGTTTACACTCATTGCCTCCCCTTCCTCATCTCCCATTCACTTCTCAGGACATGGCAGTCTGAGTCTCATTGTCACCACCCCTCTCCAGCTTCACTAATAATCTCTTTATTGCTATATCTGATGGCCTTTTCTTAGTCCTCATTCTTCTTGAACTTGCTGCAGCATTTGACAGAGTTGACCACTCTTTTATCCTTTGCACTCTTTGGGCTTTGATGGCAAGGTTGTCTTCCTATCTGATTAACCATGTCTTTTCAGAGTCCTCTGAGTTTGTCCTGTTGGTAAGAGTGTACCTCTGGTCTCTGGAATGGGTATTCTTCTCTTCTCTCTTTAGATACTCTCCCTTGATGATTTCTTCAGTTGCTATGGGTTCATTCACCATTACTCAATGCAGATATCTCCCAAATCTTCAGATTCTTGACATTTCCCTCTCCCTTCCTGTATATCCATCCAACCAGCCACTATGTCTTTTTGCTTCTACCTTGACAAAATCTCTTGCATCTACATATCCTTCTATCTCTTCACATGACTCTCACTTTAGTTCAATAGCCTACTAAAGGGTATCCCTGAATCTAGTCACTCTCTTTTCTAATACATCCTTCATAGAGCTGTGAAATTGATATTCCAAAAGCACAAGTTTGACTATGTTACTCCCCTGATCAAAAAACTCTAGTGTTCCCTTAGTAATCTCTAGGAGCAAATACTAACTCCTCACTTCAGTATTTCAGGTCCTTACAATCTGGTTCCAACCCATTTTTTCCAGCTTAATTTCATAGTGCTCTCTCTCACATATGCTATATTCCAACTAGACTGTCCTATTTGTTGTTTCCCATACATAATTTTCTCCCATCTTCATGCCTCTGCACAGGCCATTTCTCCTTTACCTAAAATGTTCTCTGTCTTCATCCCAGCTTCCTACAACCCCCAGTTCCTGTCAAAACTCAGCTCAAGTACCACCATCTGTAAGAGGCCTTTCTCGACTCCAGTTGTAGGTGTTCTCCCCATTCCTCCATAAATGATTTTTTTTTGGTATTTATTTTGTATATGCTATATTTTGTATTTGCTAATCTTTATATGCATTGTTTCCCACTAGAATAATGGAAGCTCCTGGAAGATAGAGACTTTTCTTTTTAGCTTGGCATTTTTTGTTGTTTAGTTACTTTTTAGTCATGTCTGACTCTTTGTGACCCCTTTTTAGGACCTTTCCCATGATCATACACCTAATAAATGTGAAAAGCTACAGTTGAGCCCAGGTCTTTATGTTGCTAAGTCTAGCTAGTGCACTACCTACGAGATCAGGCTGCTTTTCTGAATCTGCTTAGCAGATTGTACTATTGAGTTCAATGCCACAGGCCATTATGGATCAATCCACTTTTCTCTGTTTTTATGATCTCTCATTGTACTCCTAACCCCAGTCACAACACTGTGCTAATGGTGTACTGATTGTAGGATTGGTAGCACCAACTTCATATACAAAGGATGGCACCATTCAATGTGTCTGTGTACTCTAGGTGAGCCCTAAGTTTGATTGATACAGCCTGGGATGAATTTCTGACAAAGCACTTTCCCAGAAAAGAAATATTCCATTTCAAAAGTGGCTATAAAACTTTTCAACACAAATATAGTTGAAATGATGCTTGAGAAAATAATCTAGTATTTAAAAAATACTACAAATATTAAGCTGAAGTTTCAGTGGAAAAGCATGAGGTTGGCTACATAGTTTTGACCATCATTACCATCTTTCCTAAGTTATTTTGGGGACTCTTCTCACTATTGAAAGATACAACTGACAAAGACAAGCTGTCCCCAGATGATGCTGTCTTTCAGCAACTTTGCCTTGTTATATTTTTCTGGGCAGGAAAGTATGGAGAAGAATTCTGTGTCTTTTCATTAGGTCTATGCAATTCATATGCAAAGCCCAAGGGGCTGAAGCTAATTCCTTGTTATACCACATAACATGCATCTGAAACATACAAAGCATCTCATTTTATAGAGAGAATAATTTCCTCTTCTTCTGACTGCACCATATGTGGTAAAAAAAACTTTTGTCTTCTGTTTTTTATTTTTAGAAATAAAAGGAGACAGATTTTCCCCCTCCACTACCCAGAGAGGTCTATTCTCTTGCTAACATGTCTACATAGCTACCATTGATACTAATGCCAATCATGAGCATAGAGTTGCCAAAGGGACTTTTCTCTGAGAAAAATTCCATGAGTACAAAATCATGGGAATCAAATTCAATGGAAAAAAACCCATCCAAATCTATGCAAACTGCCAGGGGGTTCAAACAGTTGTAGAACATTATCCTCTGTCTCCTCCAAAGTGGTAATCTCTGTGGAACAAATTATTTTCTAGTCCCTTACTCAAATGAAGAGGAGATTTTCTGCCTATATAAAGATAATATTGTAGGGAAGGTATATGTGAAAATCTTGAACTTAGAAGAATAAGGACTCCTTCCTTTCTTTCCTTCTCCTGGTCCTTATGAAGGCCTTCAGTGCCTTCATGCCATGTCTAGCCTCAACTGTGGCATCTTTGAGGGCTGCCCTCACCCTTGTTCCTCACCAAATCCACACCAACCCCAGTATAAAAACATACCTGTTCTTAACCATATGTCCAAAGGACATATGGACACCTTGCTGATGCTGATCCAAAAAACTAGTACATATTGTGGTATTAGTGACTGATAGTACCTTAATCTGTCCTGCTTCTGATTGATTTTTTCAGCTGAAAAGGAGACAAACAAAAACACAGTATCTTACTTAACCCAAAAGAATGAATTTAACATTTTCCTGTAGGGGAAATATTTAGAGGGAAAGAGAACACTGGTCTAGGCTTCAAATCAAGTTCACTGTTTCATTGCCATCCTTTTTTAGAAATTCATCTTTGTACATTGAAAGGTTTTTGTTTGATTGTTGTTAAGTTCATAATTAAGAAGAATTTTTTTGTTATTTTAAAAAACTGCATTTTTTGGGTTGATGTCCCTGGATTCCAGTCCTGGCTCTGTCACTGGCTAGTTGAATGACCTTGTATTAGTGGCTTCATCTCTGAACTTCAGTTTTGTTATCTATAAAATGGTGTTGCTTTGAGGAAAGTAACCCTGTAAATTTTAAAGTGCTCTTTTATTGTGAGTAGCTATTATCAGTATTGCTCATCCAAAAGTAAGCCAGAATGGATCCCAATGGCCTTCTACTAGGTTGAATATCTTTGTAGCTATCTATGGCTCTATATTCCAATCTCAGTGTCACACATCACTTTTCTTCTCAAAGGTTACTGATGAACTCTTAGTTGCTAAATCATATGGCCTCTTCTCAGTCCTTATCCAACCCCTTGACTTTTCCGTGTCATTTGATTATTGATCATGATATTTCATTTCCCACTTCCATGGATTTATACAGATCATTTCCCATGTTCAGAATGTACACCCTCCTTCTTTCTTTTTTTTTTTTGAGGGAGGAAGGCAGGCAGGGCAGTTGGGATTAAGTGACTTGCCCAAGGTCACATGGCTAGTAAGTGTTAGGTGTCTGAGGCCGGATTTGAACCCAGATCCTCCTGACTCCAGGGCCAGTGCTCTATTCACTGCACCACCTAGCCGCCCCGCTCTTCATTTCTATCTTTTGGAATCTTCTTTTAAAGGCTATCTTAGATACTACCTCCTCTGGCACGCGTTCTCTGACATCATCCCTCCCTCTTTCAAGGTGTAAGTATTCTCAGATTTTCCTAGAACACTTTGTTTGGATCTCTCCTTTGCCACCATTATTTCTTACTTGGTTATCTGTGTATTTTTTATATCCTCTTTGGCAGAATATAAGCTCCTTGAGAGCAGGGGTTATGTCATTTTTATTTCTGTATCCCTGTTGCTAGCACAGTGCCTACAGTGCCTTGTATACTGGAGGTGCTTAATAAATATTGAACTAAATTGGCTACTTGATCTACCTGGAAGTCCTAGAATAATAAACTCACATATTTAGTGCTGGAGGGGACTTTGGAGCTCATGTAATTCAATTCCCTCACTTTATGGCAATGAAACTAAACCCATTTGTGACAAACTTCCCAACTTCACATAGGTAGGAAGAAGCAGAGCCTGGATTTGAAGCCAGGTCTTCTGATTTCAAAGCCTATGCTCTTTCCACTATTTCCACCTCAAACTAAACACCTCCAGCAGCAAAGTTATCATCTTATCCTATGACATCTATTATATACTTCAAGTATTTGTGATTTCATCCATACTGGTACCCTCTCCATGAACACAGATTAAATCTTTCTCACATAGTAGATGTGTTTCAAGAGCTGACATAGCCCCACATTCATCACCCTTCATCAGACCTGGTCATTAACATCTCCAGACTTAGATGGCTCAGTCTTCTTACAACAGTCATCATCCGATCAGTTCTCAAAGTCTTCCAAGTAAACAGAATTTGACAGAGTTTTTACTTTGCTAGAATATTCTCATATCCTTTGGGGTCACTGGCATGGCCTTTGAGAACCTAGTATCCTTTTCATGTCGTAAGAAGACATCAGAGCAGAACTTTCTATCACATGCTATCTTTTATTGCAATTGGTTATTACATGTGTTATCTCTCTCCTATTAGACAATAAGCATAATGAGGGCAGGAATTATTTTATTCATCTTTGTACCTCTAATTAAAAAGATACAAGATTCTTTCTGCTTTAGATACTTCCCAACTTAATGTAGATCATAACCTCTTTATGTCTTAGCACAAAAATTTCTTTGTTATTATTAATTTGACAAGCATCAAGAAACATGAACAATCATAATCAAATTACTATAAACAAATTACAAAAAGAAAAAAAAAGAAAAAGAGGCAAGTAGATAATGCCATGAATCTCTATTATATACAACTTGTTTTAAATATATATCAAATTTAACATAGTGCTACCAACACTACCCTGCTTGCCTGTGTCCTCTTCTGAACTTCTTTCTGCTCTCTTCTATGTATTTTAAATATTTCCTTTATTTTATTTTCTTCTTCTGTTCATCATTACCTCTCCTAGCATTCCCCTCAGAAAAAAAAAGACTTTTTAACAACATGATTTTGTGAGTTGCTGCAGAAAAAAACAACCCCAAAACAGCAACAACATTATCCAATGGCCCATTTTCTGGTGACAAGTCTCTCATTTTAGCTGGGTCAGGCCTTGGACAATAACTGTCCATAATCTAAGTTTTTTCAGGTTGGTTGGACCTGTCAGAGCTTATGCTTTGCTGGTATAGCCTGTAAGAATCCAGGAATGCCCCAGGCAGTGCCATGACATGGCTCATAGTTGGCACTTAATGTTTATTGAATGTATGAATGGATATAACTCTATTAAAACATTATCTTGACTCTGTTAGAGCATTCTCCCAATTAATGCTCTCTGTAGACTTTACTGAAAAAGAACTGGGAAGTGAGAAATTGGGGTGCCTGACCATAGAGTCAATTTATACAGTTTCCATTGGATTATCATGTTCCTCTAGGGCAAGGATTCTTGACTTCGGGTCCATGAATGTAATTTTTTTAGTATTTTGACACTTGCATTTGAATATCATTAGTTTCCTTTCTAATCCTATGTATTTTATTTTTTGCATTTAAAAACATTATTCTGAGGAGTCCATAGACTTTTCCAGAATATCAAAGTGGTCCATGACACAAAAATCCCTGCTTTATTCTCAACATAATTTTTTTCTCAAAGTAATCATTTTTCCCACTTTAACAGATACCTATTTTCTATTTGTAAGCACCTGGGGGCAGCCCCATCTGCCCATAGCCCCCTTCTCCAGAAAAGCTACCTGAGGTTCAACTTAAAACCACAACTTATAAGCCCCCAAAGACATGTTTACTTTTACTGGGCAGTTAGGTGGTACAGTGCTTAGAGCACTGGGCTTGGAATCAGGAAAACTCATCTTCATGAGTTCAAATGTAGCCTTAGACACTACTAGCCATGTGACCCTAGCAATAAGTGCATAGTTCCTTCCAGGGTTGTTGTAAGAATTAAATGAGATAATATTTGTTACCACTAATGGGCTAGAAGACACAACCAGTTCAAAGTGAAGGCATTTGATGAAACAGCATAGTAAGAAAAATAATTATAGAATATTTCCCCCATAAATCTACGACATACTTCCCTGCACATATGTGTGCATACACACATGCACATTTACTCACACACCCACATACTCTATGGGACACATGCAAAGGGCATATTAATAGGGAACAAATGTGGTCAATGTGTACATGTAAGAGACATGTATAATGGGAACATATATAATCAGTACATGTATGTGGAAGGACACACATATTAGAAATATATGTGACCAGGGCATACATATAGAGGAGCAATTCATCCCTCTGACATTGTAGAATCACTGCTATCTTCTGATAATGTTATCCTACAAGTCTCCCCTGGGCCTGCACCTAGGTGTCCCTCATTGTATCTCTGTTGCTACCTGTTGGGTCTCCCCTTTCATCTCTACCACCTTGTAGCTACAGTCCCCAGATGAGATTCTTCCTTTTTCCCATAAGAGGTATGAGCTCCATCACGTCTCATTTAAGCTTAGAGCTTAAGCTTCTGGTCTTATAGTAAGGAAAATCAACCCTTAACACACCCATTCATCACATTTGGGAAAAAGTGACTTTATTTTCCATAAGAAGAGGAATCTATCACTTAGCAGGGTCATAGCTTCCAGGGACTAAGCTTTCTTAGAACACACAACAGCCAGCTAATTAAAACTTGCCGGTATTTAATCTGTGAACTCCCTAAATTACTGTCCCTAAATCCATTGTCCCAGACAACTACCTTAGAAATTATTTTTCTAATTAATTAGAAATTAATTTTCAAAGTTAGAAATTACAAATAACTTGCATTTAATCATTTATGAGACTTCTCAAGAGCCCACTTTGGGGTAGGCTTTGCTAAGAAAAATCCCAAGATTTGTATGAATCTGAGACACTTTGTTTTCTTCCAGCCTCTGTACCTTCTATGCATGCAAATAGGTATGGGAAAGGAAAACCAAAAGAGATGAGATGGGGTTCCCTAAAGGCTGTCACTCTTCACTTCAAACCCTTTGTTTTAAATTCCTTATTTTTTATGTATGTGGTATTATGCCTCTCAACTTTGTCAAAAATACTGAATTAAGTGTATGGCTTTCAACATGTCCATGATATTTATCCAAACTTACTCCTCAGCCCTCCCCAATAAACATCCCTTGTTTTAATAAAGAGAAGGGGAAAATATTAGGCTCTTTCCTGACTCAATGCTTCTGCTTTCCTTGCCTCTCCTCTCCTTTATCCTTTTTTTAAAGAGGGGCAGTTGGGATTAAGTGACTTGCCCAAGGTCACATGGCTAGTAAGTGTTAAGTATCTGAGGCCAGATTTGAACTCAGGTCCTCCTGACTTGAGGGCCAGTGCTCTATTCACTGGGTCACCTAGCTGCCTGTCTTTTCCTTTATCTGTCCAAATCCTACCTATTCTCTCAAATCCTAGCTTCAGCCCCACTTCTCTGACAAAAATTTCTCCCCACCATTCAAGTCCCTATTGCTATTTCTCTCCTCTCCTTCTGAACCCCTACAGCATTTGTCATCCCTAGCACATCATTTAGCAATTATTGTTGTATCTTGTATTGTTCCCATGGTTTCTTATGTAAATTTTCTCTCCCCACCTATATTGAGGGCAGACACCATGTTATCTATTTTTTTGTGTTCTCCAGAATCCAAGAGAATATTAGGCATATAGTTGGTGCTTAATAAATAATAGTTCATGAATTAGTTGATTGACTGATGGTGGCAGTGTCATTCCCATCACAAACCAGAAAAATGTGAGCTAGTGGCACTGGGATAAAGGCAAACAGACTTTAGTTGTTCTTGATTCTCCTGATATACCAACCTCATATTATGTTCTCTGTGCGTCCTAAAATGAAGCATATATATGAACTTTGAGCATATCTTACGCTGCTGCTCCTTATTCCACTGTCCCTACGTTTGAACAAGAGAATGCTTGTGGCAAGAGGAAGGAAATAGGTGTAATATTTTCTTTTCTGCATTTCCTACTTCTCAAGAGAAAGAGATGGGTGGGAAAAATGGGAGCTACACAAAGAAACAGTAGGACTGCTAGTAGAATCAAGACACACTTGTGTTTTTTTGCATTGCCTGCCTATATGCTGGGCTGCCTGGAGTGCCCTTTGAGACTCATTACTCAACAGGATTGAGATATAGATTATAGGCTGCAAATGTGAGTCCTAAGTGAACCACTGGGCTTCCTCGAAATTAACTTTTCATGCCTTCAATCCCTGCTCTGGAAAAGGATGATGATAACAATAGTATGAAAGGTTACCGAGTAGCATGAGGTTATAGCCACACACACCAGAAAAACTGCCATGTAATACCATCATTAGAAACTAGGAATTCGTATTGAACCACTTCTGATTGGATTATCAGATTATTAATAGATTATCAGAAACGGAAAGGACTGTGATTATAAATCCCTTACAGACCATCAATAAGTATTTTTATTAGCAAACAGAACAGTATGAAAAAGCCTTAGAAATCCTTAGATTTCTAAAAAAGCCTTAGAATTGGGTTTGAGTCGACAACCATATTTCTTAACTGTTCTGAGTCTCAATTACTTCATCTGTGAAGTGACGTCACTTATATTATCTACTTTTCAAAGTATTCAGAAAATGAATTGAGATATTATATGTAATGATCTGTAAACAGAAAACACTAAGTAAATTTGAATCAAATGTTATTTAGCATTTTCGAATTTAGACCACAAAAGGAAGGAAGGAGAGATTATCTAGCCCAGCTTTCTCATTTTAGAGGTGACAAATTGAGACCCGGAGAGGGAGGGAATGGAAGAACTGTATGTGAAACCCTGGCCTAATAACCACAGGTCAATGCTGATCACACTTGCTCACTCTGCCTCTCATAACTCTCAATGTTCATTTATTGTTGGAGTGTCTTGCTCCTTCATCTGTGAATTTGTTCATAGCTTGGAATGTTTTCTTTTGAGTTCCCTTTCTCCAGATTTTGTGTGCAGTTATATGATTAAAAAAAAACAAACAACTTGGTTAATGACTCTTCCTAATTCATCCTGGACTTCATGGAACCAAACCCAGCAGGGACTTTTCGAGGGAGTAGGGTGGGGAAGGCACAAAGACTTTGCTCTATCTGTCCTCCTCTGTGTTTTTAGTTGGGGAAAGGGGGTGGGAGCTTGGCAGACACACATGCAAGTTGTACTCACATGCTAGTAGAATTCTATGGCAACAACCCTAGAAAAAAAGGGTGGGGGGGGGGGTAAGAAAAGAGTGACTGAAAAGGCCTGGGAATGTGCATGCAAAACTTGACTTGACAGTGAAGAGGAAAAATGCCCAGTAGAGTTAGCTCCAAAAGTCATAGAATTTTAGAGCTGAAAGGAACCTCAGAGATCAATCCAGGCCAATTCCCTCTCAAACCTGGCAGCCATCTGAGAAGAACGAAGTGGTTAGGTAGGTGGATGGATAGGGGACTATTCCCCAGTGCTTATGAGGAGGTCTAGGCATGCCATAGCTACAAGTCCTGGACTGGGTGGAAGACGCACCCAGTCCCACAATACGCTAGTTGGAAAGAATTATTTGTGTGGAATATAATTCAGTGCAGCCCCCATGACCACACTGGAGTTGTAGCCTTTTGTGTTGGAGACAACAATAGAGGGGAAAAGGAGGGTGGGAGCAGGGCGGGAATTGGGCCTTGGCCTCAGTGGAGCAGACTGGCGCAGTACGTATGTGTCTCTGCCCTGGCGGCAACATGTGCTGCTTTTCAGGACGTTGCCAGGCAACCAAATGCTGCCTGCCACAGTAACTCTAGGAGACCCATTGAAAGGGACTGGACAGCAGAGAGAAAGGGACAGCCTGACTGTTCACAGGCTATTGTGGCCCCGATGAGGAGGCAGACAGAAAGGAAAAAGCAAGGGGAGAAAAACAAAGGAGCAGGGGGTGGTGTCAGGATCAGAGCTATTTATTGCTAAGGGAGGTCCACGGTGTGGGTGCCCCTTTTCCTGAAGTTGGTCCAAACTGGTGTTGCCCCACTTTTTTCTTGTGCCTCTTGCCTCATCACAGGGGACAGGCCCTCAGGAGCAACTCCAGGTCTCCTCTGTCTTGAGGATCTGTGTTCTTGGTCCAGAAGCCTAATCAAATTATCTATCTATTGTCTGACACATGTAAACAGTCCAAACTCACAATAAAATCCTTTCATGATTCCTCTTTTTTTTTTTCCAAGTGGCCAGCTGAAATAAATTTATGAAGTAAGAAAACCTCCCTCAGTGGGAACGAGTATCTTGTGGGAAAAAAGATGGGACCTCACAAAACCCACGTAGTTAAAAGCAAAACTTGTAGAAAGAATGTCAGGGCAGAGATTTCTCGTGTGTGAGTGGGAGGAGGGTCTAGGAGGGAGGGATGAAAATTGTGCTTATATGTGCTAGAGGAATAAGACAGTTCTTAGTTTTTTGTTTTTCCCACAACATACATTGCAAAGACCTCCCAAAATGTAATCCCTCTTCTCAGCACCACTATCCTTATAACTAAAGCCAATGATGTCAAACAGGCTGGGAGAGAAATAGCAAAGCAGTGACACAGGCTCTGCCTCTGACCCTGAGGGGCATGAGCAGAGTGCTGCCAACTCCCTCTAAGCCAGGATGGGAGCCATCAGGCCTGAGACCCAAACCCAGTCTTCCCCCTAGGAGACTAAATCAAATGTTCTTGGCCAATTTATTTTTAACCCAGTTTTTACCTGACCAAGGACTGACTTAGTGGTTTTACATTCTGCAAAGGGGGACAGTATTTCTCTGCTCTCTTTTATTCATTGCACCCAGCTTCTTTCACCCTATACATGCTGCCTAAATGGTAAAGTCTCCTGAGAACTCATTCCCACCCCGCTTTTAAATTCTGTGAGCTCCAATAAGGTGTTAATGGCTGATAAGAGACCTCAGGTATTATTAGCATCCAGGCATTTTTTAAAGGCAATTTAGCTCTTAAACACTCAAAGGAATGCATTTCTCATGGTAGAATTATTGGGGTGAGGGGGAGGTAGACAGAAGAAAGGGGGGGAGAGGATTTTGGGGCAACTGTCCAATACTTGTGAAATTGTACCAATATGTAGCTATCTATGATTAAGGCCAGACCTGCTGCCAAAATCAGTATACAGCTTATCAGTGAAGGCTTGGTCCTGAATATCGTATCTTTCTCTAAAAAGAGACCTAAAAATGTCCCATTCCTGCCAGAGTCAAAAGGGCTGGAATCTACCTTACCCGGATCTCTAAGACATCACAAGGCCTCTAGGCAGAACTGTATTAAAAAGCTTTCTAGATAAAATGCTGTCTACTCTTTTCTTTAAAATCCTTAAGAGAATGGATTTTATGTTCAAAGTGGGTGGAGACACAGGAAAGTGTTACCAAAGAAGATGCAGAGTTTCTTTCTCTGGAGATCTTTAAGAAGTAGTAGACATCTCTTCCTCTAATAGAATTTTTCACTCTGGATGTTCTTTATGTATTTTATGGTGCAATGTGAATATTTATATTTCTTTGATTTCTTGGCAGTATGCTGTTTCTTTTATTCTGTTTCTGCTTTGCCATTGAGTAACTGTATGACTGCTAGCACTTTACCTAAGCTTTCTGAGCCTCATTTTCCTCGTCTGTAAAAATGGGCATAATAGGAACTACTCACTTCATAGAGTTATGGTGAGGAAAGAACTTTGAAAACTTTGCAGTATTACGAAAATGCAAGTTTTTAATTCATATTCCCATAGTTGTTTGGTGCAATAATTTACAAGGTTGGATTTTGTTTTGTTTTAAATTGGGTCTCACTATTCTCTCAATCTCAAACTGAACCTAATGCTGGCTACTGGCTATTGGCTAATTCCCTACTACCTACAAACATACACATCTCTCCCCATCCTCAAAACACCCTAACACCCTATATTTCTTCTGCCTTTTTAAAACTAAACTCTTCCAAAAGGCTGGTTACAGTAGGTGTTTCCACTTCCTTTCCTCTCTCTTTTTAACCCCTTACAATCTGACTTCTGACCTCATCATTCCACCAAAACTGCTCTCTCCACAGTTACCAATGATCTTTTAGTTGCCAAAACCAATGGCTTTTACTCAATCCTGATTCTTTTTGAGCTCTGCAGCTTTTGACACTGTTGATCACTCCTTCTCATAACTTATTCTCTTCTCTCTAGGTTTTTGGGGCACCACTCACTCTTGGTTCTTCCCCTACCCATTTAAACATTTCTTCTCTATCTTCTTTGTTCGGTCCTCATGCAGATTATACCTTCTAACTATAGGTATCTCACAGCATTCTGTTCTGTGCCCTCTTCTTTCCTGCCTCTATACCACTTCACTTGATGATCTCATCAGCTCCCGTGTACTTAATTACTGCATCTATCCTGATGATTCTCAAGTCTATCTACCCTACGCCATTCTCTCTTCTGACTTCTAATCTCAAATCTCCAAATGCCTTTCAGACATTTCAAATTGGATGTCTCTAGACATCTTAAATTTAACATCTCCAGAACAGAACTCATTATCTTTTCCCTTTACCTCTCCATTTCCACCTTAATATCCCTATTTCTGTAGAAGGCAACACCATCCTCCTAGTCCCAAAGGCCCACAACTTAGAACTACTCACTATATCTCACCAGCTAAAGCTGGTTGATTTTTCCTTAGCTACATCTTTCCAATACTTTCCCTTCTCTCCTCTGATATTGCCACCACTCTGATGCAGGCCCTCATCACTTCATGCCTGGATTGTTGCAGTAGCCATCTGGTGAGTCTTCCTGCCATAAGTCTCTCCCCACTTCAGTAACAACAACAACAACAACAGCAATAACCATAATAAATAAATAATTTAAAAATTTGAATATCTAGCCCCCAAAACCCAAAATATAAGCTCCTGGGTCATCACCAATCATCTTGTCTTCTCTATTGCCATTGGACTTCAATGACTCTGGAAGAGAAAATGAGGCTGATGACTTTTCAAAGGTCTGCCTCACTTAAATCCAGTTCATGTGCAAGTCAAGATATCACCCTTGTGATGTCACTGATCCTGCAGAGTGAAGAACTAACAACAATTTTAGTCCATCCTCCATTCAGCTGTCAAAGTAATTTTCCTAAAGAGCAAGTCCATGGTCACCCCATTCTCAAGCAAGTCTACCAGCAACCTGTTGCTTCCAAGACAAAATACAAACCCCTCTGTCTTCAAAGCTCTTCATAACTTTACTTTTCTGATTTTCTTACACTTCAACCTCCCCAGCCCCCCATATTTTTTGATCCAATGGTTCTGTGAACAAGATATTCCAGCTCTCAGCTCTGGGCATTTTCTCTGGCTGTCCTCCATTCCTGAAATGCTCTTCTTCTTCATCTTTACTCCTGGCTTCCCAATCTCCTTTCAAGTCTCAACTAAAATCCTGACTTCTATAGAAAGAATTTCCCACTTCTTCTTAATTCTAGTATCTTCCTGTAAGGTTAATAGGATATAAGATCTTCCCTGCCCATTAACAGGCCTATGTGCCTAGCTGTGATATATTCTAAATAGCACAGAGCCTATTGGGGGAGGAACTTGCTTAAAGAGAAGCTCGCTTAGGGGAAGTTTGCTTGTAGGAAAGCTTTCACACCTTTTGGTACTAACCTAATTAGGCACTAAGTCAGGAGGGTTGTAATGCCTTCTGATTCTGAGAAGTGTATGTATACTCTTGAGTTGGCATTTTGCTTTGGGGGTTTGCTCATGAGAAGGATTGTTCCATTTCCTGATCGAGACTCTGAGTGACCATTTGTTAGGAGCCTGTTGTCACTACTCAGATGTTGTCTGTGCTCCCTCAATTCAGTGATATGTATGTAAAGTGTATAGCAATATCGCTTTACTCAGACAGTTGGAGCCCTGTCTATTAGTCTTTATGCTAATTTCTCTGCTTGTATTTTCTCTGACATTTAGGGTGCTGACCTTTCCCTTGAACTAGCTGATGTAATTAAAAGTAGGATTATTGAGTAGTCTCTCCTAGAAAAGCAGATCAAAGAACCTGTGCTGGTAGGGTATGCTAGAGTGCTTGTTGTTAAGTTCTGTCTATAAATCATTTCTTATTTATTCTGTATATAGTTTGTATGTATTTGTTTGCTTATTGTCTGTCATATTAGATTGTGAATTTCTCAAGGGCAAGGTCTTTTACTTCTTTTCTGTATTCCCCATGATTAACAGTACCTGGCACATAGTAGGTATTTAAATGCCTGTCTGACTGACTGACCTCATCCCACTGTTCATCAGCACAGAAGTTTTGATCTGCTCCATTGCAGACCTGGGGATTTTCACCTTTTGTTAGGCAGCCTGGTAGCCCTTTGTCCTGAAGACTTATCATACTGATGCCAGATTTAATGTGAAAATCCAATTGGCTGTAGTATACTATAGCTCAGAACTCCTGAGTTCACCCATCTCACATTATACAAGGTAGGGTTTTGCTCAGAATAGGTTTGTAGCAATAGATAGACTGTAATGCTAATTTTGTTCTTATTACTGGGCCCTGAAACAGGACTCAATCTAATAGAAGCAACGGAATCATGTTAAGGTTCGATCCCTGAAATCAGTGCCACTCCACTCTGAAAGAGTGTCAGTAGAATATTGCCTCCCCCTGGAAGCTAAGTAAACCCTGTGCCTAATAGGGCTCATTTAGGTTTAAAAAAGGTCGGCCAGTTTCCTAGGATACTTCAATATAGAAAGCCTGTTTCTAGGATGGCTAGAGATTCCTAAGCAGAAGTATGCTGTGCTTTTGATATAATCCGTGGAACTGAAATGGATCCCTCACCACCCATGTTTCACTTCAAACTAAGACATCTGATGATCTTGTGAAATTATTGAAAGCACGGTTCTCACCAGATTCAGAGATTTACATTTTATTACCAGAATCAACAGCCTGGAGAGGGCATTATTGCTTATCTTACAGAGCTATACCATCTGTCTTATCCCTGATGTTTTGAGGATTTCTTAGATGACATGTTGTGGGATTAGCTCATGTGTAGATTTCACGCTGAAGCCAGTCCTCCAATGACAACCTCTTGAATGAATGAAATATAACACTTTTAATAGTCCCTAATTGGTGATACTATATCACTAAAGTTAAGCAGCTGATATTATATACTATACTATAAAGTATATATACTATATACTATAGTACATAGCTGATGCTATATACTAAAGTTAAGCAGGTGATACTATATACTAAAGTTAGGCAGCTCCCACTATACATACTATCATTAGGTAGGGAGTTCTTGCCAAAAAGACAAGTAAAACCTAAGAATTATCTTTTATAGGTGAATTTACTCTTCTAGAAAACAGAAGTCATTTTATTATTCTTTCACAACATGTAACATGTTCTTGAATCATTTTCATGAAAAACGTAAAGATATGACACATTCTGGGTTGCTGCTTTCCTTCTAATAGTAAAGATAGGTGGAGCCTTGGAAACCTAAGTTTCACAAAAGAGCCTTGGAATCAATTAGCAGACCATCAATGATGATAACAGAAGCAATTGCCCTTCTACAGAGGCAAGGTAGATGGACAAGGGAGGAGTCAGAAGTTTCCATGAAGGCTATGACTGTTGCTGATCTTGTAAGATAGACTAACGCCCTCCCACTATAAACATAATCCCTTTGGTACTCCCTGTGACCAACCCATTGGACAGATTGCATCATAGCCTAGCACACAAGACTACTTCCCTAGTGACACAAACAACACAGAACAGAAAAACACATTGAAAAAGACAGTGAGAAACAATACGTCTCCAGAGTTGCCCTGCTATGGATCATCTGGTTCTTTCATTTTCTAGACCTTCACATTGAACCATGGGGAAACACAACATTTCCATTGATAAGTAAACTATATGATAGATTTTTTAAATGCATAGTAATTTGGGAGGAACACTAACTGAGGGAAACAAGAAAGTCCTCTCAAAGAAGGTGGTCGTAAAGAGAGGTAGGGATACCAAGGGGCAAAGATGAAGAAAATGAACATTCCAGGCATGGGAGACAGTATGGAAATCCAAGATGGAATGTCATGTGCAGGGAACAGCAAGATGTTCGGTATGGCTAGGGTATAAAGTGCATGAGGGAGAATAATGTGTAATAAGGGGAAAGATAGGCTTGAACCAAATTCTGAAACTGATTGAAGGGAGGGGCAGAATCTTTATATCAAATTTGCTTGATGCAGACATATTAACAATTAGCAAATGTAGAAGACTGAAAAAAAATTCCCTTATAGATAAAGGGTCAAAGGATGTGAACAAATTCCCTAAAGAGGAATCAGAAACTATTAACAACTATATGATAGAATGTTCCAAATCAATATTAACAAGAGAAATTTGAAGCAAAAACAACCCTGAGGTTTTACCTCATACCCTTAAAATTGGCAAAGATAACAAAAGATGTGATTAGTCAATATTGGAAGGAGTAGGAGAAGGTAGGCATCATAAGGCATTTTTGATGAAGCTATGAATCATTACAACCATTTTGGAGAACAATCTGGAATTATGCAAATGAAGTGACTAAAATATCCATATCCTTTGACCCAGAGGTTCTACCACTAGGATTAATACCCCAAGGAGGCCATTGATAAAAAGAAAATCCCTATATGAACCAAAATATTTATAGCAGCACTTTTTATGATAACAAAGAATTGTAAGCAAAGTAGATTCACATCAATTGGAAAATGGCTAAACAAATTAGTATAATGGGTGTAATATATTACTGTGCCACAATAAATGACAAATATGATGAACACAGAGAAGCACAGAAAGATCTACATGAACTGATACAAAGTGGAATAAGGGGACACACACATACACACACACACACACACACACACACACACACACACACAGTGATTTCAGCAATGTAAATAGAAAGAACAATCACAAAAGACCCAAAAGGGAATGTGACAAAATTATAAGAATAAGAATGGCTCCATGGAAGAGACATGAGAAGACACTCCACCCCACTCCTTTGAAGAGGTAGAAGGTCTGTCTACAAGTATAGCACATGGCACTTTTTTTTTTACTTTATTCAATGTATTGATCAGTGATACTGATTTTTTCCTCTTAACTTTTCTTTTATATTTAAAAACATTATTTTTCATATGAGATAGCTCTAGGGGGTAGGGAGGGAGAAGGTTACTAAGTAAAAATATGGTGATACAAAATAAAGACTTTTTATAAAAATCAAATGGAACAATTTGTATTTCGTCCTACAGGCAAAAGAGAGTCATTGGAACTTCTTGAAGAGAAGCGGGATGTGGTCAGATCTGTGCTTTATGGATATCAATTTTACCTCTGGGTGGAGAATGAATTGGGGAGGAGAGAAACTAGAAACATGGAGATCAATTAGGAAACTATTGTACTATTTAAGGGAAGAGATGAGGAGGGCTTGTCCTATGTTGTGGTTTGAGTAGAGAAAAAGGGACGAATGTAGGAGATGTTGAAAAGGTTGAATAAACAAGACGGGGCAACTGATTGGATATAGTGGAGCAAGTGGAAGTGAACAGTTGAGGATGAATCTTAGGTTTCAGATCTTAGTGACTAAAGGAATAGTGGAGTCTTCAACAGAAACAAGGCAGCTAGAAAGAGAGATGAGTTTAAGGGAGAAGACAGTAAGTTCTGTTTTGGACCTGTTGAGTTTTATATGCCTGTGTGCATTGGCTTTGTTCATGTAAAGAATTTTCAATTTAATGTAATCAAAATTATCCATTTTTTGCATTTCATAATGTTCTCTATCTCTTATTTGATCATAAATTCTTGCCTTACCCATAAATTTAACAGATAAACTATTCCTTGCTCTCCTGATTTGCTTATAGTATCAGTCTTTATATCTAAATTATGTACCCATTTTGACTTTATTTTGGTATATAGTGTAAGATGTTGGTCTACACCTACTTTCTGCCTTTCTATTTTCCAGTTTTCCTAGCAGTTTTTGTCAAATAGTGAGTTCTTATCTCAGAAGCTAGAGTCTTTGAATTTATCAAACAGTAGATTACTATAGTCATTGACTACTATTTCTTGTGTTTATTATCCTCATTTTACAGTTAAGGAAACTGAGGCATACAGATGTTTACTGAATTACGTAGGGTCATACAGCTAGTCAATGTCTAAAGCCAGATTTAAACTCAGGAAGATGGGTCCAAACCCAGTGTTCCATTCACTTTGCCACCTGGTTATCTCTAAAAAGAAATTATCTGCAATGAGACAGTTGGTGGTTTTGTTCCTTCATTCTTGAAGAGGACTAATGACATCATAAGGGTGATGTCTTGACTTGTGTGTGAATTGGATATAAGTAAGGCAGAGCTGTGCAAAGCTGTTGGTATCACTCTCCTACAGTTTGGTCATTGAATTTATGGGAGATGATGAGATAACCAAGAGAGAATATAGAGAAAAAGATGAGGGCCCAGGAGAGAGACCTAAGATATAGCTATGCATAGGGGCAAAACAGAATAAAGGATCTGCAAAGGAGACCACTAAAGTCACCAGTCTAATAAACTTTTCCAGGATCTTGGAACCAGTGATGGACACATAGCACTGCTTATCATCACCCTACCTCTTTCCACCACCATTTTTGACTGAACTTCAACGGGTAGAACAGAGGTTGCCAAATTTTTCTTTTGTAAAAGAGGAAACACAGAATGTTAGAATAACTTTGAAGTCAGCTCCCACAGTATATTGGTTTCTTCCAGTTTTGGCCATCTCTTTTGGTAGTTATGTGATGTAGTCAAAGTCAGATGGCTCACTGGAAGCACCTTAGGATTCACAGGTGATATATATGTGTACATACATATATACATATAATATACATATATTGATATATTTCTCTTTTTATGTCCAAACATCAACATAGTAGTCTTTTTATTTACCATATTTTCCATGGCCTGGTTATAGCAGATTCACAGTTAATCAAGTTAGTAGTAGAAACAAGAAAGACAGTGCTTAATTTTTTTATGCCAAAGGAATTTTCTTTTTTTACTTGCAGAGGAGCCCATCAGTTTAGGTAAAAGCAGTAGGGTAGATACTTCTGTTCAAGCAAAGGGGGACCCTGGCAGTGGGATAATAAAAAGAATAAAAGCATAAATGCCTTATACTGTCCACCTTAACCCCTATAAAATACCTCCACAGACATGAGAAAAAAGCCAGTAGGTCCAATCCCTTACCTCTTTCCAGAATCAAACAATATTAGAAGCATTTATGTTAGCAATGGGAGGTCAGGATAGCACAGCAAGCTGCATATTTGAGGTTGTTAGCTTTTTAGGAGGATCAGGCTTAGATTGCCACGGAGCATGGAATCACCCCAAGAATGTGACAGTCACAGCTGTAACTTGTAGGAGAGTTGAAAGAAGCAAATCCTTTTGGATTGAATATCCTGTCAGTGTAATATGTGACATTCATCAGTTTTCAGAAGTGGATTTAAAATTTTTCCCCCTTTGAGGTTCCGTGTTGTTGCTGTCCTCAAGCATATCATTTCAATTCTTCACAGTTCATACTAAGTTGCACAAAAATTTTTTCCCCTCTCAAAGTATAGTCATTTAGTCTAGGATCACCCTATCTTATCCATAAAAAAGTGAAATACACCTGAAGTTTAAACTTGTATTTGAGTTCATTAAAGCACACAAGTCTGGGTTCTTTAACCCAGACTCAATTAGTCTTATGATGACTATATTAAACTTTATGTTGGTACATGCTTTAGTCGGAAATTCCCATGTTTCAAGGCTCCATGGGTGTGTCATTGAACGGATTCTAGAGGAAATCCATATTGCCTTCCCCAAACTGTGTTAGGTCTTTCCTTTGCTCTTATCAGACTTTCCCTGCCCAATAATACAATAAGGCTTCAAACAATGTTAAAATAATGTTAAGATTGAGACAAAAAAAGTCACAAAGGAAGGAAATTTTGAATTCCTGCTCTAACTCAAGCTATCATCCACCAGGACTGTTATCAAAGGGTCAGAGAATCACACTGTGCAACCTACATCATGTATTCATTTACACATATGTGGCATTGCTCATAATGTACTTCAAATGCATGTATTTATGAGTAAATATTTTCAGGGGACTACCTAGGATGACTTGGGGATTCTGAAGATGAACTCAGGATGAACATTATTTAAGCTGTCATGTGTAATAAGAGTTTTAGGTGCTTTAGGTATCTGTTACCCAGTTTAATTGATTAAGATGTAGGAGCCATCTAGGAATGCCTATTCTGATGTTTCATAGGGGCATGGAAGTGCCCCTGGGCTCTTTTGTTTAATTAACTTTTGCTAATTAACAAAAATGTCTTTTCTCTCCCTCTTTTCCCCCAGTGGAAACAAAACAGAACAAATGCTTGGACAAATATGCATCGTCAAACACATTTCATCATTGGTCAAGTCCAACATATATGTGTGTGTGTGTGTCTCAGTGTGCACCCTGAGGCCATCACATCTCTCTCCAGAAGTGAGTAGCATGTTTTATCATACGAATGGTACATTTGGAATCACGACTGATCATCATATTCATCAGAGTTCTCAAGTCTTTTTTTTTTTTTTGCTTTTTGGAGGGCAAGTGACTTGCCCAAAGTCACATGGCTAGTAAGTGTGTCAAGTCTCTGAGGCTGGATTTGAACTCAGGTCCTCCTGACTCCAGGGCCAGTGCTCTATTCACTGTGCCACCTAGCCGCCCCAGGTTCTCAAGTCTTCCAAAGCTGTTTGTCTTTAAAATGTTGTTATTGTATAAATTACTTTTAGAGTTTTCCTTAATTTCTCTCTGTAGCAATTCATATAAGTCTTCCTGGTTTCTCTAAAACATATATTTCATTATTTTTAATGGCCCAATCATATTCCAATACATTTATATGCCATACTTTGTTTAGCTACTCACCAGTTGATGGGCACCCCTTACTTTTCAATTTTTGTACAAATAGGAAAGGAGGAAAGAAAGAGAAAGACCACTTATTAAGTACCTACTTGTGCCAGGCCCTGTGCTAGGCACTTTTACAAATATTGTCTCATTTGTTCCTCACAACAACCCTGTGAGATAGGTGCCTTTATTATTCCCATTTAACAGCTGAGGAAACTGAGGCAAACATGTGGGGCCACACATCTACGGTCCTGTTCTTCTTTCTTTGATCTCTTTGTCGATCTAGGCTTAGTAATGATATTAATGATTATCACTGGTCTCCTAAGTACTGTTTAGTAGCTGTTGGGGCTGAGCTCTAAATTGCTTTCTAGAATGCAGTACCAAAGTACGCCTGGGCACTTGAAGGCTATGTTTTCGAAGCAGTCTCCAGCAGCTTCTACCAAGCTGGCAAGGCTGTGAGTGTTGTCTTGGCAATTGGCTGTGTCTGTCAGGTGTAATAGGCATGTTTAGATATGCTAACAATCTTCCATTTTTGACTTGGTACCACAATAGACTTTTGCACTGACCTATGTTAACATGGCTGTACGGATATCTAGTTGCTTCCATTTTGTCCAGTTCTGGCATTAGTTATGTCTTCTTTCAGAATGCCATTTTAAGTCTGTAGCTTTCATTTGGTTACACTGTGCTAGAAACTCCAGCTTTATTCTGTACTGGCGAGTGTAACTTTACACGATTGGGTTTACATTGACATGTTGAGACAGTCATAATAGAATTAGACTTTAAAATCTCCTGGAGAAAATCTGGGGGTTAAGTTTCCTTAACTCTTTTTATAGTGGCAGCCTAGCTAGAAAATTATATTTCAATTGAAAATTCTATAATACTCTGAGGTATTACAATAAATGAGTGTAAAAATGCTGAGCACATACTGTCCTGGCATTTCTTATTAGGCATATAACAGCCTTGAATGAAAATAATATTGCAGACTAATTTGGTTATGAAGGCAATAATAGTGTGTCTTGTCCTGGTGACAAAGTTACCTTTTGTGTACAGTCTTTTTTGAGTTTAATAGATAATAATAGCAGCTCACATTTATAGATGTTATTACAATTGATGCGTAATAAAAATTTTCCCACTAGAATGCCTGCTTCACAGTACTGTCTCTTATTTGATTCTACTCCCAGATCCAAGAGATCTGGATCATATATTGGGTTCAGTAGGAAGTGATATTTCATGTAGACATTTTTATGAACTTGAAGTTTTGTTTTTAAACTAAGATCAGAGGTCAAGACCTACATTAGAATTAGAAGACCCTTTCACTCTCACACAGTTATTTAAATTTACTCAACCTCAACATTCAATTAAATTCAATTCTATCGTTTCCTCATCTGTAAAATGTAAGTGGTAGACTTGAGAGTCCCTAAGGATCCTTCCAGCTCTAAGTCTATATACTATGAATTCAATTCAACAAACATTTATTAACTGGTACCTACATGCAAGAGGCTAGCACCTACCTATGTGTCAGATGCTGTGGGTACAGACACAGTAAGAAAACAGATCCTGCCCTCCTGGAACTTCCATTGTACTTGGAGTGGGGGGGGGAGGGGTTGCACACAAATGTATAGAAATAAGTATAGTTCAAGGAAAATTGAGGAGAGAGAGAGGGAGAGCCCTAATAAATGGCGAGATCAGGGATGGTTTCATGCAGGAGGTAGCATGTGAATTGAACCTTGAAGAAAAACAAGGATTCTTAGAAGCAAAGATGAAGTGCATTCCAACACATTGGGAATAATTTGTTGGAATGCAGGGAGGCAAGGGATAGATTGTTGCACTTAGGGAATGGCTAATAGTCTGGACTGACTGAAATGTCAAATTTGGGAAGGGAAATAGAATGAAATAAGTTTGGAAAGGTAGGTGGGAACCAGATTTATAAAGGGTCTTAAATATGAGGCTGAATTTGAATTTTATTCCTCAGGCAATGAAAGATTCACTAAAGATTTTGGAGCAAGCACATCACATGGTGCTTAGGAAGATGAAGCATGGACCAGAGAAGGAAAAGACTGAAAAGAGGAAGAACAGTTAGGAGGTGATCACGGTAGCTTAGACAAGAGTTGATAGGACCTCAGTTAGGGTAATGACTGAGAAAGTCTGAAAGATGTTAGGGAGGAAGATTTGAGAAAATTAGCAAACTGACTGCATATGGGGGATTGTGGAGAAGAAAGAGGGGACTGTGAGGTCTACTTTGACATTGCATTTTGCTGTCTGGAATGGTATAAAGGCAATGCTTTTTCTCTTTAAAATGTATTTAGACAAGAAAGCAGCATCCAATGTTTAACATTCAGTTTGAGGAATATTCTTAAAGTTATGTGAGGATTTTGTGTATTCATTTTAATACCTCACGATGATGGAATTGAAATGAATGAGAAAGTTTACTATTTATTCAACTTATTTACTTCTAGGATAAATGGTGTTCAGAATGTACTCAGACACATTCCTTATTGGTGTTTATTATTTGATTAAATATGATTCTCAAAGGTCACATGTACACAAGAGTAGGATATCATTTTATGCTGAAATATAATTGCATTTATCCCCATCTGTTTCATTCTATCTCTGTATCCTTTGTTACCACAGGGGAAATAAAACACAGGCAAGGGTAAAAACATGGATATATTATAGTAGTGCCTTGCCTTTGTCACTGGGCTTATTCAGGTCTTAGTGATAATACCTAGTTTTTATCCTCTCCAAGGGTGAAGGATAGAAGAGAATAAAAGAAGTGACATTTAAAGATTTTTAGCAATAAATGTTCACAGAGCATTGACACTGCACATGACAAAGATTGTGGTAGTATCTTAACTGACCAATCAATCAAGCAGTAAATATTTATTGAGTGAACAATAATAAGGTTATGGCAAGTGCCAAATGGGTGGTGCAAATATTAAGGGGTATTTATAAGAATTCACCGGAAGCCAAGATTTCTGTGGAATTGTGGTAATCACAGAAGGCTTCCTGGGGTAAGGGGGACTTGAGTTGGGCATTGAAAAAAATGGTGAAAATGAAAACAAGAACAACTACCACAAAACAATAGAAAATGAATGTCATAAACTTACAAAGAACAAGCATGATCCCAAAGAAGGGTTATGAGAAGACACTTCTGTCCATTCCTTTGCAGAAGTGGGGGGGCAGAGTGTTCACTGCTGTGGAACATTGTATATATTGGCAGATTTTTTTCAATGTATTGGTAAATTTTGCGGACATTTTTCCCTCTTCCTCTTTTTTTTTTTGGAGGGCAATTGGGGTTAAGTGACGCCCAAAGTCACACAGCTAGCAAATGTGTCAAGTGTCTGAGGCTGAGTTTGAACTCAGGTCCTCTTGACTCCAGGGCCAGTGCTCTACTCACTGTGCCACCTAGCTGACCCTTCTTCTTTTTTCTTAAAAAAGTTCATTATGATATGGGATGTCTCTCTAGGAGGAGAGAAGAGGGAGGATCGCAGGGGTTAATTTAGGCTATGTCAAAACAAAAGGTAACAATAAAGATTTATTTAAAGAAATGAAAATGGGTAGAAACAAAGAGAGAAAGCTATGCCAGAAAAGATAAAAATGTTGTAAAACCCTAGATTTTCAATATCAGGTCTTTCCAGAGTGGGGGAGGAGGGTGTACATGGGTTGGAAAAGAGAGAACAGTAAAGATGGGGAAAGTGATTGGTTCAGCATAGGAACTGAATCCCAAAAAGGACAATGTGTGGTATTACACATATTAGTGGTGCTGCTTCTAGTTCTTCCTCCTCCTTGTTTCCCTCTTTGTGCCTGGACTGTCCTGGCTCTTTTCTGTCTGTGATGAATAGTTTCATTTCCCCAAACTAGTCAATATATTTGATCTTTCTACCTCTAGTCTTTTCCAGTCCAATTTACCCTGTACCCCATTACCAGATCAGTCTTCCCAAAGCACGTATTTCATCATGCCTGCCCAAGAAACCCTGGTGCTTCCCTGCTGCCTATAGGACAACATCCCAATTTGTTAATCTTTCCAAGTAGACCCTATCCATAGCATCTCCCTAAGTGGTATGTACACAGCAGGCACTCAGTGAAAGTATTTAAATACTGAAGACTAAAAGCTCACTGCGTTGCACTCAGTACTATACACTCAGTACTATACACTCAGTGAATATTTATTACTGAAAACTTTGAAATACCACTTTCGTCATACTCTTCTTTTCTCAACCTCTAGAAAGAAAAACTAGTTATTAGCACTAAGGGTTGACAAATCTCAGTGACTACGGCAGGAACATCATCATCAAAGGCAACATTTATTGCAGGTCTAATGCATTCAGTGCACTGTACTCAGCACCCTTGGGATTAACAAGAAAAAAAGAGAGAGGCATAAGATGTGGTCCCTGTTCTCACAGAACTTGTACTATTTGAGGAGGCAGGCGATATACATAAAAGGATAACTAATAATACAATGCCGTATATGCTCTGTCAAATGGAGATGGGGGCAGCTAGGTGGCACAATGGATAGAGCCCCACACTTGAAATCAGGAAGCCTTATCTTCATGAGTTCAAATCTGGCCTTAAACGCTGACTAACTATGTGATCTGGGGCAAGTCACTTAACTCTGTTTGCCTTAGTTCCTCTTTGGTAAAATGAGCTGGAGAAGGAAATAGTAAACCACTGCAAGGTCTTTACCAAGAACAACCCAAATGGGATCAACAAAGAGTTTGACCCAACTGAAAATGACTGAATAACAACAACAAATGGAGGGGACAGAAAATAAGCATTATTGAAGTTCAAAGGAGGGAGACACATGCCTAGGGGCAATGTTTTACACTAGAACAATTATAGATACATTGATTCCAACATTCTTAACTGGCGGTTCCTTAAAGGTATGATTTCACAGAGAGAAAGTTATAGGGAGCAATTATGGGAGATAGGCTCCTGAGTAGGATATAGTCTGGATGAGGAAGGTGCCAAATTAGAGTGAGGTAGGTACTGAGACAGACCTAGAAAAGAGCTGAACTGGATGGAGTGGGGCTGGGCAGTTCTCTGCGTAGCTGGGGGGTGGGACAGGGATGTGAATTGCAAGGCTGAGCCCAGGGGAATAGATTTCCCCATGGGACAGTCCCTAGAGATACTCTTAGTGAAGCTGCAAATAGGCCTACAGCAAGTGAATTTAACAGTCCAGGGGTTGAACTGAGCCACCCTGAGTAAGGAGCACTCTCAGAAAATTAACAGAGATAAACCTACTTTAAAGTGGAATTTGGTAATTATCCATTTATGATATTGTGAATAAGTTTGGTTGAAGCACCATTATAAAGACATGGTTATATTCCCCACTTCAAAGATACCAAATAGGAAAAGTTTATGAAAGAAGGGTGACTAGGAATCTGCGAAAGTAAGAAAAGAAGTAGTTGGTTCATTAAGTTAAAAAAAAAAACCCACAAACTTTTAAAATGTTCCTTATTAAGGAAAAGTTGTAGAAACGTTGCTCTAGATAATAGTTTCACTTATCTATTGTATGAGAGCTTCTGAATTTCTTAAATGTTGCCATCCCTCCTCATTGTAGTGCTGAATAAGCTTAAAATAAATTTAAGTTAGTGGTACCCTGGAGTAAAAGGCTAGAGCAAGTTAAATGATGAAGAGGCCAGCCAATATATATTCAATTTAATTCAATGAACATTTATTAGCATTCCTACTATGCCAAGGCTCCATGCTTCCACAGTACAAAGTGGATATTTTTTGTCAGATTTTAGGAAAATCTCCCAAATTTCTCCAAATAATAAAATGGTCTAGATTTTTCGAATCTGTGCCTAGAATAGTTGTATGGAAAACAGTTCCTTTAGCTGGTAGAAGAATCCTAAGGGGGTATATTTTATATTCATGAAGTATCCTTTTCTTTCTTCTCCTCATCTTCCCACCCCCCCAAAATGAAGGTAATTTGAGGCCTGATAAATAAAAGCAAGGTGCTGAGCACAGGTCTGGAGTATGTTTGATGAATAAAGATGAATTACTATAAAGATTATGTATTAACTTCTTAGTAATAAAGGAAGTCATTCTCCACAGCTGTTCAGCAGAGTAGACAGAACTATTTTGTTCCCCTAACTGCCTTGCCCACTTTTTGAGGAGGCAGGAGATATACATAAAAGGATAACTAATAATACTGAATTTGGAGTCAGAAGAAAAGAACTCAAATCTCTCCTCTGCTACTTTCTGCCCCTCTGACCCTGGAGAAGGCGCTAAGCTCTACAATCTCCATTTTCTCCTATGCAAAATGAAGGGGTTGGACTGGATGATGCAACTTGTCAGCTAGAATCCTATGGCTCTATGGCAACTTTTGTGCCTGGTCATATGTTAAGCACTTAAACACTTTTTTGTGCATTTTTTTCTCTCCTCCAGGTGCTCTAAGTACCTGACACTTCTCAGTGGTGATAGAAGTTCACTCTTATAAACACTCAGGTCATCAAAAATAGAACTAGTTTTATTTATAATATCATAAGCGACATGGAAAAGGAACCATAAAGAATAAAGACAGCCCCTTTGTCCTCACCTGGTATGCCTCTGCACCCTCACCCTTAGGACCTGTTGTTCTTTTCATGTCCAACTCTTTGTAACCCCATTTGGAGTTTTCTTGGCAAAGATACTGGTAGTGATTTACCATTTCCTTCTCCAGCTCATTTTACAAATGAGGAAATGAGACAAACAGGGCTAAGTGACTTGCCCAAGGTCACACAGCTAGGAAGTATCTGAGGCCAGATTTGAACTTCTCCTGACTTCAGGCCCAGCACTCTATCCACTGTATGGCCTAGTGCATCTAACACCTTTACTGTCCTCCTCTCCCACATTTACTGCCCTATGTGGAGTTTTAATGATGTGCAAGGTCAGTGTTACACTTCCCATTGTACCTGTGCTCTCCTTAGACAATTACTACTCCCATTCGTCACAACCACAGCTCTCTGCGTCCAGTGAGAATTGTAGTTAACAACAACAACAACAATAGTTAGTCATAATTATAACAGCTAACATTTATATAGTGCTTACTATTTGCCAGACACTGCGCTAAGTGTTTTACCATTATTATCTCATTTGATCCTCAAAACAACACTGGGAGTGAGACATTATGATTACCCCCATTTTACAGATGAAGAAATGGAGGCAAATGGGGTCAAAAGACTTACCCAGGGTCACACAACTACCAAGTATCTGAGGTCAGATTTGAACTCGGGTTGAATTCAAAGTTTGTTTTTAGGGAGGTGAGATGTAGCAGTTAGAGAGAAGACTGAGGGTTTAAGGTCTACTTTGAACATGTATTGACTGTGTCTCTGCGTGAGTCACCCAACCTCTGAGTGCTCCAGGAAACTCTCTGAGACTATGTAAGTTTGCAGAAAAGCTGACAATCTGCATTGGTAGAGGAAATTCCTTACCAGACATTCCCTAAAGTGATAAAATCACACATTTGGTAAAAAAAATAATTCCTTTGTATTTATTTATCTGTGTTACTTGCTTCCTATAGAATGTAAGTTAACTGAAGATAGAGACTATTTCTGTCTTTGCAACCCAGGGTTTAGTGTGGTCACTTGCAGGTAGTAGGTAGGCTACAGTTCTGATGACTGAATATTAAGTGAACAGAAGATAATTATGTGAGGTCCTTGAAGGCAGGGACCATGTTTTTTGCCTTTTTGTGTGTGTCCCTAGCACTTAGCAGTATGTTCCTGCAACATAGCAAGTGTTTAATGAATGCTTGTTGATGATAAAAATGGGAGTAAAACATCCAGGTGGAGATGTCGTAAAGGCAAATGGAGATGCTGATCTGGAGGTCCCAAGAGGGCTAAAGGTATGGGACTCAGTGGCATAATGCTGATAGACTTGTGAGAATGAAATGGCCAAAGGGAATGAGCAGAGAGAGAAAAGAGAAAACCAAAGCTTTAATCCCAGAAAAGCTTTGGTAAGTGTATGAAGCAGCAGCAAAATAAAAGGAATTGGAAGTGTAATAAACACATTTGATTGAAGTTGGGTCTCAAATTAAAACTGGGAAAATAAAAGACAGTTTTTTGACCCTCTGGGATGTCAGGATCCTTCAGATGACAAAGAATGCTAGGGAGAAGAACATACAGAGACCGGGCTAAAAAAAAAAAAGGTTCATTATCTTAACTAAACCATGCTCCCCAAAAGCAGTCTTTAACAGGATGTTGTAAAGACTTCATTTTGGTTATTGGCCAGCTAGACTTTCCCCATCCTTCTGGCTCCAGCTGTCTGAGCTGCCAGAAAGCAAGCAGCTGTGTTGTCTTAAGCCCAGCCGTCCAATGCTGGCAAGATCTAAAGTAACTTAAAAGACATTGTTGACTCTATTCCCTTACCTGGTTCTTCCTGCTTTTCCTGCTCCTGCATGTTGTCCCTATATGTCTCTTGTTTTCCTCCATTGCCTACTTCTGTCCAACAGCCTTTAGTCCCGTCTTAGGTGAAAGGCATGTCTACCAGTGAACATTCCTATGACTTAACCTTGAGTGGATCTAAGCCTCCACCAAAGATGGTCTAACTCAAGCGTAGGGAACCTGCAGCCTCAAGGCCACATGTGACCTTCTGGGTCCTGAGGAGTGGCCTTTTGACTGAGTCCAAGTGTTAAGGAACAAATCCTTTTATGAAGGGGAAATTTCGATTCAAAGGGCCACACTTGAGGACCTAGAGGGCCACATGTGGCCTTGAGGTTGAAGATTCCCCACTCCTGATCTAACTTCTTCTCCTTCTCTGTTCCCATTCATAGAAATGGGTCAGATAGGAGAGAACCAGTTCCTTCACTCCTGCCTCCTTCCCTCAGCAAATCTATAAGTTACCTTCCTTCTTTGGTATACCAGAATGAATATTGACTTTGGAGTCAGAGGTCCTGGGTTCAAGTTGTGACTTTAATATTACCTGTCTGACCTCAGGCAAGTCATTCAGCCTAGCCTTGGTTTCTCCATCTGTCCCAAAATGGAGTTGTACTAGATTATCTGTGAAGTCCATTCTAGCTCAGGGATTCTTAACCTGAAGACCATGAACTTGGTTTAAAAAAATTCTTCGATTTTTTGCTAACTATATGCCAATATAATTGGTTTTCTTGTAATTCTGTGTATTTTATTGTATCCATTTAAAAACATTACCATGAGAAGGAGTAGCCAACAAAGGAGTTTATGATACAGAAAAGATTACGGACCTTTTTTTTTTTTAATCTGTTATCTAATGATCCATCCTTCCAAGTTGGGACCCAGCTCAAGACTTACTTCTCAGGTTAGGGCTGTTTTAGGATCATACATTTCGAACTGGAAGGAACATTAGAGTTCATCTAATCCAAACCTCTCATTTTGCAGATGAGGAAATAAAGGCCAGGAGAAGTTCAGGAAGCTGCCTAAGGTCGTACAACTACAAGAACAAGTCTGACTCTAACTCCAGCATATTTATGTATGTTCCACAGAACTCTCCTATAGAAGTTGACTCGTCTTTGCTGGACTTTTCTGACTCTTCTTGTTAAGTGTGCCTTTCCAAAGACTCATCTTCTCCACCAACATGGCCACCGTTCTCTTCCTCAGCATCAAATCTCATCAGTCAGCATGACAATTCTCACCTGGATCATCATTCTGAATCTGGCAGCCAATCAGATGAAAATGTTGGAGAAAAAGAATTCACATAGAGATAGCTGTTGGTGATTCAAGGCGCTATCCTCTGAAGGGTACTTGTATTTTAAGAGAGGGCAGCTAGAGAGGTAAAAATATTTAACACAAAGGAATCTATCACTAATGGTAGAGTTTTAAATGTAGAAACAATAGGAAGACCCCATGGGGGAAGCCTTCTAACCTGGCCTTATGGGTAAGGTTTTTCTTTGTATCCCTGTCTACAAACTCAAGAAAATCTGCAAATTTTAAAGTGTTCATCAAGATGATAAAAGGCAGAAAGCATTGCCATAATAGATCTTTTGAAAAGAGAATGAATAGAGGCAAGTTTTTCTCCAAGTAAGTCATTAAGCCTAGTAAAAGGCACTTCAGGACTTTTGAATATATTGTCTCATTATTGTCATTCTTCACATGAAAAATAAGGATGAAAATACTTATTCTGCCTACTTGACAGCTTTATTTGTAAATCAAATGAAATACTATAAGCAAAGTACTTTAAAAATAGTTTTATATAAATGTGAGGCATTATTACATGTTCATGCATTCTATTAATAGCATTAATATTTATAGAACACATAATTTTAGAGTCCTATGAGGTAGAAGTAACTAAATTAGGAAAGATGTAATCCTATAATTTGTGTGTTTCCATTAAAGTTCAAAGAAGACAGACAATAAAGGGCTTGACATGGTTAAAAGCTTCCTTATACCTTCACAGAGATAGTAGTAGTAGTAGTAGTAGTAGTAGTAGTAGTAGTAGTAGTAGTAGTAGTTATATAGCACTTTAAAGTTTGTTAAGTACTTTACAAATATTATCTTATTAGATCCTAGCAACAGCCCTAAGAGGCAGGTCCTATTATTATCCAGTTTTACAGATGAGGAAACTGAGGCAGATAGAGGTTAAGTGACTTTGACTATGATCGTACTGCTAGTAAGCATCTGAGGCCAGATTTGAATTCAAGCCTTCTAGACTCCAGGTACAGTACTCTATCCATTGTGCCACCTGGCTGTAGAGCTGGAATGAACCTCAAAAGCCACTTCATTTTTTTTTTTTTACGGATGAAGAAATTGAGGCCTAAGGAGATTTAGTAACTTGCTTGCCCCAGGTCACATTGATAGGGGGTATTTGAACTCAGGTCCTCTGACTGCAAAGCGTGTGTTCTTTCCCCTGTACAATGGAGAATTCCTTTGTACTACCCTCATGTTACATTAAATGTATTCCCCCTTCAAATTATGTATAAATGGAATATTTGTAAATCAAATGAATTAGTAAAGAATCATATTGAAAGAAACCTCCTAGGTCAGCGGTTCTCAACATATGGGTTGCAACCCTTTTGGGGGTCGAACGACCCTTTCCCAGGGGTCACCTAAGACCATTGGAAAACACATATTTCTGATGGTCTTAAGAACTGAGACACCGCTCCTCAATCCATCTCCAGGTGGGTCCGCCCACATGCAGATACGCCCACATATGAGTATTAAAGGGTTGAGACATTAGGAAGGTTGAGAACCACTGTCCCAGGTGAATCTTTCTGAAAAATGTGTAAGAGGAAGGGAAAAAGGAATATGCATTTATTAAACACCTATTCTGTGTCAGATACCATGCTGATCAGTCCAATGCATGGCTACTGAGAGTTTGCATTTTCATATATGGGATTAGATTTTCTTAAGACTAGCTGTATCCAAGATAAAGAGCCAAAATATATACATCCATTTGTGCAGAGCAAGTTGAAAGAGACTAAAAACGAATCTCATAAAACCACTTATTAAAGAAGGATGAAATCTTTGAGGTCATTTAGTCAGATGCCCTAACGTCACAGGTGAATAAACTTTGAACTCCAGGGACATTAAATGTTTTGTGTGGTTACATAGCTAGAAGGAAAAACAAACTGGAGGGCAAAACTAGTCCTCTGTTGAAGGACCAAAACAAGAAGAATATTGCTTAACTTTTCACAAACTAGTCCTTGTAGAGAATTACTGTGGTAATAATTAAAAAGTATCAATAAAAAACATTTATTAAGTACCTATACTATGTTGGAGGTACTGTACTAACTGCTGCTATACTAGCTACAAGAAGAAAGTGAAAACAGTCCCTGCCCTCAAGGAGCCTCCATTCTGGGGAGAAAATGCATACATACACACATATATTTTTAGATATAAAAATTACACACATGTGCATATATACATATTGTGTGTGTTGTGTATACATGTATGTACAAAATAGTTACAGGATGTTTTGGAGGAAGGCGTTAGCAGCTGGGAGGATCAGGAAGAGCATCATGTAGAGTGTGGTCCTCAAACACAAGCCTTGAAGCAAACTAGGGATTCTGAGAGACAGACATGAGGAGGGAGTGTATTCCAGGTATGCAGGACTGCCAGTGCAAACTCATAGAGGTGGAAAAAGTAGTTCCCTATAGGAGAAATAGTTTCCTTCATTATGAAGTACCACTTTCAGTTATTCACATGGCATTATCATCAAACATTTATTGTTAGATGGAGTTGTAAAAATTGCTATTTCCCAAAACTGTCTTAATTTGCTGTAGCTAAAAACTACCTTCCACTTCATAAATGTGCTGACATCCCCACTTAGAATAGGAGCTTTTTGAGAGCATGGATTGTTACTTTTCTGTTTGTGTTTCCAGGGCTTGGGAGAGTGCTAGAATTTCTGTCTTATAGTAATAGTAGGTATTTACATAGAATCTACTAAGTGTCAGGAACTATGTAAAGTGCTTTATAAGTATTATTTCATTTTATACTCACAACAACCCTGGAAAGTAGGTGCTAAAATTATCTCCATTTTATAGATAAGGAAACTGAGGCAGACAGACAAAACAACTTGCCCTAAGTTGCAGTAACCAAATTTCTGAGATTGGATTTAAACTCTGGTCTTCTGACCCAACTCTATCCTCTGTGCTACCTGAGTTCCTTTAACCAAACAGACTTGAACTTGGCAACAGAGTTGTAATTTGAACAACTTAAGCAATTTATAGTTAATCTGAGTCAGAAGAATTATCATTTGTTGCATTCATAATATCTTTGCTATGAGCTTGTTGAAGGGAGCTTTTTCTCACTAATCAAGCAAATGCTTGACACAGAAGAGTTATAGGGGAGTTGTAAAGACAGAATTGGATACGTTATTGTCCTTCTTCTTGGATGCATTATTGTTCTTCTGCTGTCAAATTCAAATAGAAGTGGGAGGCCGACGATCCATATTGATTGTTTAAAAATGCATGTTTATGTATACTTAACTGTATTCTTATTGACTTTGTTAAATATTTCCCAATTACTAGAGTGTTGTAGGCTATGTGTGTGGGGAGAGGAAGGGGGCACCTTGTTCAATACTTCTATAATCTAGATAGCCCCTCTGGAATGTGACTGAATCCCAAATGAAGCCACATGAAATGTTAGGCATCCCTTTACGAAACTTATAAAATGGATTCATGCCCTGGATTTGTCAAATAGAGGTAACTCTGATAAAACCAAACAAAATTCACAGGATTCCAAATCAAGACTTTCAATAGTTTTACAAAGGCTCTTCCCAAAATGTAGAGAATAATTACTTATTTAGTTTCTTAAAACCTTCAAGTTTTTCATTGTTATACTGTGATTTAGATTGATACAAAGAACCAAGAATCTAAAATCCTTTCTCTTCATCTGGGCAAAGTATTTTTCACTTTTACCACTGAAAATACCCTAGAATTTTTCTGATTCCATATATAAATAGGAAGGACCTTTCTCTTTATCTAAGTTTATCTTGAATGAGTAGCATACTAAAAGATTAAAAATGGTACAATGATTGGAAATCCTAAAACGTTTCTCTGTGTATATTTTAAAAGACGGTCCTATTCTTTGAAGGCAGGATGTAGAAGCAGTACTTTCATTCCTATGGTGAACACAAAATTTTAAAACACACCAGCTTCTAGGATATACTGTGTTATTGGATTACCCAAAAATATAAATAAAAAGAACTTTTGAAAATGTGTATATAAAAAAAGTGTGTGTGTGTGTGTGTGTGTGTGTGTGTGTGTGTGTGTGTGTTTTTAACCAGCTTTATCTCAACGTGTAAGCAGTAAATATAAATCACTTTCCTGTCTGGGCTAGGGCTCTTAGTAAAGTAATGAGTTTAGTTGTTAGCCTTTTGATAATGCATGAGATTTTGGGTGGACCAACAGGCCTTTTAGGATTTGCTCCCATTTGATTAGCCCCACAAATACAGGCGGCCCCCACCCTCACTGGCCCACCAAAAAAGGTTGGTCTAAGTAATGTGTTCCAGGCTGACTTTGTCCAGTGGCCACTTGAATGACTAATCTTAGGATGCAGGGAGATAGTCAGCATTGGTGGAAAAACAAATCATAGGATGTTTGGTGAAAAAAGGCCAAACCAAAGAACAGAGCTTGGAAGACAAAATGATAAGATTCTCTGGGAATAAGACTCATGGAAAGTTAGAACAGAAAGGGACCTTTTAGTCTCTTCTAAGTCCCTCATTTAGCAGATGAGGAAATTAAGACCCATAGAGATGAAAGGACTTATCTACAGTTGCCTAGTAATGAAAAGCAAACTCAGAGTCAGAGACCTGATAAGGATCCAGGTTTTCTGACTTCCAATTCAATATGCTTATTACTATAGTATGCTGCCTCCCTCTAATAAATTCTCACCTCTTTAAACCCTATCTCTCTATGGTTCACTCCCACACCCAAGAATTCTATCCCCTTTACCTACCCACTATCCCCCTCCCTAGCCAGCACACATTATTCTGAATGTGTTGCTAATGGAAAATAAAAGGATGGAAGAAAAAAAAAAACAAAGCAGAGGTAAAAGACAAAATCAAGACTACAATCCACATCAAACTGCAGAGTAGAATTAGAATCTGAATAAATCCAAAGAAATTTTGTAACTAAATAACTAAAAGAAACTTTGTTTAATATTATTTATTTTTTCTGATTAGAAAACACTGATTAAAAATACCACAACATAAAATTGAAATATCTCTCACTTGTTTTGCGAGATCTATTTGCCCAACTTTGACTCAATTCTCAAAAAACAAAAACAATTAATCTAGGCAATGATTTCATTTCAGAACAGCTTCATAAATTTGAATTCCCTCTTTGGCTTCTAAAATGGGTAATTGGTTCCCCTTTTTCTTTTCTTTTTTTTTTTTTTGAGGAAGGAACAGGAAGTTTTATTCTCTTCCCCCACAGGAAGAAGGCGGTCCTCTCCATGGTGGGGATCAAGAAGAGGAGGCGTTACAAAAGACAGAACAAGAATTTATACCCTAATGCAGTCAAGCTCCCTCCCCCTGGCTGACCCTTCTCCAATTGGCTAGGAAGTGGGCTCTCAGTCTTGGCGCGAAATCTAACCCAATAGTTCCCCTTTTTCTATTTCATCACAATTAGCTCCTTAAGTCTCTTGAAATCTTGTTTCTAGCCTCAAGATTTCCCTGAAATTACTCTTTCCAAGGTTATCAATAGTCTTAGACAAATACAATAGATTATTTTCAACAGTTTGACCTCTGCTGCATTTGGCCTTGATGGCTACATTTTCTTTTTCTAACTTGAAAATAATTCCTGTGAAGTTAGGATTAATATGATTCTATCCTTTCCTCCACAGTGGCACTTCCAAACCTTTTCATCCCTCCCTTAAATGTACTGTAGTTCCCCCTGCCCCAACCTCCTTAGCCAAAAACCTTGCCTTATAGTTTACTGAAAAAAAAATGAGCCTGTTTGTAGAGATCTCCTTTTTCTCCTTTCTTCCTCATTTCCTATTCAGATATTTTCTGCGAGATCTATTTGCGAGATCTATTTGCCCAACTTTGACTCAATTCTCAAAAAACAAAAACAATTAATCCAGGCAATGATTTCATTTCAGAACAGCTTCTAGAACAATCTCCTCCTTCACCTCTGTCTCACATGAAGAGGTGGTCCTTCTCTTGGCCAGAATGAACCCTTCTACCTGCTGACTTCCAGTCTCACATCTCCAAGTGCCAATCAGTTATTTTGACTGGATGTCTAGTAGACATCTTAAGCTCAACATGTCAGAAACTAAATTCATTATCTTTTCCCCCATGTCCTCTCTTCTTCTAACCCTGCGTAAAGCCAAGCATGAACAGCTTTCCAGAGGACTGCTGCTGTGAACAGCTTTAAGGTTCTGATCACATAGTATAGTGAACTCTTTATTTATTCAGCAGTAAACTAAAGCAAAACATTCACAGAAACCAAAGTACAGCATTCACAATGTTATAACAAAACAAGTTATCACTAAAGTGGCCACATAGTTTTAAACAAAAGATATCATTCAGTAAGTCCTTAACTCAGTCATCCTTAAGGAGCAAGCCTCCTTAAGGGACACAAAGTACAAAGGTCTTAAGTTCTCCACCCCTAGGTCACATTGTTTTAATTTCTCAGTCAAAAAGTCTT
>CM053582.1:250614839-250647036 GCA_028627135.1 Pseudochirops cupreus
TGGTTCCTCTTCCATGGGTCCAGCTCCTGCCTGAATCTACCCAACTGTCACCTGAATTCACAGGTAGGCAGCTCTCAGCTCCTTGTCCAGCTCCCTATTGAAGCTCACAGTGTCCAGTCCACCTCAAGTCCTTCACAGTTTCTGGGAAGACAAAGCTTAACAGAGCCAAAACAACATTCATAAACATTGCTGGCACCATCTTCAATTCACTATCTGCCTGTGAAATCAACACAGACCCACAGACAATGTCTAAGAGGTCAACATAAATTATCAGCAAAGTCCCAGGACCTCGGAAACCCTCCTCCAGGACTTCTGTAAACAGACCACAAGAAAATCCTGGTTCAGGGCTTCCAATAAGGTCCCATGGCTTCTGTACAAAGTGTTACAAACACAAATCAACACAGACAGAACAGACAGAGCGCCAGGATACCACAAGTTTTCTCCTTCTCAGTTCTGTTCTCTCCCAGCTTCTGCTCTGCTTTTTATCTGGTCATGAGCTCCTCCCTGTTCTACCCACCTCTTATGTCCTTCCTGTTCCTGTCTTTGGCAAGCCCTCCCACTGTGGGATTCACAAGTTCTGTTTCTTAACAAAGACTTGATATAATCAAGGGCAAGGCTCCACTGATACAAGGTGCAAAGTACTTGTTTGCTTGCCATTGCCCTGCTACTATCAAAGGCACTACTATCCTTTCAGTCTCCCAGGCTTACAACCTAGGTGCCATCCTTGACTCTTCACTCTCTCTCTCTCCCCGCATCCAATCTGTTGCCAAGTTCTGTTGATTTCACCTTGGACTTCCCTCAAATACTCCCCCTTCTCTCCTGATACAGCCACCATTCTGTTGCAAGCCTTCATGTCCCCAGGGCTAGAATACTGCCATGGCTTGCTCATTGGTCTGCATACCTCATCTCTCTCCACTCTAGTCTATCTTCTGTACAGCTGTCAAAGTCATTTTTCATAAGGAGCATGCCTGACCATGCCATCCTCATACTCAGTAAACTGCACTGATTCCCTGATACCTCCAGGATCAAATAAAAAAAATCCTCTGATGTTAAAAGTCCTTCATAATTTAGCCCTTACACCCTCCTGGGTGTTCATTGATACAGTCACATTGGCCTCCTTGCTATTCATGCTTAGAACGCTCTCTCTGCATCTCTGCCTCCTGGCTTCCTTCATGTCCTAGCTAAAATTCCATCTTCTACACTACAGGAAGTTTTTCCAAATCATCTTAGTTCTAGTGCCTTCCCTCTGTTGGTTATTTTAAATTCATCTTGTCTATTGCTTATTTGTGGTCAAGGACTGCCTTTTGCCCATTCAAACTCTACTACAGAGAGTGCAACTATAATGGGCTGGCCATGTTGTTCAAATGCTAAACATACACTTGCCAAAAGGACTATTTTACAGAAAATTCAGACAGGGCAAGCACTCACATAATGGTCAGAAGAAGCGATTCAAAGACACTCTCAAGGTCTCTCTTAAGAACTTTTGTATTGATTGTGTGACATGGGAGACAGTGGCACAGGACCACCCAGCATGGCAAACCCACATCAGAGAAGGCGATGTGCTCTATAAGCAAAGAAGAACTGAAGTAGGTCAAAAGAAACATGAGATGAGAGAAACATAAGATGAGACTTAGAGAATTCACCCCAAATGTTCACATGGACTATTTGTGCCTGATCTGTAGTAGAGCATTCGGAGCTCATATTGGTCTGATCAGTCATAGTCCAATGCAATGTAACTTGACTCTAATGATAGTGATGTCATTTTGGTCCTCTTCGAGAAGGAAGGCCAACAATCAGTGCTTAGTGCAATGCCTAGCACACAGTAGGTACTTAATAATTGCTTATTGACTGATTCATAAAGTGATGTCTTCTCCAGTTTCCCTTTCCCCCCTTCCTGGATCTTCCCTCTCTCTACTCTAGATCTTTTCTCTTTTTTTTTGAGAGAGGAAGACAGGGCAATTGGGGTTAAATGACTTGCCCAAGGTTATACAACTAGTTAAGTGTCAAGTGTCTGAGGTCGGATTTGAACTCAGGTTTTCCTGGCTCCAGGGCCAGTGCTCTAGTCACTGTGCCACCTAGCTGCCCTCTACTCCAGATCTTTTCAAGATTTTATCTATCACAAAATTGATTCTCCTCTTTAAGCTTCTCTAGAGGGATTGTTCTTGTTAAGCCAGTTAGTCTTTGAAGAAGGTAAAGAGGTACTTAGGAGAGGCTTTATCTATTTATGCATATTGTCTAGGCCAGCATTTCCCAACCTGTGGACTGTGGACCAGTGTGGGGGGCAGGGGTTGGAATTATTACAAAGGGTCCTTAAGTGTATCTGTAAAACCACAAAAACCCCCTACCTTCTGTGGATTGAATATGTCACATTTATTAATATTTTTAAATATATAGATAATGTTTGATTAATAAAATACAAATTAATTTAAAATTACTGCTGAATTTACAGTAGCTTTTTGTCATTTTATGCATTTTCTCAATCCATGAGTATAATTCCTATCAGGTGGGTGTTTGTGAAATTTGTTGATATCTTTATCCTTAAAAAGGAGTATTTATATATACATATATATATATATATATATACTTATACAAAAGGTTAGGAACCTGTGTCTAGACCAGGGGTTTTTAATCTAGGAGTTATTGGAAAGATTTTTTGGTGGGGGGGGGGGTCTAAGAACTTGGGTGGAAAAAACTACATTTTAATTTTCACTAACATTTAACTGATTTTTAGCCTTTCCTTCAATTATCTTAAAAATGTTTTTGAGATGGGGTCTGTATACTTTTTAGAAGTAAGCTAGGTAGCTAAGCAGATAGAATGCTGGACCTTAAGTCAGGACCGTGCATTCAAATTGGGCCTCAGACACTTACAGACATTTATCCCAAATATAGCTTCTTGTACGTTTGTTTACATGTGGCATGTCCGTTAGACTGTGAGCCCCTTGAGAACAGGGCCTATCTTTTGCCTTTTTTTGTATCCTCAGTCCCTAGCCTATAGTGCAGGGAACATGAAGTAGATACTAAATAAATGTATATTGGCTGACTGATCCTTGTATCAGAGGATCCCTCCATGTATGAAAAGTACGTCACAGGGATTCTAACTTGTTTGCTTCCTTCAATTGGTAATCCAAAAATTTCAATAGCTGATGTTCTTACCAAAGGGAGCCTTCAGTTCTCTTTGCATGCACTTAGGATTACAAGGTGTTAAATAATAAAACACTATGCTCAAAGGGCTATAAAACTGTGCATACCCTTTGATCCAGCAATACCATCATGAAAGCTATATCCCAAAAAAATCACAAAAAAGAGAAACTGATCCACATGAACGAAAATATTTATAGCAGTTCTTTTTGTGGTGGCCAAGAATTGGAAATCGAGGAGACGCCCATCAATTGGGAATGGCCGAACAATTTGTGGTTTATGATTATGGTGGAATATTATTGTGCTTTAAGAAATGATGAGCAGGAAGATTTCAGAAAAGCCTGGAAAGATTTACATGAACTGATGCTTAGTGAAGTGAGCAGAATCAGCAGAACATTGTACACAGTAACAGCAATATTGTACAGTGATCAACTGTGATAAACAGCTCTTAGCGATACAATGATCCAAGACAATTCCAAAAGATTCATGATGGAAAATGCTGTTCACATCCAGAAAAAGAACTGATCGAGGCTGAATGAAGATTGAAGCACACTATTTTCACTTTCTTCGGTTTTTTGGGTATTTTTTCTTTTTGTTCTGTTTTTTCATTCACAACGTGACTAATGTGAAAATATGTGTAACACGATTGCACATGGGTAACCTATATCAGATTGCTTACTGTCCTGGGGGAGAGAGGAGGAGTGAGAGGAGGGAGAAAAATTTGGAAGTCAAAATCTTACAAAAAATGAATGTCGAGAGAAAAGAAAAGAAAAGCATGAGAGAAAATAAATAAATAATAAAACACTCCTCTTGACTTACATTTAGATGCTGCTCAGAACCCCAGCAGGAAGGAAAGACTCAAATCTGAGCCTACAGAGAATAAAGAATTCCTCCCAACTTCTACCTCTTCCCCATGGTGAACCAGCCTTCTCCCTTGCCGTATCCTTATGTCTTATAGTACACTCTGGATCTGGCACTAGCAGGGACACAGACCTACGGTTCATTCCTCCATGTTAGTTCTTCACCAGTGCACTGCTCTTTCCCCAACAGCTCCCCTTTTGTGTTCTAGTTCCCATGATGCTCATCTTCTGGCATCTCTCCTCTGTGTTGGCTTCTGTCCAGAGTGTTCTATCATTGCTGCTCTCTATCTGTTGGGGAGAGAAGCTTCCAGGGGTCTAGCTTTGGAGCAGTTGGTCTATGGAATGGTTAGTACATGTCAGTGCTACAGCTCCTTCATTCTTTAGTGGCCAAAATACTTCTTGGCTATTCATAATCTCTGATATCTCTAGCATATGACCACTCTCTAAATCACTTCAAGAGTTAGGTGGCTGTGAAAAGAGCTTGCATCTGAATCTCTTCAAGGAGTCTCTATTTTCTACTCCTGGTCATATAATACTGAGTTTGACTTGTATACTTTTTTCCTCCTCTAGTTTCTGGACAGGGTATCTTCTTGATCTGCATCTACTAATGAGTCTTTGGAAGAGGGGCAGTGATTTGAAAAGACCCTTCTACTCTTTTTCATCTACCTTTCTCCCTTCCATACTCCCATACTCTTCCAGGAAAGCTGGGCTGGATTATGCAAATACCCTAGACTGCTACTCAGAGCTCCCCAAAGCAAGGGTGAGTGAAAGAGAGGGAGATTTTTGCAGCTCTCAAAACTTTAGCCACAGTCCACATTAAAGAAATCTTTCATGAACAGAAATTGTTGGAGGCCAATCCTGTCTCAGGCTGGTCCTGTGGTTCAGGATTAGGGTTAGAATAAAAGAAGACTCAGATTTTACTATAGCTTGGAAAGAATAGTCAGCAAGTATAGAACACTGATTCAATTGATTTCATTTTCTTGTGTCTTTGTTGGCCAGACTGGTGCCTAAGTCAAGCCTGAGGGAAGAGCTCCTGACTTCTTCTGGGCTGATTTTTGTACTCCTGAAGGTACAACTGTGGTTCCAGTCTTTGCCCCCTGGACCATAGTCTTAAATATGATTCCAATACCTCTTAAGGGACTGCTAGACTGGCTTTTGTGGGGAAGGGCCTTAAGAAAAGCAATCCTAGACTATGTGGCAGTTGTTATAATAGATATTATTCCTACCATACAAGTGAATGCATGTTCAAATGATAATCCCCTGAAGCATCTTGGTGGAGCAAATTCTAATGCTAATAAAGTCCTGCCTGACTGCCTCCCTGTCTGCATACCATGATCTGTTCCTTCCTGAAAGGTAGTGTTGACATGGGTACAGAGGAATCAAGAGCAGTAGGAAAGAAAGAAAGGTAAAAAGAAAGGAAGAAAAGGAAGAAAGAAAGGAAAATATGATGATTTACAAGTTTTTGAGGGAAAACAATTGAACAGGCAAAACTTAAATGCAAAAAAATATAAGAGATTGAATAAAAAACAAAATAATTTTTAAAATCATCTTATTCTTATTTTCCTTAGACCCTGTCTCATCCACTCCTTTAAATCTTCCTTTTCTTCATTACCTCTTTACTCTTCATGCTAACATGCTAGGTAATCTTGAACTTCATTACTTTTCAGAATTTTTTTTTCTGGCTTATTCTGTATTTGCTTCATTTCCTTGAACAGTTATAATTAGATTCTCTTTAGTCCTTGTTTTACAGGTGAAGTGAAATGAGTTAACTAGCATTTTCTAATTGCTTTGGCTCTGTACTAAGGCCTGGAGAGCCAAAAAGATGCAAAAAAACCGGCCCTGTTCTCAAGGGGCTCCCAGTTTAACGGGAAAGAGAACATGCAAACAACAATGTTCAAACGAGCTACATACAGGATCAGTTGGAGATAACCAGAATTAAGAATTAAGAGGGATTGGGAAAGGTTTTGTCACCTAAGGGGGAGCTTTAACTGAGCCTTGATGGAGTCCAGGAAACCAGTAGCTGGAGATGAGGAGGGAGAGCATTCCAAGCATAGGGAACAGCTGGGGAAAACAATCAGAGTTGGGAGATGGAGTGTCCCGTGAGGAATATCAAGGAGGCAGGTGTCACTGGATTGCAGGATACTTGGAAGGGAATGAACTATAAGAACACCAGAAAGATAAGGAGGGTCCAGGTTAAGAAGGGCTTTAAAGGCCAAATACAGCATTTTATATTTGATCCTGGAGGTAATAAGGAGCCACTGGAGTTTATTGAATTGGGGTGGTAATGGGGGTGGGGATGGGGGTAGGATGATCAGTCCTGTATATTAGGAAGATCAATTTGACAGCTGAAAAAAGAATAGATTGGCACAAAGAGAGACTTGAGGAAGGGAGTCCAACCAAGCAAACTATTGCAATAGTTCAGGCATAAGACAATGAGTGTCTACACCAGGGTGGTTGTAGTGTCAGAAGAGAGAAGTGGAAGGAGAGATGTTTGGAAGCTAAAAACCACAAGACTTGACAACTGAAAAGTAAAACTAAAGTGAAATGGGAAATTGAGTCCTTATCCATCAGATTCACTGGCTGAAATGGAATGATCTGAGCCATTCAGACCAGACAAACTCTCTTCAGCTGTATGTCTTTTTTTTTTCTTTTTCTCTTGCCTGAACATTTGGATAAATTGCTCCAGTACTTTGTTTTATTTTGCCCTTGTTGACACATCCTTTCTGGTCACCAAGATGCCATGTGGTGAAGTGACAACTAATCTGAAAAACTCAGAACAAAAGCCCCACTTCTCCTTCCAGAACCACCCCTGCCTTTTCCTGAATTCCTTCGATAATTGCTTCAAACCTGTTTTGAGATGGTGATTTAAATCAGTCCTAAGTGACTTGCCAAACTTCAGAGCATAAAGCAATATTCCTCAGAACAGAATTTAAATGTTGTTTTTCTATAATCCAAAAGCTAAAAGGGGTTTATGCCAGGTCTACAGAAAGTACCTGAACCATTTACATTCAGAATAGGCTTAGTACCCTATGTGGAAAGTGAAATAACTCATCCTTTTCAAACGTACCAGACATCAAGCGAGCCAGCTACCTACTGGGTATTGTTCAAAAGCCAACTTTCAAAAAACAGGAAAAAAAGCAAGAAAGGAATGAAAGCAGAGGTTTCTGCAGAGCAAATGCTTGCAAAAAAAAAAAAAATCTCTGGTTGTCATGGAGGAAAATCCCATTTTCATGGTCCTGTGCTAAGCTCTTTATTTTTATTTTTTAACATATTGAGTCAAATTCTCTCAGGGTTCATCTTATTCCTTAGAGGGATAGTAAGCATTTTTGTAATTTTGGAGGATGAATTAACCTAGGTCACTATGATGTTAAATATAATAGAACTTACTATGTAAAACATTAATGTTTGAAGACTAGGATTTCATTCATGTCACAAGCTTTCTCTGTTCTACTTAGTGAGCTGTATTAAATGGGAAGCATGTTTTGCTTTGGAGTATAAATGGATCCATAATATAGTGAAGAGTTTTAGATATGTAAGAATTTGACAATAGTAGCCTGGTGGATAAGCCTTACTCATGCACCAAATTAAATAACACTAACTCCATGAAATCATTCCTGATTCCCATTGGCTCTAGACTGAGTGGGATGTTGGCCTGGGACTTACCACACTCATTTCATTGCCTTGCTTTGTATCACTTGTTTGTTAATAAGCCAGGTCTATGTCATCAACACCTGTCTATTCCTGTCAAAGAAAAGAACTTTTTGTTCTTATTTTGTGGAAGAACCAGAGGCCTATAAGAATAATCTTGAGGTACTGGGAGCATTAAATAAGATGTTTGTATATAAAATACTTTGCAATAATAAAACTACATGACTGTTAATTTGAAAAATATGTAGGAGAAGATATTTTTCCAGTAGTAAAAGTAGAAATAAGCTAAGAGTATCATAATCTTTGAGGTGGGAGTAGCAAAGACTAGGGGAAAGAATATTTATATGGGGAACCACCTCACCTCCTTGTTTCCAGCCCAATATACCATTAAACCTAGAAGCCTGGAAGCTGTATTTTATATGTAAGGGATACATGTAAGTAGAGTATAAATGGGATGATTTATATTCATTGTTAGAATCTAGTTTTTGAACTTTTAACCAATTCCTCTATGTTGAATTATAAATCAAATTAGGATTTATTTTTAGTAATTGTTCTTAACTAATAGCAATCATTCTTTTATGACTTCATTATCAACTTACTTTTAGCACCTTGATGGGCATGTATGTGTGGATCTGGAGCTGTTGTTATTACAGAAAGTCCCCCTGAGATTGGACTTGGCCCATCATGTCAAAGGTCCAGGGCCTGATTCATGAGGTGCATTTTCACCTTAACACTTTTCTCTAATAATAATTTCGGTGGTTTATGGCCTCTTCCAGAGTCTCCATCCCAGACATATCAGAAGCTAGCTCATGTCTTTAAAGGGCCCTCAGGATTCCTCTAAGCACCAAGGCTAACAAAAAACACTAAACACAGAATAATTTTATTGAAGGCATAATGAACACAGAAAAGAACTCAGATCTGAATCCTTAACAAAGCAGTAGAGACCCTTCCATTAATCTCTGTTTTGCTGTGCAGCTCTTGATCCCCAAACATTTACTTAGAGAAGTCACAGGAGGAATTTCAGGTCCCAATGATGCATCCCCATCTGGTACTGGCTGCTTCTATGAGAGGTTGAGGGGGTAGGCAGGAAGAGTTAATATTGAGCCAGGAGTCTATAAAGGTTTCTTTGCTTTAGCTTCCCCAGATCTCAATACAGTACTGATAGTCTGTGTGGCTCCATTCCTCTGGTTCACAATTGACCTTACACCCACACTCAACTGGGACAGCTCTCCATTTGTGTCCATGTACATCATCCCTTTCCAATATGTTACCTCAAGTTCTCCTTCTCATCATTTCTGACCTAAAAACTGTTCTCTCTCTTCTGCATGCATCCTTGGATTTCTCCTCAACTCCAAGCACGATGGGAAGGATTGTCTTAACTCCTATTCATGTATATTCTCTAAATCTAAGTGTTTGGTTTGTGACCTACTACCTAAGTCTGTAAAGGGAAAGAAGCAATCTTGGTACCAGGAGGAGTGCAGGACAAACGTCAGCAGATCCTATCTACCTTTTCAGTTTCAGAAAGTGAAGTACCAAGGTTATTTGCATGGACCCAGTGACCAGAATCAGGGGCACCTAGGTGGCACAATGGATAGAGTGCCAGGCCTGGAGTCAGAAAGACTCATCTTCCTGAGCTCGAATCTAGCCTTAGACACTTAATAGCTGTGTGACCCTGGGCAAGTAATTTTACTCTGTTTGCCTCATTTTCCGCATCTATAAAATGAGATGGAGAAAGAAATGGCAAACCACTCCAGCATCTTTGCCAAGAAAACCCCAAATGGGGTCACAAAGAATCAGCATGACTGAAAAACAACTCAACAACAGTGGCCAGAAGCTTGATGAGAGTTGAAAGGAATTTTCTTACCCTAATTCAAATAGAAATCAGATGTGAAGGAGGGGCAACAAGGAGGAAAAAGAGCCATTCAGAAAACAGGCTTAAGATTTTCTGTATGCTGTCTGGGTGAACCTATGGGTCTTACTCAAAGGAGCTGGTTCTGAGAACTCAGGTTCTGAGTTACGGACACAAAAAAGACAGATGACCATTCTCTTCTAGAGAAGTGACCATATAGTAGCTCAGCAGAGAATAAGCAGGTGTCTGTGGATCACTGAAGCATAAGGAGTTGCCTATAATGCAGCGGAGACAGCACTCTGGCAGATGACCTGAAGACAGCCGCAGATGACATCGGTGGCTCTCCAGGGAAGTAGCAAGCAGCAGTGTTAGAAGCAGAGAGGCTCCAGCTGGGATCCAATAAGAAGAGAGTGAGTTGCCCTATGAGTGTAGCTTTCAAGATTCCTGGGTTAATCATGCACAACAGCATGGTCCTTGGTCACTAATCCATTGTTGTGCTCTTGATACATCCCCATCACTTAGAATTTACATTGTATGTCCTTGTACAAATTTCTTAATACAATGATACCAAACTCAAACAGAAATGGGGGCCACCAAACTGTCTATCAGGGTCACTGTGGAATCCTGTTTACTGACTTAGTTTTAAAAAGGAATATTATCTATGTTTTATTGTATTTTTATTTATTTTATAAATATTTGTCAATTAAATTTTAATCTGGTTCAGGCCACGCTCAGCGGTATTGTAGGCAGCATTTGCTGTTTAACACCTCCGACTTAAAAATCTCTGTGCCTCAGTTTACTTAACTATAAAATGAGGGGGACTAGATGACTTCCAAAATGCCTTCTGGCTCTACATCTTTAAGCCTATGATCCAGCCTATGATCCTAAGTCCCTCAACTTAGTTTCAGGTTTTTTAATTTGTTAAATCATAGAGATTAATAAACTTCTAAAGAAAGATTCTTTTTTTTTTTATTTTGAGACTCCTCCAGGGCAATCTCAAACCCATGGCAAAGAAATCTATATGTAATCCAAGAAAATTATTTTGGTCAACCATTTCAAAACCTCCCCTCTGAACAGTCACAGAATCACAGTAGTAGAGATGAAAGGGCTATCTATAACCAGCTACTCCAACCCACACACCTCAAACATCTCCCACGTTTACATACCAGATAGGTAGCCATACGGATTCTGTTTAAAGCTATCTGGTGACAGAGAATCTAGAACCTTCTGAGGTAGCCCATCCCAATTTCAGATAAATCTAACTTTGAAGAAAAATTTTGCTTAAATCAGGCCTAAACTCTAATAGTTTTTCAGCCTGATAAACTGCCTTTGACAGTGAGTAGCACAAAGGAGACTTTCTCTCTCTTTTTCTCTCTCTCTTCTTTCTCTCTCTCTCTCTTTCTCTTCCTTCCTTTCTTTTATTTTTGTTTTTAAAAAGTTTTTATTGATGCCTTCTGTCTCTTACAACATCATAGTCATGCTCAGTATCCCTTCTCCTCTCCATACTGGAAAACTATCCATCTAACAAACAGAATTTTCTAGAAAGAAAAAAACAATACAACTGGGCAATACATTGAAAAAAATATGCAACTGTAACACCTGTGAACCTCCCACCTCCACAAGTGTGTAAGTTGGAGGAGTCCTCTCATGGCTCTTCTTAATGCTTGGTCTTCATAATTTAATTATTAATTACATTCAGTTTGGATTTTTTGGCATGTGGTCGTCAAAGAGAATATTTTGTAAGAAAATCATAATATGGTAGAAAGACCACTGGCTCTAAAATCAGAGGGCCTGGGTTCTAATCCTGCCTCTGAATGCTGGCTATTTTGGCAACTCTGGATAAATCTCTAAACCTTAACTATAAAAGAGAAGATTGGCTAGATAGCCTCCGAAGTCCCTTCTAATGCCTCATCATCATCCATAACTTTAGCTTCAAAATTATTAGAGGTACGCCTTGAATTTTGGTCACTTTTGCTTACTACATTGTCCATTAATTTATCTAAATGCTTTTATAACATAGTTGCATTTTTTTTACCCATGTTATTCCAAGAGGTGAGATAATACATTTCTTTGATTCATTCTCCAATTGAAAGTAACCCAAGGAGGTTTAGGTTATCCTATTAAGTTAGATAATATTTCTTTGGTTCTCTAATAATGAAGTACCTCATGTCATTTGCCCATCAATGGTCTTTTTTACTTTCACTAGTACTTTCAATCATTAGGAAAAAATCAATGGAAAAAAAGTATATGAAAAGGTAAGTCATTTGCTATAGTGGAAAGAGGATTTCTCATGGAAACTAGAGACTTAGGTTTAAATTTGGCTTCAGATACTTATTGGTTATGTGACCCTGAGGAAGTTACTTGGGCTTAGTTTCCTCATCTGTGAAATGGGGATAATAATTGTTGCATTACCAACCTCATAGTATTGTTGTGAAGAAAATACTTTCTAAGCTTCAAAGTTCTAGACAAGTGTGAATGGAGTACATGACAAGATTGTCTGTTATCAGTAAGCCAACGACTTTAATATTTTCCTTCCACTGAGCTGACCGAAGCAAGGTGTGAGTCTGAAAGTCAAGAGATCTGGGTTGTGGCCCTAGTTTGGTTACTAATTATCTGTGCGACTTTGGGTACATCATTTCATTTCTGTGGGCCTCAGTTTCCTCATCTATAGAGAAAGGGACTTGGGCTAGGCCATCACTAGGATCACTTCCACTTCTAACATTGTTTTTCTCTGACTTTCAGAAATGTAAAATTGAATGAACATAAGGTTTTCTTGTTGTTGTGTAGTCACAGTCAGAAGTGTGTTTCCTCTGCTGTCTGGAAGAGGTGTTAATGAGTATTGAAAGCTGCCTAGTAGGAGGGAAAAGGCAGAGAAACAAGGGGCCAAAATAAGGCACAAACTAGACAGTCACCCAGAGAACAGACAAGAAATGGCAGAGAAGAAACCCTGGGGCTAAATGAGCGACACCCCAAGTCTTTTCCTTCACTTCCTTATGTCCCCAATGCACAGAGTCCAGCTCTCTCCCCCATGGATAAAAAATTTCAACCATGGCACACCAGAACATTTTATTGAAGCCAAAGAGAGACCTGGTTTTAAAATACAGCTAAGATCATTATGTGAAGAAGTCATACTAGGACAATTTTTGTAAATCACCGAATGACTTTGGATTCCAGGAGTTGACAGCATTGTATAAAATCCAAGAAAATGGAATTGAACAGGAACTGTGACGACACCTGTTAAAAGTAAATGTTTGAGCTGCCTAAACAGTGAACTGGATGTTTTCACTTCGGAATTTCCAAACCAGGCCAAATCTGGTTCTTGGAACCACAGAATTACCCCTGGCATCAATAGGGGCACTGTCTGTCCGTTTTGAAAACAGAATTTGTACCCAAGCATCTGTCACTGTTTTGATATGATTGAGTTGCTGTATCTGATGACTTTACTGTAAAAACATTCTAGCCCTAGGTACCATATCAACTAACAAACTCCTTTGTTTTTGGCACTTTTATTGTGATTTGCTTGATCTAGTTAGAATAATTCCAACATGAATATTTGCTCAGCTCTTACATTTGAGGAATCAAAGTGATTTGGGCCATTTGTCTTTTGCTTATTGCTTCTGTTTTCAGTAATAAATCCAGTTCCCCATGTAGCTAGTAAGTAAATGGTGACTGAATCATGAGTGAAAACAAATTATATCAATAGCAAGCATCTTTTTATCACATAAATCATATATCTCTACTGAAAATATAGCTTCTTTTGAGCTTTTTCTCACTAGTCTTAGAAACACATAAGCTGATATATATCAACATTCAAATTTACATTGAGTAAAGTTAAGAAATGCATTTGATTCTGAAGCATCTTTTCTTTTTGAACAACTTAGACAACTTAATTAGATCCATCAGAATACAGTTGGCAATATACCCATTATTTTTTTCTTTCAAAAATTTTTCTCCCCTCTGGAAATTTTTTCAAAGCAACAAATCCCTTGTAACATCAAAAGGATTTTGAGTAATTGCTTTTTCACCAAAATGTTTTCTGTGGGCAGTAGTCCTCTTGAACAAGGCATTACTATATTCCTTTGGTACTCATTGATTTTTTTTTTTTAGATAATGATGCATGTGGCTGTCTCTAATAGAATAACTTTCTGGTGTCTTATTGAAGTTAAGAATTCCTTTCTGGGTATGCTCTTGAAACCAGAGAATGTTATATGGGAGTTTTTATATACATACGTATATATATATATACATATATATACATATATAGAGAGAGAGAGAGAGTGAGAGAGAGAGAGATTATTTTATATATATATGGAGAGAGAGAGAAAGAGAGAGAGAGAGAGAGGGAGGGAGGGAGAGAAAGAGAGAGGGAGAAAGGGAGAGAAAGAGAGAGAGTTATAAGGGAGTGCAGATGTCACAGGGTCCAACCCTTCAGGAAACTGAAGGGTTAAATTACTTTCCTAAGGTAGAAAGTATCAGAGTAAGCATTCAAAGACAGGTCTCCTAAATCTTCTTTCCTCTAAACTACATTGCCTCTCTGAAAAAGTGTGTCCCGGTGTATTTATAAGAAAACCCAGGGTTTATAAAACCAAAAAAATAATGTAAAAACACTACAGTTTTGATAGCATAGCATTCATTATTAGTACGGCATAATAACTGTATGACTGTGTGCTTTACAAAGGGCAAAAGAAGCTAAACAAAGGGAGGAAATGCTTCTAACTTTTATGTAGAAATTTTTACCCTCAAAAGGCACATGCCATAATAGATATTATAACCAATATAAAGCATAACTTCTTAAAAAATTCCTGCTCCCAGGGCAGCTAGGTGGCGCAGTGAATAGAGTACCAGCTCTGGAGTCAGGAGGACCTCAGTTCAAATGTGACCTCAGACACTTAACACAAAAGAAAACTAGTCGTGTGACCTTGGGCAAGTCGTTTAACCCCAATCTTCCCCCCCTCCAAAAAAAAAACCAAAAAAAAAAATCCCTGCTCCCTTCCCCCCATATTCTTGCTTGGTTGATTTTGCAAAACTGGCATATTTATTTACTAAGGAGTTCCCCCCCTCCTCACCCCACTCCCCTTTCCAGGTAAAGGATTTTCTGAAAAGTGGCAAAATCGTTAAGCTGAAGGAGAAAGCCTATTTTAGGCAGCAGCTGAACAATTAGGAGAGAGTGTAAGAAGCTAAGCAAAAACTTAGCAAAAACTTTGAAACTTGTGCTCATTTTCCATCCTTAGCAAAGAAGAAAGCAGGCATTTATGAAGCACCTGCTATGAAGCAGGCACTATGCTAAGCACTTTATGAATATTATCTCATTTGAGGCTGTTATTATAATAATATAACACCTGTCTCATAGTTGAGGAACCTGAGTTTAATTGACTTGTCCAGAGTCACAAAGCTAGTAAACTTATCCAGGAGTGGATTTGAACTCAGCTCTCGCCCCACTACCAGTGATCTATTCACTGTACCAACTATCTGCTTGAATGGTGTTATTAGAAACAATTCAATATGCAGGACCTCTGCATACCTCCCTAAATAGGCGTGGGAAGCATTAATGAATTTATTAGACATTTCTGCAACAGCTTCCTTCTCTCTCTTCAAAAAAAGCCATAAATTGGGGTTGTTGCTGTCATTCAATTGCGTCCAACGCTTCGTGACCCCATTTGGGATTTTCTTGGCAAAGACACTGGGGTGTTTGACATTTCCTCCTCCAACTCATTTTACAGATGAGGAAACTGAGGCGAACAGGATTAAGTGACTTCCCCAGGGTGACACAGCTACTAAGTGTCTGAGGTCACATTTGAACTCAGGAAGTCTTTCTGACTTCAGGCCTGGTGCTCTATCCACTGTGCCACCTAGCTGCTCCTAAACTAGGGTAGTCTAGGATATGGGTCACCCCATGGTTTGGGCTGCTAGTAACTCCATGATGTCATTCCTCTTGTGTAAACAGTGTACCTTGGCATATCCACAGTAAATGGTCCACTTAGTGAAGATATGGGACAGGTCTACCTACCGGGGCTACAGGTAAAGGCTTAGTGTAAGGCATTGTCTCTGCCCTGCTTAAGGTCTAGCTGGGGAGATAAAATGAACACACTGAAAACAATTAGAGGACAATTTCACACTGGCCTTCTCAGAGCATACTATATGATTAGCAGAAGTTTCTAGAAAGGAGAGGGGCTGTAGAGGCCAGGGAGAGCTGCACAGAAGCCTCAAGGGCTAAGTTGGGCATTAAATTATGGGTAAGAATTAGAGACTGAGGGGCGGGTAGGTGGTGCAATGAATAGAGCACCAGCCCTGAAGTCAGAAGGACCTGAGTTCAAATGTGACCTCAGAAACTTAACACTTACTAGCCATGTGACCTTGGGCAAGTCACTTAACCCCAATTGCCCTGCCTTCCCCCCTCCAAAAAGCAAAAAAAAGAAGGAATTAGAGACTGAAATAAGTGGGAGAACATTCTATGTCGCAAGTTGGTAAGTTTTGTGGGGAGTAGGGGTGAGGGACACAGGATGTTTGAGGATAAAGTGGGGAGGGATTACTTTTCCTGCTTTTCTCAGTTGCTGTGTACAATCTTTTACTTCTAATCCTCCATAGCCTAGAGAAGTGAGTCTGTAGGGCTGCCCTGTTCCCCTATGGGTCCAGGAGGATTCATAGCTAGCACGTATGCCTGTGTGTAAAGGGGAGAGCTGGACCACTGAGAGATGTCTTTTTCTATTGTGTTCTACAAGAAGAATCACAGTCTTCAAAGAAAGGCAGGGAGGTAGCTGTAATACCACTGGGCCCTGCCACAGTCACTGAATGGATCTAAGCCTCAGGCTCTTAAAGGGCCCAGTAATTACATGGCTCAAGAATAAGAGATTAGACCAGTTTAGTCTTTGCACAGCCACTGCTGATAGTCATGTTATTCCTCTGTGGAGCTTTTACACAGTATGGTAACCATTGCTGCCTGGACAAAGGAGAAAGCCCTCTGTTCATTAAAAGAAAAGCAGGCTAAGCTTTGGAAATCAACAACAGCCTCAGAACCCAAAATACAGAGTCTACTTGGGTGCTAAAAATTGAAAGATGTAAAATTCAGAGAATGATGTGTTAAAGTGGAGATGGGAGGGGGAGCCAAAGGTAGTGAGGGGGACCAAGAGGTGGGGTGGAGGGAAGCAAGAGAGGGAAACCAGTCAGTATTTATCAAGCACCTACTATATTGTAGGCATTGTGCTAAGTGCTAGGGACACAAAAGGGGGAAAAAAGGCAAAGGACAGTCCATTCTCTCAGGGAGCTCGTAGTCTAATGGACATGCAACATGTAAACAACTATGTGCCCAAGAAGCTATAATACAGAATAAATTGTAGATAATCAACAAAGGGAAGGCACTAGAATCAAGGGTTTTTAGAAACAAAAGTTTTCCCCTTGAAGATGGAATTTTAGCTGGGATTTGAAGGGAATCAGGGAAGCCAAGGAGATGGAAATGAAGAGGGAGAACATTCCAGACATAGGTGACAGCCAGTAAAAATGACTGGATCTGGGAGATGTACTGTCTTGTTTGGAGGACAGCAAGAAGGTCGAGTGTGACTGGATTGCAAACTACATGGAAGGATATAAGGTGTAAGAAGACTGGAAAGATAAAGGATGGCCATATTTTGAAGAGCTCTGAATACCAAATAGAGGATTTTATATTTGATCATAGAAATTATAGGGAGTCACAGAATTTATTGTGGTATGTGGGTGACATGGTCAGACTTGAACTTTAGGAAGATCACTTTGATAGCTGAGGATGGATTGGAGTGGGAAAAGATTTGTGGCAGGGAAATCAGACAGCAGGTTATTGCCACAGCACAGGAGTGAGGTGATAGGGGCCACACCAGGGCAGGTAGCAGGGCCAGAGGAAAGAAGGAGCTCCTGTGAGATATGTTACAGAGGTAAAAGTGACAGGCCTTTACAGCAGATTGGATATGAGAGTGAGAGAGAGTGAAGAACAAAGGGTGATACCTATGTTACTAGCCTGGGTGATTGGGAGGATCATGGTGCCCTTAACAGTAATAAGAAAGTTAGAAAGAGGGGAGAGTTAGGAGAAAAATAATGAGTTCAATTTTGAACATGTTGAATTTAATATGTTTACAGCACATCCAGTTTAAAAACTCTAATAGGCAGCTGGAGATGAAAGACTGGAGGTCAGTAGAAAGGTTAGTACAGGATAAGTGGGTTTGAGAATTACCAGTAGAGAGATGATAACTGAATCCATGAGCATTTCCCTTTCAAGGTATTATGGGTGATATTTAAGCTAAAAGAATCACAATTTTCAGTTTTCCAGTCTATAAAGTAGATATTATACTCTGCAGCTACACAAAGGTGTCATATGAATTAAATTTGGATTATTAAAGTACAAAAGCGTATTTAATTAGCAGTTGCTTTGACCTCTATACAATTTTGAATAAACTAGCATGACATTAAAGAAGTCTGACAACAAGAACTCACAAAGAGTGACCCTTGGGCAGTAGATCTTAGGATGAGAGGGATTGGGTCCAATGGCAAAACTCTTCCATAGCTGTTGAATATCTTCATTGATTTCTTTTCTTATTTTTACTAATTTCTTTTGTTTTATATTACCTTCATTTCCAGAATATATCCCTTCTAGCTCCATTAAGCCATTTCTGTTACAAAGATTTAAAAAAGAAAGCGAAAAAATAATTTTAAAACTAACTAATGTAGCAACTATGTCTGACAATATATGAAATATTCTACACCCATAGATTCCCACATCCGCAAAAAGGGAAAGGAGGTCCATTTTCTCACCTTTTCTGAAGGCCAAGCTTGGTCATTATAACCACATAGAGTTCATTTTGTTGTTGCTGTGGGTTGGTCATTGTTCTATTTACATTGTCTTATTCAGTGCATAGATTGTTTTCCTGAATCTGCTCACTTTATTTTGCATCATTTCATATGAGTTACATAAGTTCCTTGCTTCTCTGAATTGTTAGTTATTTACTTGTGGCACAGTGATATTCCATTACATTTATGTATGCCAATTTATTAAACCATATCCAAAGTGGTAGGCATCTATTTTGTTTCCACTTCTTTGCTATCACAAAAAATATGCTGCTACAAATTTTTTTTAACAGATATTAGACCTTCCCTTCTGTCTTTCATGTCTTCTTGGGGTATATGCCTAGCAGTGTTATTTCTGGATCAAAAGGTATAGTTATTGCAGTTACTTAAAAAAAAACCCAACAACTGTAATTCCAAACTGTTTTCCAGAATGGTCTGACCAACTAACAGCTCCACTTACAATTTATTGTTACAGCCAATATATGCTTTCCCTTTTGATCTTAGATATAATGATTTTGTTTGTGCAAAAGTTTTGAAATTTCATATAATTGATCTGCTATTGTTTATAAAAAACTGATCTGCTTGGTGCTTTTTCTCTAAAAATGTTCTAATTAGATGGGTCAACTAGGGCCTGGGGAACCTGTGGTCTTCTACATCTTTGGGTGCAGCTTTTTGACTGAGACCCAACTTTTACAGTACAAATTCTTTTATTAAGAGGATTTGTTCTGTGAAGTCTGGATTCAGTCAAAAGGTCACATTTGAGGACCTAGAGGGCCAAATGTGGTCCCGAGGCTGCAGTCAAAGAGTGTTGTAAGTCTTTGCCAGGGTGAAGAAAAGACCTAACCAGGACTGGGCACCAGACATGACTTCGCGGCTTATACTCCCTGAAAGTCAAACTAGATGGTTGCAGTTAGAACTGAGCTGCCAGCTCCCCTCCCTTTTCCTATCTTTGTAGTGCTTTAAACAATGTATGTGTGTGGGGGGCGAGGAGGGCACTAATAAAAACAGAGTCTGGCTCACCAGAAGAGCAACACATTGCTTGCTGGGTGATACCCAGAACACTGCTAGCATTCAATAAGTATCAATTTGAAGCAATCTCCCAGCAGATGCCAAAAATAGCTGTGGGGCTCCCCAAGAGAAAAGAATACAGGTTGTGCTGAAAAATGGTTATCTTTATGTGTTGCCTTTTATCTCAAGGTCTCTGATAATAGAGATTTCTCTTAACTTCCCCATACAAAAGAGCTGATTAAAGGACCTCTTTTACCATTTTGCAGTCTTGATGCTAGCTGGTTTAAATTTCCCTCTTCTCAATAATTGTTTCTAGGGTTTGTAATCATATATGCTTAATAGCTTGTTTGAGACTTGAAAAAATTTCTCCCAATTTCTGCCTTACTAAAGATAGAGGAGATGTGATGGGCATATCAATTGCGGGTAAAGTATATGGTTTCTGCTTCACTGACCTGTAGAGTCTGTGTCAGAGGCCCTTCTAACCTAAATGGAAAGTTCTTCCTTTTGTTATCTCTAGCCTCTTATACAACGTTATAGTGTAGTAATATTATTCTGTGGTAATTCTGTGGTTGTGACTTCAGAACACAGTTATCTCCTATACCAGGGATGGGGAACCTGTGGCCTTAAGGCCACGTGTGACCCTAAGGTTGAAGGTTCTCCACCCTTGTCCTATATTCTTCCTCACAGAATTCTATTTTAGGCTCATCCTCTCTGGTGCAGATAAACTGGAATGACATCCCACCCCACAGTGGAGCTATCTACAAGTCTTACGGAGGTGAAACCCAGTTAAGAACCAAAAGGTAAAAACCCTTCTCCCATACCCTCAGTGAATCTGAATAGACAAAGTACTTGTGTCAAAGATCTTATACCTAACTCACAGGAGAGCTTTTCAAACCCTTATACAAAAGTTATCCTTATTGTGCTCATGATTAAATAAGCCTGGCCTCTGGTTGCTCACCCCAAAGCAGATCAGAAAACAACAACCAGAAAAGGAAAGAGACTGGACAAACCAACATTATGATGAAGTAGAAAGAATACTATATTTAGAGACAGGGACTCTGGGCAAGTAATTTATCCTCTTTTGGCCTCGGTTTTCGCATTAGTTAAATGAAGGTGTTAGATTTTAATCCCTTCCTTTTACAAGTCAGAAAACAGTCTCAGAGAAGTGAAATACCTTACTTGGAGTCAGAGACAGTGTAATAAGGAGAAATTCTCTTAAGGAGAAATCAGGAGTATTCATTCCCGTTCCCATGTTCTTTCCGTCTTACCCCATTATGTCCAATCTCATCAGTTCACTCATGGGGCACAATCTACAGACAAAATCCTGATGGTTATAGGCATCTTTTTTGACTAATTATCCTCTTCCTTCTCCGGTATGGTGTAGGCTCAGCCTCTAACTCTACTGGATATGCCCATGGCAGTGGGAACTCCCACTTGTCTAAATCAATCTATCAGTCAATAAACATGTATTAAGTTCCTACTACTGCCAGAAACTGTGCTGGGGGAGCAAAAAGAGGCAAAAGAAGTCTCTGTCCCCATGGAGCTCGCCATCTGATGGGGAAGACAACGTGCAAAGAAATAAATACAGAGCAAGCTATATGTAAGATAAATAAGCACTAGAATTAAGGGCAGTTGAGGGAAGTGTCCAGGTAGAAGGAAGGGTTTTAGTTGAGACTTAAGTTAGGGTGATCAGTGGGCAGGGAGGGAGAGCATTCCAGGCACGAGGGATGACCAGAGAAAATGCTCCTCCTAGTCAGGTGACAGTCTTGTTTAAGGAATGTCCAAGAGACTATCTGGGGCAGCGGTTCTCTGTCTCCCTAATGCCGAAACCCTTTAATACTCGTATGTGGGCGTATCTGCATGTGGGTGGATCCACCTGGAGACAGAAGGAGAAGCTGTGTTTTGGTTCCTAAGACCATCGGAAATACATGTTTTCCGATGGTCTTAGGCGACCCCTGTGACTCCTGTGAAAGGGTCGTTCGAGCCCCAAAAGGGTCGGGACCCACAGGTGGAGAACTGCTGATCTAGGGCAAACTAACTCTTTTTATTGTGCAAGTGGACCAAACACACTATGCAATAAGAAGGTGGCTTTTCACCATTACTGTGATAAATTTACTTTTATAAGTTCCGCCTGCAGACAAATTTAGACCTTCTTTTGGATGAAAAATATTTCTCCTTTGTGGCATTGGAGACCCTATTGTCTATAAATTTGCAGGAATTCACAATGATTATATCTTCTATGACTCTTCAGAATAATAAATCTTTTTGCAGTCTAAATTTGCTTAGTTCAAATATCCTTGCCTCTTTTTCTTGCTTCCTGTCTTTGAGACAGTTCATCTTAGAATTTCCTCATCATATTGTAAGATCTTTCAGGCAAGAAACTATATTTTATTTAGCTTTAAATTGTAAAGTACCTTGCACAAAGTTGGCACCAAATAAATACTGGTTGAGTGAATGAAAATGTATTCTTTTAACCTATGCCAGTTTTATATATTTCCATTTTCTGTTAAGTGTTGAATTTCACTCCCTTATAGTACTCCTGACCTGACTGTCTATAAAGACTCAAAAATTCACAATACCTAAGCCAAATGATTCTCTGACTGCTGGTATTATGACCACCTTCTGTAACCTCAATATTTTCCCCCTATCATATTACCAAATAAGATTTCCCCAACAGATTACTTCAGATTGTTATATGATAGATGTTAGGTAAGAGCTATGTAATGCTGTTCTTATCAGCATGAAACATTTTACTTGTATAATGAGTGACGGGTAAAAAAAAGTCTAAAATTTAAATGGATTCTAGAGCTTGCCTTTACTTATGTTGGGCTTTATTTAAAAAAATCTTTCAAGCATATTGATTTATTAAGCAATGAATATCAATTGTATGACAAATCAGGATCAGGCCTCCTTAACTTTGACACTGGATCCTGAATACAGAGGGAGCCATCTTCATGCTCTTATGCATTAAAAATAATTAATTAAATAAGACCAATCAATTAAAAGAAAATAAGTAACAGTATACAAAATTAGGTAATCTGATTTCCAGTTGGAGGAAAGAGAAGAGACTTTCCAAGTTGCAAGAGGGAGAATGAAAAAGTACAATTTTCTGAAATCAGAAAAACAGTTGTGCCTCCCTCTTTCCACCCCTTCAACAAGTGTCTGTATTCATGGAAACAATAAGTTATTGACCTGTATAGGGTCAGTTTTCAAATAAGACATATGGTTTGCTTGAGATAGATAATTGTGAAAAAAACTCTATGTATCAGTCTTTGGATCAGACCAGGTTTCTAGTCAGCATAACATGGGTCCTGGAAAGCCCTGGGTTCAGGGAAAAGTGTGGATATATTACTCATCCAAGTGATGGAAATGAAGCAAATAGTTCACTGTGTTTAAAGAAGCACCCCTGAGCAGACTTTCATCCCATGGCCTCAATAATCCAAAATGAGTCAAATATGCAGCCTTGCCCCAGGTGGGGGGGAGGGGATGAGGGGAAGAGGTAGGTCTTCTCTCACTGGGGCCTCCTTAGTAGGTGTGGCCCCGGAGGAAGTCACACTGTTTACTCCACTCTGGAAGAAATTTTTAATGTAGGTGAGATCAGGTCTTTTTGGATTGCTAAGAGAAGCCACTAAAATATTTTATGAATGAATCTGTAACAAGGGTATTGTCCAATAAGGGCTCAGGCCTTAGAGTCAGCAAACTATGGCTGAGGGCCACATCCTGACTCCTGTTTTTGTAAGCCCAGCAAGCTAAAAATGGTTGTTATGTGTTTAAGTTCAATAATACTTTATTTAAAAATATACAAACCGTTCTTGGTTTGTAGATGTACAAAGTCAGGTGGCTAGGTTGCCAACCCCTGCCTTAGAGCAACCCCAACACAATAGGCCTTGCTTGATTTCAACCCACACAGAGATTGATGGAGCCTGCTTCTCAGCAAGCATAATGGAGGTGGCTCCAGCAACCTCCCCCCAACCCCACTTTAGAGCACAGCAGGTATTGTGTTTCCAGTTAGAAAGCCTCTGTAAGAGCTAAAGTCCTTTTAATTGGCTGCTGAGCTGGGACAGAGTGTGCATACAAAAGGCTCCTGCAGTTATCTCTTGCTCTCTTCTAGGGCAGTTTTGGAGGGGAAAGAATTGTGGTTAGCCTCCGGGCTGGGGGATGGGTCAACTACCTGACTGCCAAGTCTCCCCACCCAAATCCAGGTGTCCCCGAATACAAAGTACTTCTGTCTTTGGTGTGTTTCTTTCTTCTTGATTCTAGATAAATGAGTATTATGACATGGGACTCCCAAGGTAACTAGTGAAATTGGAATACTGATCAAGAGCAGTGTTGAGGCAGTTGGGTGAGACTGAGAAACGTATCAAAACCATCCAATATCCCGCTAATAACTGGAGTCCTGGAACTGGTGTTAGTAGTTGTTGTTCATTCTTCATATTCGAAGATGTTGGGGTCAAGGTTGCTCTTCATATTCGAAGATGCTGGGATCAAGGAACAATGTAACTGACTGTGGCTGATTAGCTCAATACGAGCTCTAGGCTCAAATATTAGGCACAAAAAATCTGTTTGAACATTTAGGATGGAGATGTCTCTGGATATGTGCATCTGACATTTCTTTTGTGCTACTGTGATTCTGATCTGCTCATGGAGCACAGCGCCTTTTTTATGTGAGAACCCCATGATGGGCAGTCCTTTGCCAGCACCTCCCATGTCTCACAATGGATTCCAAAGTTCCTCAGAAAGACCTTCAGAGAGTCCTTGTACTACTTCTTCTGACATCTGACATCTATGTGAGCACTTGTCTCTTGTCAGTCCCTCTATCGGAGTACATTTTGAGTACAACTCTCTGGTAAGTATAAAGCAGGTTGAAGAACTAATTGTGCATCCTTTAGAACATGAAAATAATTTAGCATTAATTGCTCCAGGACTGAGTTATAATGGTTTTAAAAATCACAGAATAATTTATTGTCTAATAACTTCAAGTAAATCCCTACTCTTCTGTGAAGTCTTTCCTTTGATTACTCAAGTCCTCTGTGAATTCTTCCTTGATGACTTATTAGCACTGGTTCTGGAGTCAGAGGAGGTAGGTTGAAATCCTGCCCCTGACAGTTACTACCTGTGTGACCTTGGGAAAGTCCATTAAATGCCTCACTTTCCTTTTCTGTAAAATGAGTCTCTTCCCCTGAGGCTTTTTAAAAAATAATATTTTATTTTTTCCTTAGTTACATGCAAAAACATTTTAATATTCTTTTTAAAAAAATTTTTATTTCCAAATTCTCTTCTCCCCTTCTCTCTCCCCTTCCTGAAATGGTACCCTGAAGTTTCTGAGATCCCTTCCTGTTTTAAATATATGATGCTTCTTAAGTTCCTATTGATCTTTTATCTTTGTAAACGCTTAGTAAACTTTTAGTCATTACCACAACAGAGCCCTTAGTTTTATTCTGTATTGCTTTTGTCTCAAGTTGTCACATTTAGTAATATTTTGTAATTGTAGATACATTTGTCTCTACATCTGTAGTATAAATGTCCCTAGGGACCAGTTAAGTAGCAAGCTGTTGTAATATATGTGTCAAATGAATGACTCAGGTAATAAATACCCTTTAGTTTGATACAACAAATACTTATTGAGCACCTACTGAAGCTGTTATTATCTGGATAAAGTAGGAGTAGGTTGGTGAAGACTTCATGGACGATGGAGGTGGGGTTTGAGCTAACTCGTGGATAGGAATTGGAAGTGAGAACAAGGGAAGGAGAAACATTTTATGTTATTGAGAAGAAGAAGAGTGGAGTCAGGAAAATAGCTCCAGCAAAGTTTCAGAGTTGAGAAGGAACATAACAGGCTCATGAGGGAGAAAAAAATGAGACCAGGTGGAGCAAAATTTTTCTTTGATCTGTGGGAGATAAGGTTGTCCAGGAATTTGGAGGTTAGACCAAAGGAGAAAAAGACACTTTGATTGCCAAAGGCCCAAACTGTTAAGGATACTTGATAATTTGACAGAATAACATCATTATCACCATCATCATCTTCATCTTCATCATCACCATCATCATCTTCTTCATCATCATCACTATCACCATCATTTCATCATCCTCTCCCTTATAGCTAAATGGAATTTCATTAGTTCTCACATTGAACCAAACTTAGGCTTAGGAAATAGCCTCTGTAGTCAGTGGGAAAAGTAAAGTTCTACTAACCCCTGTCAGCCTTCTGCATCCCAGGGGCATTGTGGACAATAGCAATTTGCCTCAGTTTCAAAGGTTGCTGGATCCACTGTTGGTTTTTGGGCAGCTCTAAAATAAAATGCCCTGCTCTGCCACTGTTCGTCATGATGCCAACACTTCAGAAAGAAGGGATGAATAGAGACCCCATAGGAGTCCCTTATTGAGATTTTTACTTCCTGCTCTGTCATAGCCAATCCAATGGAATCCAAGGAGCACTTAAGTGCCTACTGTGTACAAGGCAGCTAGGTGGCTCAAGGGAAAGAGTGCTGGGTCTGGGGCAGGCCTGCACAACCTGCCAAAGGATTTCTGGAGGCCTGCAAAAAAATATAGAGGAAAACATCCTTTGTATGTAAAGAAAATCCTTTCGCTTGTCGCAGGCTACCTATGGGCCATAAGTGGCAGGTTGTACAGGCCTGGTCTGGAATCAGAAATTCCTGAGTTCAAATGTGACCTCAGACACTTACCAGCTATGTGATCCTGGGCAAGTCACTTAACCTCTATTTGCCTTAACTACTGTAGAAGGAATTGGCAAATCCTTACAGTATCTTTGTCAAGAAAACCCGAAATGAGTTTTCCTGAACAACAACTTCCAAGGCATTGCGCAGATCCTCAGGGAACATAAAGATCAAATGAAGAATGCTCTTGCCCTTTAAAGAAATTCTACTGAAGGGATATAACATATAAATAGTTAAATATATACATGATACTTTGAGGGTTTGGGGGCCCTTTGGCGTATCCAAGTCTAGTTTCTTGGTTACTTCTTTTTTGAAGTGAGTCTCAGTTTAAACTGGTCAAAATCAGGGGACAGGATGGAATTTTAGCACCATTCACAAGAAGTAAAGTGCATGTGTGTGTGTGTGTGTGTGTGTGTGTGTGTGTGTGTACCCAGTTACACACCACAAATCTTAATGTTCTCTATAGTACTACTATGTACATCTATTCTTTCATCTCTTTTTCTTATCTTACCAATTCTTTCAATTTCCCTTTATTTCCTTCTCCCCTCCTCCATATTTTAAATTACTTCTGATCCTGTCACTGCCCCCTTCTGAGGCCTTGATTAGCTTAGGCAAACCTTCCACCCCACCCAGATGCTGATTTCAGATGCAGAGGAAGAAGAGAGATAACAAACTGTCGGGAGTGAGAATGGACAAGTAGTGATAAACTGGGGCATCCGTAATTTGGTCAGGCCTGGCCTGCAAAATGCCTGGCTTATAATTAGAGGCATCTGAAATGTGGGTTCCCCCCACCCTTTCTTTTATTCTAATCCTTTTTCTTTTTAAAATGTCTGAATTCCGTCTGTCGTCTGGTCTTGTACCATCTCGTTGGCAGCTTCACAATAGTCCCCAACTTAGGGTACTGTCTAGAGAATCCAGCTATGCCTGCCAGAAAAAAAAAATGCATTCCGAACCTGACATCTGGGTCTTGCAGCTGGAGAGAAGGGAGACAAAAAGGAAACAGGGCTGAGTGTCATCAAAGGGAGCTGATGGTGCCAAGTTAGCATGGAAATTATATACAGTGCAGATGTCATTTTCAACATCAGACAAATAATGGGGCTATTTAGGAGACACAAAGATGGGCTTAGAAATTTATCACCGGTGAACGTGTAAAGATTTTTGTAGCTTCCAGAGGGTGAGAACAGTGCTTTGCATGCTTATTTTTAAAACAATCACATTCTTTTCTAAAGGTAATTTTGAAAAAGAGGCATCAAAATAGTCTCTCTCTTTTTTTTTGCTTTTATGCAAAAAGAAAGGATAACTCTCCAAACTGAGTTTTGGGAACACTTTGTGGATGGATTCATTTCAAGTTTTTTATTTTTACTTATTTTTATTTTGGCCTTCGATCTTGGTAGTGCTTACAGTTGTATATTATGGTAGCTTGGGGGATTTGAAAGGAAAAAAAAACCATACTTATTTAAAAGCCATGATCAATCAAAAAGAATTAGTTCATTGTGCTAAGATTTGAGGGAAGTGAAGTCATGGAGAAAAGGAAATTGGAAGTGCTAATTGGCATAAAGGCACCTTGCCCTCTCACTTTTTTTTTCTCCTTTTGAGTCAAAGCTGCTTAGATGACTGGATCCAGTATTTTTTCATCCAGTGATTTTTAAGTTTCAATAATGAGATGCAGAAAATTTACTTTGCTACGTTCAAGAGGAAGAAACAGGAGGAAACAGTGGTATAAATATAAATTGAGAGTGCATAGTGAACCACAAACACAACTAAAAGGTTCCTAACCTTTTGTTCTGCAAAATAAACAATCCCTTCCAAGTTCCTTCTGTGAGTCTCCTCACAATAAAGATGCTTGGCAACTATTTATGCTTATTGGGGAAAGGGGAGTAGAGGTAAGTCTGAAAGGGAAGTGAAAATGAAGGCCTGAAATTATTTTGTTGGAATACTCCTTGGGCTATAAATTTAGCAACTAGTCTTTTTAAAGTAAGGCACTACTCCCACCAAAAGGCGTCCTATGTGTTTTGGTGTTCTCCATAGGGAAATCATAGTTCAGCAGCCTAAATGGTTTCCAGGAACTAATGATGGGATGAATTCTGATACCACTCTCTTCATGGCTACTTTAGATGACTGGCACGTCATTCAAGAATTTGGTCCGCCAATGTCCTCAGAGGAGCATTTTCATTAATAATGAATGAAAACATACTAATAAACAAGGCCAGGCCAAGGTGGGAGTAGAGTAGGGGAGGGAGGGCTTCACTTTATCATCTAGTGGAAAGCTGACTGGATTAGGAAGTAGGAAACCTAGTTCTTACTCACTAATAAGCCATAATAGGACTTTGCAATGTTCAGCAAATGATTTTCCTTTCCTATGTCTCACTTTCCTCCTCTGTAAAATTATATATCATTTATCATATATACATTATATATAACTTTCTATGTGATAGATCACATGTGATATTTAACATATAGCACATATCTATAATGTGATGTATAACTATACATATATTGCATATTATATAATGTATTACAATATCACATCTATAATGTGATATATAATGCAACACACATCTATCACATATATATTATCTCCATCTATAATATGACATAATATATGTGATATGTAATGCATCATGTCATAGAGCTGTTATGAGGATTAAGTAACAGGTACTAGAATCTGTGGTTCGGAAAGTTCAAGATGCTCTATGACTATAAAGTATTATTATTAATAAAAAGAAGAATAGCTTTGCTGCCCGTATTCCTGATAACTTCCCAGAAGTTATCTTATCATCCATCAACATTTATTAGTTGCTTACAAACTGGTCACTGTGCTAGGCATGGGGATATAAAGCAGTAAGAGGTTTACTCTTCAGGGAGAACGACCTCCAGCTGGACAGGATGCGATATTGACCCAAGCATATGAACAACACAGGGCACCAGAGGTACCAGAGAGAAACGTCATGACATAAGGGAAGGGGCATTGGATTTGGAGTCAGAAGGTCTTAGTTCTCATCCTTGCTTTGCCATTTGCTTCCTGTGTAACCTGGGGCAAGCCACAACCTCTCTGTGCTTCAGTTTCCTGCTCTATAAAGAGAGGGGACTAGGCTAGATGGCTATCACGGTTCCTTTCCACTATGAATCCTATGATGCCAACTGCTCTATGTCTTCAGAGGAGGGAGTAATCACCCCCAGCATGGGCACTGAAGGATGATTTGCACTTTTGCGAGGTTGCTTATATCAGGGCAGGAAAAATCCAATCTCTTTAGCCCACCATGTCACTGCCAGATGAATAGCCCTAAAACTCTGCTTTTATCATTTTATTCTACTGAGCAAAAACCTACAGAGTTTCCCTACTGTCTTATCATGTGTAAACTTCTCTGCCCAGCTTTCAAGGCCATAAATACTTAGTCTCTGGCCCACCTAACTGCTAGCAAGATCTAGCATTCTATAGCTCTTGATGGTTTGTGAAGGACTTTACAAACATCTCATTTGACTATCATAATAACCCTGGGAGGCAGATGCTATTATCATTCCCATTTCATAGATGAAGAAACTGAGGCAGACAGAGGTTTAAGTGATCTGTCTTGAGTCACAGAGCTAGTAAATGTATGAGGCTGGATCTGAACTCAGGTCTGCTTGACTCCAGGTCTCGGGTTCTATCCAGTGTATCTCCTAGATCCCTGTCCAGTCTGAGGTATCATTTCCTAAACAGTACAGTCCTTTCCAGTGAGACTGACCTTGTCACTAACCCATGTACATACTAGGTCAGTCCCATTACCTTAATCTTGCTCCTGTCCTCCTTCCTGCATGGAATTATCTCTTCCAATCTACCTCTTCCAAGCCTGGCCATTCTTTAAGTTACTCCTTCAAAAAGGACTTCAAAGGTTTCCTGGACCCCTCGGTCTACATTGTCCTCTCCCTACTATGAACTCCAGTACAATTAGTCTGTGGTATACAACTGTAATCCTTGTTTATGTTACATACAACATTGGACTATTTGCTAGCTGTCTTGTTCAATTCAAATCATTAAGCATTTACTGAGTGCCTACTATGTATCAAGAACTGTATTAGGCACAGGGAAAGTCAAAGACAAAATGAACGTAGTGTCTGCCATCCTGAAGGTTGCATTCTGCTCAGGTCCCCTGGGTTAGCCTTATCTATACAGCTAGACCATGATATCCGTGACGTCAGGGTTATGTCAAACTTCTTTTATGTTTCCCTTATTAACGCCCAGGCTGGTACTCAGTGAATTCATGTTGATTGAATTGGGGGTTTGACCCCCCCCCCCACATCCTTATCCTAGTATTAAATGAGGTAATTATTAAGACTTATTATACAACTTCCTTTAAAACTCTATACTTTTCAGAATCTTTAAGTAGTTGACAATATTATGCTAGACGCGCTAAACCTCCTCAAACATGAAGGTAATTTTGCTTGAAAAAAAGGGAGGAATGAGCTCCGTTTTGAGATTCTCTGACACTTATATCACAGTTTGCCCCTACAAGCCTTCCCCAGCAGCACGCCTGAGGATTCTGATCTGTTAGTCTTCCATTGGGAAAGAGGTGGAAAGAAGGGAAGAAATATGAAGTGGTACAGAGATAATAGAAAAAACAGGATTTGGGCCAGAGGCCTCGAGTTTGAATCGTGGCTCTGACACTTGTATGACTTTAGGTGAATCCCTCCAACTGTGTCTACTTTGGTCTCATTATCTGTACAATGAAAGTGTGGGCCTAAATCAGGGGTGGGGAACCTGCAACTTTGAGGCCACATACAGCCCTCTAGGTCCTTGAGTGTAGCCCTTTGGCTGAACCCAAAACTCTGTCAAAGGGCTTGAGGACCTAGAGGGCCACATGCAGCTTCCCACTCCTGGCCTAGATTGTTAGGGAACTGTCTGTCACAGTCTCCCCTCTCCACCCTAGGGCACTCTTTTCCTTAAAACCAAGGAGGGAAAACTAAAAATCACCAATTCAGAGAAATTGTACGAGACAAAGTCTGTCTGACAGTTTCTAATGGCTCAGTTTTAGAACGGCTGCATGGATGGGGGCACTCCAGCCAGGTCACCATCTTCCTTCCTGGACAGACGCCTTCAAATGACGCTAAAATGCAGAGCTAAAGATACTCTCCATTTCCATATTTGCCCTGGAAATAACAACTCATCCACATGTTTATTCACCCATGTAACACCAAATCAAACCTGTTTCACTCTGTCCAGATGGCTTCAATCACTGTTCCACCTCTCCGTCAATATAGTCACTAAAACCCCCACATGCTGAGCTAAATTTGCTGAATCTTAGAGTTGAGAAGGACCTCAGAGGTCACCTGATCCAACCTGTACTAGAAGCAAGAATTCATTCTTGGAGCCTGTGGAAGACTGAACAGACAACTGGTTTGGAGTGAAAGGATCTGGGTTCAAATCCTACCTTGGACAATTAATGCCATGTCCTGTTTGCCTTCAGGTAAGTTAACTTCATCTCTCTAATCCTCGCTTGCCTCAAAGGTACCAAAAAAAAAATCAGTGGTTTGGACTAGAAGACTTTTTGAGGGGCTTTAGGTATATGAAGCTACAGACATTACAGCAGCAAGTAGTTAGCCAGCGTTGGCTTGAAGACTTCTGTTTGTTTGGGGTTTTTTTTTGGAGGGGGAAGGCAGGGCAGTTGGGGTTAAGTGACTTGCCTAAGGACACACAGCTAGTAAGTGTTAAGTATCTGAGGTTGGATTTGAGCTCAGGTCTTCCTCACACCAGGGCTAGTGCTCTATTCACTGTGCCACCTAGCCACACCAGAAGACTTCTTGTTTTAAAGACTTTGTCTCCTAAGACTAACTTTTTGTATTCCCATTACTTAGAAAGCTTCTTACATTAAACTTAAATCCTTCTAGGCAAGTAGGTTGGCCAGTGGATAGAGTGCTGGGACTTGAATCAGGCAGATTCATCTTCCTGAGTCAAATCTGGCCTCAGACATTTTACTAGTTGTGTGACCAGGGACAAGTCACTTAACCCTGTTTGCCTCAGTTTCCTCATCTGTAAAATGAGTCAGAGGAGGGAATGGCAAATAACTCCAGTGTCTCCAGACACAACTGAAATGGGAGGGGGGCGGAGCCAAGATGGCGGCGTAGCAGCAGCAACACATCGCAGCTCTCACATAGCCACCCCAAAATACCCATAAAATAGGACTCTAAACCAATCCTGGAACTCCAAAACGCACACAAAGATACTTCCCACTAAA
>CM053582.1:250647536-250668731 GCA_028627135.1 Pseudochirops cupreus
TCACTGATGGAAAACACCAGGGCCCATTTCTCACTCCTTTTACCACACCCAGGACAGTTTCTAACTACCACCACCCAACCCGGCCCTCAGTTTGCTTTCTTACACCCTTCAGTAGTGCCAGAGAATCTTTGCCAGCTGCATGCTGTTTCTCCTGTGCTCTTTGGTCCCTCAGCATCCTCAAACATTTAATGCTGGCAGTCTCTAAAGCCCCTTTCAGCTAGAAATCCTATGGTCTTATTTAAGAGGGACGTGAACACACAGCTTTAGGTAGACAGATGGATAATGAATGATAAATGATAGAGTGAGCTTTTATTAAGTACTTACTATGTGCAATGGCACTGGAAAGATAAATATAAGCAAAAAGGTCAGACGTGGCCTGTCCTCAAGAAGCTTACATTCTAATGGGGGGGAGACAACACATAAAGGGAAGCTAAAAGGTTGGAGAGGGGCATCACAGGCAGAACTAGGTTTTGGGTGAGCGTGGTTGGCATGGGTATTTCTTCAAATGAAAATTCAGGAATAAATTAATCAGAGGAGGTGATTGTGGAAGTGGAGGCACAGGCTGCTTGGAGGTGGCCCCATGGGGAGGTGGCCCGGAAGGAGACCAGGGAGTCATGTGCTGGTTTGGGATTGGTTTGGAGGACAGTGACTGTCACTTCCTTCTTTTCAAAGCCTGCTCTCTTATCCTTAATTCATATTAAGGTCTAAGTGACTGATAATAACTGGAATATCAACATCAGTGAAACAGTGAAATATCAACACCTGTAAAAGTCACCTGTGACTCATCTAACAGAGTTAAATTATACATATTTGTTGGTTAAATATACAACTCCAAAGCCTTAAGCTAAATAGAATGACTATCCAAATTTTGAGCACATCAACAGAGAAGGATTTCTGGGACTCTGGCCCCCGACGTGGGACAAGTAGGGCATTGCTTATTCTTCTGATGTGTAAGGCCAGCTATGATTCCTCTGAAGGTATGAAAACTGGGACAGGAGTGATATAACCTGACTTTATAATAAAAGCTACTGAGAAAACTTCTTTTCCTCAGAAAATGGCAGACTTCCCTCCTCAGTGTAGCTGCTTGCAGAAGGATTATTGCCATGCCTTCTTTTCCATTCCTGGTCACTCAGTCTTTTTTGGTTTCCTGAGCACAGCACCTCTGTCACCACCCTCTCTGCTCCCCCAACCCCCTCAGCAGCCCTGTGGGTCCTTCTAAAAGCTCACTCCCCCACAGCGGGAGAATTGAGTCCATTGTTTCTCTTAGGCTTTCCTTTAGGCTAATCTGTAGAGTGTGAAAGAACCCTATTTACAAGAATCTGGTGAATCAGGACAAAATAAAGATCAAACTAGGCACAATCAAAAGCTGTTTGTTAACATGCAACATGCTCTTCAAAGCATTTATCAAGAGTAAGAGGAGTCTTATCTTGCAAGAGAAAGTGGGTGGATTTGTGGCATACACTTCCAACTCTAAAAAAGACGATCAGTATCCTTGGCAGCCAGTGTCTGGACTATCTGTAGGTCTCTTAGGCTAAGTAGGCAGCTTTGATAGATAAGGTCTTAGCCCTGACCAAATAACAAATACAGTACAGTATTCTCATACCCTCATTTTGCTACTTCACCTGACAAAAAGTAGATTCATTTATATTTATTTTCACAGGGCTCCCCTCGCCCCTGATCCCTGTCTTGGAAAATGGAATTATGTCTTGGGAGCTAGTAATTCTTATTTTTAATAACTCACATTTACATAGTGCCATGTAGTTTGCCAAGAGCTTTTCTTTTTACATGTATAGTCTCTTTCATCCTCATGAGTGCAAATATTATCTTCCCCATTTTATATATGAGGAAGTTAAGACTTGATCAATCAACAGATAATTCTTATGCACCTATTCTGTGCCAGACCCTGTGCTTGCTGGGCTCTGGGGATTCCAGTACAAAGAATTAAACAGTCTCTATGCTCAATAAGCTTTCATCCTAACGGGGAGACGAGAAGCCAGACGTGTCCAACACACTGCCTACCTGCCTACCTGCCTACCTGCCTGCCTGCCTGCCTGCCTGCCTGCCTGCCTGAGCGTGGCCAGAACCAAATTAAAATGTAGTTGGGAAATATTCAACAAAACAAATGAAAGCACAGTAAAAGGGGTGGTGGCTAGGCGGTGCAGTGAATAGAGCACCAGCCCTGGGGTCAGGAGCACCTGAGTTCAAATCCAGCCCGAGACACTTAACACTTACTAGCCCTGTGACCTTGGGCAAGTCATTTAATCCCAATTGCTCTGCCCTCTCCCCTCCAAAAAGTAAAAAAAAAAGTACAATAAAAGGTTGATAACATTTTAAAATGAAGTCAACATGTACCTACAGGGATCCTTATATAGGGTTTAGTGGCCCCGTTTCTATTTGAGTTTAACACCACTGATCTAGGCAACTATCTAAGGCTATACATTATAGAGAAAATTGACTTGTTTTGGTCCCAGTGCTTAGCATGGTTCCTGCTGCATAATAAGTAAGTAATAAAGCTGGGTGGGTGGGTGGGCAGCTGGGTGGCATAGAGTTCTGGGTGGATAGAGTACTGGGCCTGGAGTCAGGAAGACTCATCTTCCTGAATTCAAATCTGGCCTGTGTGACCCTGAGCAAGTCACTTAACCCTCTTTGCCTCAGCTTCCTCATCTATAAAAGGGAGCTGGAGAAGGAAATAGCAAACCATTCTAGTGTCTTTGCCAAGAAATGGGCTCACAACTGAAAAAAATGACTGAATACTTTTTAAATTTAAAGACCTATTCTCTATCCTATATACCATGCTGAGAATATCTCAGGATTAGAGAATAAATATCACTTGACTGAGTGATGGACTGACAGACAGTGAACAGAGACAGAATTTCAAAGGAATGGGAGAACTACAACCAAGAACTGTATCCTGCAGGTGAGCTGAGGTACTAGGTGTGTGACTGGGCAGAGTCCTATGTAACTGAACAGAACAACAGGCAGGGTAGGCTGAGGAAGTGGGAGGAATGAGTTGTAGGAAAAATGATTCCATGTTGCAGAAGGTCTGGTGGCCTTTTTGGTCATGTTTCTTAGGTTTTGGAAACTGTTGGATCTTTTGCCGGGTTGTCTTCGGCAAGGGGTAGATAGAGAGGAGTGGTAGGGGAATGAGGCACAGTAGAAAGGGACCTGGAATCACAGGGTCTGAGCTCAAATCTCAGCTCTGACATTTAATACCTATGTGCCTTTATTAAGTCTCAACCTCTGGGCCTTTTTAAAAAGAAGAGGTTGGGCTAGACTCCAAGGTTATTTCTAGCTCATATATGATATTAATTTAAGCAAGCAACAAAACTTGGGCAGCTTGTTCATTGAATACATTCTTGGAAGAATGGCTGCTAAAAGGAACTATGTAAAAGTGCAGAGTTAACGATTAACAGAATGGTGAGTCCAGTAGGCCTTGCAGCCTAGAGCTGCCTATGGGACAATCGCCTTGTGTCTGAGAGGTAGCCAGACTCCTTCCTTCCTCCCTCAGGGCCCAGGAGCTATTTTGTTGTGTACTATTGCTCAAAGGAAATGAGAGCATAATAGCTGATAGAGAGGCAAAGTACTACCCTGAGGGAGACCCTGGTTCTTATCTTCTACGTTGTGCTAACCTTTTATGGTGCCTCTTTTTACCACTTATTAATTGCGTTTGATGCTAGAGGACATTTGCAAATTATCTTTTTTTTTTTGAAACCCAAAGGACTTCATGGTATCATGGAGCTTGGGTGATCTGGGCCTCTCTCTCATTTTGAAATCAACAATCTCGGGAACTTTTTGGAATAGGACTGAATCACTTAGTCACGTGACACAGTGGTGCAATCAGGAGTTGGGAGTCCTGTGTTCAAATCATAGCCCGCCATTCCTGTGACCTTGGACAAATTACTTAATCTCTCTGGGCCTTCATGACTCATCTTTAAAATGAGAGTGTTTGAACTCTGTGACCTTCCAGCTATTAATCTATGATTCTATGTTGGTGTTGAGTTTTCAGCTGTGGGTCCCACTGCAGGAAGGTTTGTAGTTCATGTGGGGAAATGTCATTGCTGTTGGCAGGGGTCATCTTTCATTAGTTGTAGCCTCAAGGCCTGGGAAGACTGATTACACAGCAAAGGAAATGAACCAAAGATGTTGCCCACCTCAGATTAATTGCAGTGACCGATCTTGGTTTTAGAGAAAAGAGAAGGAAACAGATCTCCCTTCTCTCAGTAGAGAGAAGGGAAACGACAGGTGTGGAATTATGCTAATACTGGCAGACTCAGTTACTTCGGAAGCTGGAGTTTACTCAAATATTTCTTTGTTATGTGAGAGCATACGATGAAGGTTTATATTAGTAAGTGGAACTAACATTTAATTTTTAAATTCGTTTTTGAGTAGACTTCTAATTTCATTGATAAAGGAAACATCCTCCTTACGGAGCATATCTGTAACTGCTCCACAAATTATAACCTTAGTTACCTGGCAAGGGCATGTGGGAGCCAGCACAAACCAGGGGGAGCCTACTGTTTAATTTTCAGTGGGAGCATTTATACCTCAACAATTGCTACCAAAGAGGGCTTGTTTTTTTGTTCTGTTGATTGTCTGGACTTAAAGTGATGGGAGAAAATTTTAATAATGCAGTTTAAACTTAAAAGTGTGCCACACAGTATGGTTGGTTGTTTTTTTTTTAAGAGAGCTGGTTGTTAAGCATTTAAGGCACACCACTATTCCTGGGGCAAGTGCTTAAGTGATTTGCTCAGTTGTGCAGCCAGTATGTGTAAGAGTCAGGATTTAAAGCCAGGGTTTTCTGATGAGGAGCCCAGATTACTATTCACTCTGTCAAGCTGCCTTTCTTTTTGAATTCTTTAAGAAGATGTAAATAAAAGTTATTAATTGGGGGTGGGAAGAAGAATGATTAGTTAGAGTATTTCAGAAAAAGAGCTAAAGAAAAAAAACAGATATGTTACATGCTTGAAGAGACCTCTGTGGCCTGTTTGGATCTTTAATATCTAGCCAGAAAGTTATTGCTCACCTAAGAAGGCAGTGACACTGGAGGAATTATTTGTTGTGGAAACAGACTGCCTTCTTATTATTCAATTCAGAGTCTTTGATGATTTCTCTACTGGTGCTGGGCTCTCAGCACGTACACACAGACATAAATGGTTATTTCCCCAGTGGGGTGGAGGCTGGGGTGCCAGAGTGGATAGATTCTTGGATTATTTATTATGGTTTTTTTTCCCCATACAGCAGATGAAATCCACAGAAGGCACTCTCTTCATTTTCTTGCCATGGGAACTTTATTCCCTCATGTTTTACTGGCCCCCCCCACCCTCAGGCTCTCTAGCATTTTTTGATGAAGTTTTTGGCTTCTTAAAAACCACTATCCTAAAAGAATTCTGGTGGAGCAAGAGAAATTAAAATTGTAATGGAAACGGATAACAGTAATATAGCAGTACCTTGAATTTTAAAAGGCTCTTTCTTCTAAGCTACAACTTTACATTCCATCAACAGTTATTATCATCAACTGACAATTATTTATTATCTTAATTGTTAATCATATTAATTATTTTATTTTATAATATATATATGTGCCAGGCTCTGTGCTAGGCATGCAAAAACATAAATCACACTTCATGCCCTTGAAATATACTGCCATCACTGCTGTGAAGAGCCTAGCTCTGAGTTCTGTTAAATATTATAAACAAATTTAGCCTAGATCCTTCCCTGAGGCAGAGGACTACAAAATATAAAGGCATATTATGGATATAACCGGTATCTGGGAGTATTATGGATTACAAGCTCAAAAATAATCGAGATGATGGACAAAAACCACTATCTTACGCTGTACGGAAAGGGAAGCATAGCATTCAGGACTTGGGAGGTGATGACAGAATCCATGTGTTCCATCTGTCCTTATCATATTGTGCCTGAAGCACTGTGTTAAATTCTAGCATCCCATTTCACAAAGCATATCCAGGAGAGGAAGGGGACCAGACCAGTCAGTGAGTCAGTAAGCACTTATTAACGACTATGTGAAATGCACTGTGCTAAACACTGAGGATACCAAGAAAAGCAAAAAAAAAAAAAAAAAAAGAATCCCTTGCCTTCCAGGAGTTACATTCTAATGGTGGTGATAGGAACAACACATAAACTACATACATGTATATAGGGTATCAGCCAGTTGACAAGAATTTATTAAATCCTTATTCTATGTTGTATTATGCCACGTGCCAAAAGCAGAAACAAGAGTCTGCCTTCAAGAATCTTACATTCTAATGGGAAAGATGATACCTAGAAGGAAGCTGAAAAGATGAGGAGGTAGAAGGTACTTGGCAACCTGGTGGGAAATGAAGAGATGGCTGGCCCAGGTGTCTTCTTTAAATGGAGGTACTAGAAGGAGCCTGCTATTCAGACAGAAGGGCTCCAGGGGTAGAGGCTTCTTATGAGGTCTGAGTACTTCCCAGGTGTGAGTGCTGTGTATGTATGGTGCTCATATAGTTTACATCTATGTCCTATGGATTTGTCTAAATAGTGGTTCTCAACCTGTGGGTCGCGAACCCTTTGGGGGTCAAATGACCCTTTCACAGGAGTCACCTAAGACCATCAGAAAACACATTCCCAATGGTATTAGGAACCAAGACACCACTCCTCTATCTGTCTCCAGGTGGGTCCACTCACATGCAGATATACCCACATATGAGTATTAAAGGGTCGCAGCATTAGGAATGTTGAGAACCACTGGTCTAAATGAACCTTCCATGGAGGTATGAATAGATGGTTTAGGATCTCATACATTCTTCTCCAAGGGAGACTTTTGACCCAGAAAGGAAAAGGAGACTGGGGCCATAAGCCTTGCCTGCTCTGCTTTCCTCAGAGAGGGGATACTGGACTAAAATTATATTTATCTGCTCCCCCCCCCCCAATATTGCTAGTCTAAGTGAAAGGACTGTTAGTTTATCACTACTTTCTTGATCACTATTCTTTAGTGGGGAAGGACTGCTCCAAGCTGTATTTGAAGGTTTGACTTTCTTCCCTACTAAAAAAGTTATACAAAGACTATCACAATAGTGAATAGGTAATAAGCACATTTATTTAAGCCCTAGTAAACAGAAATCAGAGAAGTTACACAGATTAGAATATACTAGACTAGACAGTATGTTTCAGTTCAACTAAGAAAGTCCATTATCTCACTCAAAGCAAAATTCATTTAAGTTTCCAGTATGGCATGATGGAAGTCAGGGGCATATTTGGGGTGCTGGCTCCTCTAAATTTTGACTCCTTCCCATGGGTTTTCTTCCTTTCCAGGTATTGTTTCCAGAAAACAGTCTTTGACTCTAAGGGCCTGTCTTTCATATCCAGAAGCCACAAAAGATAGAACTCTCCCAAGCTCTTAAAAGCTCTACCCTTCCTACAGAAAAGCATAATTATTTTCTCCACTGATGAGGAGAGTCTTATGCAAATGCCCAGACTTGAACTCCAATTCTACATTCAAACTGTACAAAGTAGATGGAAGGAAGGTAATCTTAGAGGGAAAGGAATGGGGATGGAGAAGGGGAAAGAAAAGCCTCCAGCAGAAGGTAGAATTTAATATAAGTTTTGAAAGAAGCCAAGAAGTAAAAGTGAGGGAGGAGAACATTTCAGGCATGGAGGAAAAGAGTGTCATATGTGAGAAAGAGCAAGAAGGCAGGTGTTACTGGATCAGAAAGTACATGACTGAGGTGGCTAGGTGGTGCAGTGAACAGAGCCCTGGAGTCAGGAGGACCTGAGTTCAAATCCATCTTCAGACACTTACCACTTACTAGCCAGGTGACCTTGGGCAAGTCACTTAATCCCAATTGCCCTGCCTGCCCCCTCCAAAAAGAAAAAAAAAAAAAGTAAATGATGGGGAGTAAAATCTGAGAAGACTGAAAATGTAGAAAGGGTCAAATTGTGAGAGGCTTTAACAGTCAAACTGAGGATTTGATATTTGGTCCTGGAGGTAATAGAGAACCACTGCGGTTCATTGAATGGGGAAGGTGACATGGTCAGACCTGTTCTTTAGGAAGACCATTTTGGTAACTAATAGGAGAATGGACTAGGAGTAGGGAGAAACTTGAGGCAGGCTATTGCAATAAACCAGCCGTTAGGTGATGGGGACCTGCCCCAGGATGGGAGTTATGTGAATGGAGAGAAGGATGTATAAATGGGAAGAGGAGAAGACAGAAGACCATGCGACTTATTTTGTTTTTGGAAGGGGAGGAAGGGAAGGAAGGGAAGGGCAATTGGGGTTAAGTGACTCTCCCAAGGTCACAAGGCTAGTTTTTGTGTTAAGGGTCTGAGGTCGCATTTGAACTCAGGTCCTCCTGACTCCAGGGCCGGTACTCTGTTCACTGTGCCACCTAGCGGTCCCAGACCATGATACTTACAAGAAGATTTGCTGAAAAAAGTAGGGATATTTAGATTGAGGAAGAAGAGTGAGGGCATTTTGGCTTTGAAGGACCTTCATGTGGAACAGAGATTGGACTTGTTCTTCTTAGACCCAAACAACAACACTAGAGCTAAATGGATAGAAATTTGGGAGAGGCAGGCTTAGGTTCTATGCAAGTATAACCTGAGCCCCAAAGGCCATTGATATGGAGCTCTCTCCTCATTGGGGAAGCTGGAGACAGGGAGACAGGGAGAACAGACAGAGACAGGGAGACAGATTGAGAGTCTCAAATCACTGGAAACAACTGAATCGAACATTTTAAAAAGCCTACTGTGTGCAGGGTATCATATTAGATTCTGGGAGTCACAAAGAATGCCTGACCTACTTCTGCCCTCAAGTAACTTAAGGTGTAGCTGCCCACAAGTAACTACAGCACTAATTAGCATTTTATAAGTATATATAAATGTACATTGTACAAGGAGAAATCCAGGGGTGAAAGATTACTTCCACTTAGGGGGATACATAGAAGATTTCATGGAGTAGGTTGTTGCCTTCAAATATTGGCAGGATTTTAATAGGCAGAAATGTACGGGTTAGGTCAAAATTTTTGCTCACAGGCACGAAAAATCACAGCATCTTATTTTTCTCAAAACCCTCATGAGGTAAGACTAGAGCAAATGTTATCAATCTCAACTTTCCAGAAGGGAAAAATGGAAATATAGCGCATTAAAGAACTCATTTAGCTTTATAGTCATCCCTTCTGCTAGACCTTGCCAAATTTCTTTTCAGATTTTCTTGGCCACACTGAAGATGCTTCTTGTCTTTGGCAAATTTCAGGCCTGTTGTGTCTCCCAGATGGCTGCCTGCCGGCGGTGTTGCAAAGACTCCACATTTGGGGACAGTGTTTCTGGGATTTGACATCTGGAAAGTAGATGGCTGGAAAACACTGGCAAAAACTCCCAGCCCTTCTGTTTCCCGCATGTTAGATGGGTAGTCTTTTGTCTGGGGAGAGCTGCAGGAGTGGTGTTCACCTTTTGAACAGATAATTACAGTTTGGAGGAGCCAGATGAAAGGCGATGAACAAATGGGTCTGAGACTCTAGAGAACAAACTACCCTGAATGAAGGCAGAGTTTGAGGAGGGCCAATGTTCCCATTGCACAATAAGATCTCTCCATAGGAAAGAGACCAAGCATGGCTTAGCTAGAATCCAGTGGTGGTAATTGGTTCTCTTCACAATAGGGAGTGTTAATGGTTTCTTTTTGAACAGACTGTCTGACCTGAAAGTCACCTTGGATGGTTCCAGGTGCTGAATGCTAAGGATTGAAGCCAGCATTAACTTGACACCAGGTAAACATTCCCTCCATGGGCCTATTCTCTTGGAGTAGTTCCTTAGCCCACATTTTCTCCATCTGCAGCACCCCTACTGGGCTACCTTCTCCCAGACAATACTATTTTGGTGTTGTCAACCAGAGTACATTTGCTTACTACTTCTTACTGTGAGGCAGGCTAATTAAGTGTCCTGGGCCTTCAGTGAAGTCCAGGGTGTGTAATGAGTGACTGGAGCTGGACACAATCATTGCTGTGTCCTTGTAGCTCTGGCCTTTGTTGCTTTTAGGGGCTATGCCTTTAAAGACCATCCCTAGAGCTCAGCAGGTGAGAACAAAAGACTGGATTTCTGTGATGGTTGTTCTTACTCTCCTGCTCTTTCCTTCCCCGCCTTCAGATACCCTGCTGAGGGATTTTCTTAATTGTATTTGCTTGGGGTAGGAAAGGTCTCAGTTTGTTTGGAGTTTTCCCATAAAAACAAAACAAACCAAAACATTGTTTTTAAGACATCCTTTCTTGTTCTTCTCCTGCCATTGCCTTACTCATTTATCTTAGGCCTTCAGTATTTATTTCCACAATTTCCTTTATTGACTTCTATTTGTTTTTGAGGAGTTCGCTTTCTATGCTGGACCTCGTGGATGGAAGAGATTCTACAATACCAGGATTCTTTCTCCATATCTGGATTACATCTATTCACCTGCTGTTCGATAGTAGTAACTTCGGATTCCAGACCTTTTCTCTAATTGACTGGAGCTGAGTAAAGCACTCTCTATCTTTCCTATAGCCATGCAGCCCCTCTAGAGTAATAGGATTTTCTCTGGACTTTGCAAGGAATTAAATATGTCTTTAATATTTTATGGTACAGAAGGGAAATAAGATGGGCTGAGGTTGAAGTCTTCATTCAGAGTTATAAGATAGATAGATGATAATCCAATTTCCTCCCTGTTCAGAGCTTGGACATACATCTTCACAGGTCGAATATAGAAAGAATTTGTGCTAGCCAGTGCTAATCCTCCTTGTTGAGGCATAAAGAACCTTTAGCACAGCGGTTCTCAACCTGTGGGTCGCAACCCCTTTGGGGGTCGAACAACCCTTTCACAGGGGTGGCCTAAGACCATCAGAAAACATATATTTCCAATGGTCTTAGGAATTGAGACGCTGCTTCTCTATCTGTCTCCAGGCGAGTCCACCCATATGCAGATACGCCCACATATGAGTATGAAAGGGTCCCAGCATCAGGAAGGTTGAAAACCACTGCTTTAGCATCTCAAAGAATGAATGGTGGAATTTAGGCATCCAGGCAAGATAATGGGAGGAGGCCTTTTAACTTACATGGTGTAGGCAACCACCTACATAGTCTACTCCCGTGTTTGGACCTGTCCATATACAATCCAAAGATACTGCTTTCAGAATGCCTAACACTGAGCCAATATGAGACATCAAAGTCTTCAGCCAAGTTCATAGAAATTTAAGAGTAGGAGCTGGAAGGGACCTCAGATGCCAACTTATCCAACTAACTTGTTTTACAGATGAGGAAATTGAGATGTACTAAGAGAGTAAGTTACTTGCCTAAGAGAGTAAGTTACACAGGTAGTAAGGAACAGTCAGGATTTGCTCTCCAAACCTGTTTCTCTTTGCATTATTGTCTTTCTTTTTATATCACCTTCACTTCTAAATATAGCCCTCCTCCTGTGCCCAGCATGTTTTCTCTTTTAACAAAGAATTTTATAAAGTTGGGGGAGCAATACAGCTAAACTACCCAGCTTACCAATGTAGTGTTTCATAGCTTACTCCATACTCCCCATCCACAGTCCCTTACCTTCATAAAATAAAGGAGGCAAGAAGTAATCCCTTGATTCTTAAAAGATAGTGTACATACTGAATTTGTTAAAAAAAAAATATATATATATATACATATATATGTATATATATACATATATATATATATAGAGAGAGAGAGAGAGAGAGAGAGAAAGAGAGAGTTCATTTAGAATATTTCCTTTTACCCTACCCAGAAAAAGATTTTCTTTCTTTACAGGATTCCAGGTAAAAGACAGCCTTTAGAAATATTTTCTTTGACCTCTGAACACATCCTTTTGACATTATCACATTAGGGCTCTGACTAGGGATTTAAAAAGAGAGAAAAGCCTGTCAGAAAGTCCACCAAAAACTACTGCTGTTTTTATTTTAAACAACTGCCATCAAAAAAGATTTATTAGATATCAGCTTGTGCTTAATCTGCCCTGGAATTTAAATTCTTTTTTTGAGGCCTCCCAGACCATGTTGGATATGTAAGCATTTAGGATTAATGCAGAGAAAAACCTTAATGGGAATTCAAGTGTTTGAAGACACTGCTCCATTTATTTTTCTCATGCTTTTATTCAATTATGACCTATTATTATGGCTTTGTAAATTGGGCACATTAGACTTGCACTTATTGAGTAAATTTATATATAGATTTCTTTTTGAAAAGACAATATGGGGAACATTTTAAAACAATTCTCTCTTTTCCTCCCTCCCTCCCTCTTCTCTCTCCCTCCCCTCTCTCTCTCAGCATCCCTGGCCTCTGTTTAAAATTTCCTTCCATCATAGCTCTTGTATTTTGCACAAAGTAACAATCTACAGAACCCATGGGGTCTGCTGATAGAAATCGAGAAACGGGAATGGCTTGTAGCTCAGTCACAGGATATTAGCAAGAATTAGAACATCTCCTGACCACAGATAATTATCTGTTTCTTTTGTTCCAAATCTCGAATAAATCCCCTTGCTAGATATTGCCATATTCTCGATCAGCTGAGAGCATCTGGATGGTGCTGCTGTGATAGTCAAATTAGCCATTCCAATTAGGGGAAGTGGTAAGCTGCCTCAGTGCTTGGATTCACAATAACTTGATTTAAAAGGGCTTGATGGTGCCATTGCTAGAAGGACGAAGCATTACCTTCAACATGACCTCTTAAACATCTGAAGAAATGACTGGCTCAGGAAGGATGTGGAAAAATTATTTCATACAATATCGACAGCATTTTAAAAAATATTATTTTCACTGGTCTTATGCTGGATTAATTCTACCTTTTCTTTTCTTTTCCTTTCAAATAAAATTGCATGGATGGCAGCTGAGGTCCTTCTTAGGGCCTTTATGGTTTGGGATTAAAATGCTTAAGTGCCTGAAGAACTCATTAGTATGTGCACCCTAGCCACTTGTGGTCTGTTGCAGAACCTGGTGGATGAAGAAAAATGAATTGCTGGGGGTGGGGGTAAGGGTGGGAGGAGTGGGCAGGTGGAGAGTGGAGAGGGGGAAGGGAAAGAAAGAAGAAAAGAAAAACAGATTTTCCACAAACCAATATTTTGTGCACGGAATCAACCGGAGGTATCTCTTTAGAGGGCACAGAAACCAAAATGACCAATATGTGGCTTCGATTTGACCAGGCCACTTAGAATTTTAATGGAACTCAAGCCTTTGAATTTTTACAGTTTGAGAAATAAGTAAACAAACGACATTGATTGAGTCCAATTGTGGACTCAGTCAAGTCCATAAATGAGTCTAGTAATCAATCAATTCAATGACTGATTGTTTATTAAGACCACTACCTAAACCATCCCAGAAAGAAGAACTGTATCAAAATGATAAGGATTTCTGGAAATGGAGATTCATTGACCTTCTTTGGCAGCTACTCTGTTGTTTAATAACAACAGTTATTAGTATTAGGAATTTCTTTGGTGTTGTCCAAAGGGCACTGAACTTGGAATTAAGAGAAGCCAGATTTGGAATTCTATTTCTGACACCTAACTAGATGTGGGACAACTGGGTAAATCATGTAATCTCTCTGTGCCTCAGTTTCCTCCATCTGGAAAATGAGGGTGTCAGTATCTGTAGTATTTACCCTATAGAGTTGTTGGGAAGATCTAATGAGGATATAATCCACTTAAATGGTTTAAATCTTAAAGAAGTATGTAAATACTAGTTATTATTACTGCAATTTAATCTGTATCCATGACACTAAAATTTTGTTTTGTCTCCCATAGCACTAAAAATACTTTAATGATTAAATATATTCATATGTATTCTATATCACAACATAGGATATATTATTCTCTATCTATCTATCTATCTATCTATCTATCTATCTATCTGTCTATCTATCTATCTATTCCACTAAATTCCTCATGATTCATCAAGGTGTGTGGTTTCCCTTAGTACCAGAAAATCACATTTTCAGAGTTGGAAGGGATCTCAGTGGCCAGCTAATCCAATTCATACTGGAGAAAATAATTTCCACTACAAAATGAAAGTGGTTATTCAGACTATGCTCGGAGACATTGAACAAGGGAGAATCCACTATCCTCCTGAAACAACCATTTCCATTCTTGGAGAGTTGGAATTTTTAGGAAGTTCCCCCCCCCTTCAAACCTAAATCCTTCTTTCCTCAGCCCCCACCCACTGTACCTAATTTTTCCCCTGAGGCCCAGAAGAGTAAATCTAACCTCTCTTTCTACATAATGGCCATTCAAATACTTGAGGACAGTTATTATGTCTTGCCCCAAGTCTTCTCTTCTCCAAGCTAAATATCCCCAAATTAATTAATAGCATCATGGTTGCCCTCCTCTAAACATTCTCCAGCTTATTTTCCTTACTGAAATGTGGTACCTGACCACTGCTCTAAATATGTTCTGATAGAACAATAGCAAAATATCACTGCCTTATTCCTGGAACTTAAATTCTCTGATTGCTTCAGCTTTTTTGGTTGCCATATCATGCTGTTAACTTACATTGAGTTTGCAGTCTGCTAAGACACCCAGATCTTTTTTTTTCCCCCTGGAAAGCCTGCTCTCTAGCTGAGCCTTTCTCACTTTGTACCTGTGATTTTTTTTTTAACTCAAGTTTACTTTTATTCCTTTGTGGTTTGATCCAATATGCTAGACCTGGTCTGTCATTCTCTGTTATCTACCCCTCCCAGCTTGTGTCATCTGCAAAGGATGCCATCTGTCCAAATCATTGATAAAAGTGTTAAACAACACAGGGAAAAGCAAATGTCCCTAGGGTACTTCACTAGAGAAATCTTTCCAACTTGACTGAACCATTAATGATTCCTCTTTGTGCCAGACTATTCAATCAATTCTAGATTCATTCAATTGTACTCTCATCTAACCTACATTCTATAGGAAGCCTCCACTGATTAACAACCCATCGTTTTCAGGTTTTTATTCCATGGCTGATCAGTTCTATTATATTAGTGTGTGTCTACTAATGCTGATTTATAAATGTTAAGTCATTCATTCAGTTCAATTAATCGATTGCCTTAAAATAATGACATTAATATAATGCTTTAAGGTTTACAAAGTGCTTAACTCATTTAGTTCACTTGAACCTCATAACTTTGTAATTGTAACGCCATTATTGTAATTGTCATGCCACAGGCATTAATTATTCTCTCTATTTTACAGATAAGGAGTATCATTTAGCCTCTGTGATTTGTCCATAGTTACATAGATAATAAGCATTAGAAGCATAATTTGAACCTAGGTCTTCCTGATGCCAAGTTCACTACAATTCCAAGTATCCACTACACTCTCTAATCTCTTTTCCATGTTCTCCAGCATAGCATCTTACATAGTACTAGTGACTGTGACGGGGTATAGGCTCTGCCTCTGCTTTGAACTTACAACCCAGCCCCAGAACTTTCCCAGTGAGCAAGTCTCCTGCTTTAGCCCAAGGCATTAGTCCATCCCTGCAATCCTTTTAACTGCCCTTTCTTTGTGACCCTCAAAGTCTGCACCCAGCCCCATCCTAGGTCACCCACTCCTTAATTTCACCTAGACCCTTTCCCTTTTCACACCAAAACTATTGGTCACTCTTTGATCACATCCAGATCTTCCCACAGTCTTTCTGTATATGAGGTCCACCTTGTCCCCCATTAAATCTCTCAGATTCGTTCTGGCCTTCAATGCAGTATCTGCGTCATTTGTCCTTGAATTTCAGGGTTCCTCCCTACACCTCAACAACTAGGTTCTGCATCAGCATATCTCAATGTGAATGAAGACTAAGAAGGTGCTGCTGAAGCTATGGGAGGTAGTTCCATTTTCCCAAGTTGATTTCTACTATGCCATTTATGGAGGCTAATCATATTTTAAAAAGAGGACCAATGACTGAGGGGAAGAAAGGATTTTCTCTTCTCCAGTTTTATTTTTTCCTCCTAGAATTCCACCCACATCCAATAGCTTTAACGTATGCACATTAATCTGACACTGATTGGGTGTCATGGGCAAAATCATTTAATCTATCCAATCCCCAATTTCTTCAGCTATAAAAAAGGGATAGGAAGAGTTGTGAGACTAATCTCTCCAGGTTGTTGTGAAGCCCACATCCGATAATGTCAAGGGCTCTGCAAACTTTAAACTCAGCTATTATTATAAGGCATGGTTTCTTCCCTTAGGGAACCTAGACTATGGTTAAAGAGACCCAATTGGTACACATGATAAGAGAGAAAACAATTAAGTTCTAAACCACATGACACAAACCATAAGTGCACTAGGAAATCAGAGGAGGCGGGAAATACAATATCATAGGTCTGGAGTAATTGGAGAAGAATCAGTAGAAGAAAATGGGACTTTATAGACACCTTTCCCTTTTAAAATTCAATTCAATTCACCAGACATTTAGTAAGAGCTTTTTAAGGGTTAAGTACTGGCAGTAGGGATATAAAGATTTGGATATAGATCTTTTCCCTCTAGAAGTATTGCCATTCATGATTCCAGAGGACTCATGATGAAACATGCTACCCTCCATAGGAAGGCAATGGATTTAGGGCACAGGATGAGAAATATATTTTTGGATACCGTCAATGAAAGAATTTGTTTTGCTCAACTATGCATATTTTGTTACAAGGATTTTTCTTTTTTACCTCCGGGGTGAGAAAGAAAAGAGATATTTGTTAATTTTTTTTAAAAAGAGAAGTAGTGCTACATAGGGACATGAAATGTGAACTTTCAGATGTACTGTTAGTTTTACTTAACTGTTTTACCTTGTTCTGAGAGACCTCTCACAAAGCAGAAATAATCTATGAATGTTTGTATGTAAAAACAAAACAATAAAATTTATTTAAAAAGGAAATATCAGTAGTAAAAAAAGAAAGAAAATGATCCCTATCCTCACAAAGTTTAAGTAACTATGTACATACAAAACAAATGCAAAAATTGGGGTGGGGGATTAGGAAGATCCTTGAAAAGGAAGGCTACCCAGAAACATATTATTGTTATTGGTGGTAGACCTTACTTTTAGAAGAAAACCAATGACATCACGATGATATCAGTTGGGATAGAGCAGCAAACAAGATTGGACAGGCAATGTGAAGCCAAATTCTAGAGTGGTGCTTCTTAAACTGTGGGATCTTCACAGTTTTAGAAGTGCTGAAGTGGTTGAGAGTGGAAAAAAGTTTAAGAAGTCCTGTTCTAGAGGGTTTTTAAATTTTATTCTATATACAGTAAAGTGTGTGATCACAGCATGCTAAAGTTTCTCTATCAACTAAGGGAGTGGAAGCCACTGTGGAGTGGGGACTCTTAGCTATATATTGATAGAAGAATTAATATTTTACTATTTGGAGCAATATTCCATTTAATTCTCTAGATTTAATTGGGACCTAGTCTGTGAGGGAAGGGTTAATCAGAACTGCTTTAGCTATACTCCTATAGGCTACAAATGGCGGTCTATGCAGGCAAAAGCCTAAGCATTTGCTCACCAAGAACCCTGGCAGTTGTGATAAATGGAACTCTACCTTATGGACAATTCACATGTTGCATTTAGCTTAACTCCTTTTCTATAGAAGTAACTTGGTGACATTCTGTTTTAAGGGAATCAACAGTAAAGCCATACAACCATAGGGACCCATATGGGGACCTCTATCACATGCAGGATCTCATCCTGTGAAAAATGCTTTTCTTTTTGACACTTCTATATTTTGGACTGAATTATATTTTTTTCCAGCTATGTCTTTTTTTTCAAAAACAAAATCCCTTTTCATTTTCATTTTTTAGATGCTTTCTTGTGTCTTTACTAAATTTTTTTTTGTCTAGATTTTTATTTCCTCTCTCTACTGGGCCACCTCAGCCAGACTTATCTCGCCTGATTGATCCACTGTTTCCCATAGGATACCAAGTGCATTTTGCATTTGTGAATACTATTGATTATTAATGCAATATGCCTATTGTCTACAGTAGTAAAATGCTGCTAGTAATCAACCCTGCTTGGAAATTACATGCTCTTGATAACATGGTTGCTTATTTGCATGTAGCATTGAATTCATTGATATTGCTTGTCTTTTCACATGCTAATTGCTTGCTGAATAGAATTGAATTAATGGAAGCAGTGTTTCAGGAACATAAGTTTGGTAGAGATATGTAGGCTGGACTATAGTGGGCATGAAGGAGGAGAGGAGGAGAGCCTGGAAGCAGTGAGAATAACTTTAAGGCTCTTGTGTAATCCAGGCATGAGGTAATTAATTAGGGTACAGAGCAGGATAATGGTCATGGAAATGGGGAGCAAATCCAAGAGACATTTAGAAGGAGAGTGAGATATTTTTTAAAATCATAGAATGTAAAAGCTGGAAGATTGTATGATCCAGCCCCATCACTTTCACAGCTGAGGAAATGGAGGCTCAATTAGAGAACAAAAGTCGGCACAGTGTACGTATCAAGTGCTAAGTTGTTCTGTTCAGACCAGGAGGAGGCCAGAGGGAAAAGGGCGGTTCGATGCACCAGGAAGATTTTCTTTGGACTTGCAGTAGGTAGGATTTGGATAAATTCACTTTATTAAAGAAGAAGAACAACAATAACAGGTAGTTGTATTTGCTCTTGTAAAACTATGAGAAGTATTTTGTTGTTGTTTGGTCGTGTCTGATTCTTCATGACCCCATTTGGGGTTTTCTTGGCAAAGAGATTGGAGTGGTTTGCCATTTCTGTCACCGGTTAATTCTACCTATGAGGAAATTGAGACAAACAGGGTTAAAGTGACTTGCCCAGGGTCACACAACTAAGTGTCTGAGGCCAGATTTGAACTCAGGAAGATGAGTCTTTCTGACCCTAGGCCCAGCACTCTATCCACTGTGCCATCTAGCTGTCCCATGAGAAACATAAAGAATGACATTTTGGTGCCATAGAAAAAGCACTAGATTTGGAGTCTGAAGACCAGAGTTTATATGCCGGATATAAAGACAGAAAGATGGTAGAAAATAGAGTGCTGGACTTGGGAGTCAGGACGACCTGAGTTCAAATCCAACCTTAAACCCTTACTAGCTTTGTAACCCAGGGTAAATTATTTAATTTGTTTTCTGCCTCAGTTCCCTCATCTGTAAAATGGGGCAGCATTTACCTCCCAGGATTGTTGTGATGATCAAATGAGAGAATATAAAGTTTGTAAAGCACTTTTCAAATTTTAAAGTGCTATAATAAGGCTAGCTAGCAATTCTACTTACTATCTTGAGTAGTAATTAGTTAATATTTTTGGATTTCAGTTTACTCTTCTATATAATGACATTTTAAAGTCACTTCCAATTCTAAATCTTTGATCTTCTGGGTGGTGATCACAGGTGAGAAGATGTGCAAAAGGCAGCAGACTACAGTTGAAATACAATTGGATTGAGAATCAGGAGACCTGGATTTTAGTCTGGGTTCTGCCAGTAAGTAGTTGTGTGATTTTTATGGCTGACAAGATGTGAAGAACAGGGGTGAGTCAGAGATGCTGCCAAAGTTTCTAACTTGGAAAACATGGTGGTCCTATGAACAGAAATGTGATTGTTGAAGATGATAGTTTAAAGTTGGGAAATGGTGGGGAAGTGGGCAGGAAAGTACTCTTTTTGTTCTGTTATTTTTAAAGAACTAAGTCTTTTTATGTCCTTTTCTTGCTTAGAACTAAGATTTGAACCTAGGACTTCATTGGTTCTAAGCCCAGGGGTCTTTCCAAAATTTTTTTGAATCCCTCCAGAGTGCCCTGTACAGAGTTTATACAGTAGGTGTTCAAAAATGCTGGCACCTGACTGACTAACAGAGGGCAAAACTTTAAATCTTTAAGTTTTTATCAGACTCCAGATCCCACCCTTATAATGCAAAATTTCACCCAGTTCTTTAGTAATAAAGGCTACTTCCTGTAGAAGATACTTTTGAAATGATGACTGGAAAATACTTTTTAGTTTAAATTTTTATTTCAAAGCATCTTCCTAATAGTTACTATAATGTTTGTGAATTCATCAATGTAGGGAACTTTGAAGCTCCCCAGTGCATGAAGATGAACAACAAATCCCTTGTAACCTTTAGTCTTAGTGACTGTGGGGCAGTGAGAGGTTAACTAATTTTCCATCATCACATAGCTAGTATGTGTCAATGGTAAGATTTGAATTCAGGGCTTCCTGACTCCAAGGCCAGTCCTCTATCCAGGACTATACCCTCCTGCCATGTTAGAGAGAGTAAAAGTATTGATGACGGGAGCATTACTAATAAACATGGCACCAGGTGTCAAAGAAACACTTTTTTATTAAGGAATTAAAATTTTTGTAACTGTTGTATGTGAAGGAAGTAGCTCCATTATGTAAATTTAAAGGGTATGCTAAATCTGCACAACCTTCTTTCAAAAATGTTTCTAGAAGATCTAATTAGGAATCAGATTATGTTTATAACCTGATTATAATATAAATTATAATATAAATATTAATTATATTGCCCTTCAGAGGCTTTCTAGAAATATGACAAAATTAAAATTTTATGTGGTCTTCATTATGATTTCCACTTTCATTTTGAGGTGCTCAATGTAAAATGGCAAATCTCCCAAATGGGGAACAATTCTGGGTAGGCTAGTGTAGTGGGTAAGGTAACTGGAGTCCATAAGACTTGGATTTGAATTTTGCCTTTGACACTTCCTATGGGACCACAGGCATATTGTTTCATCACTATAAGCCTCAGTTTCCTCACCTGTACAATGGTAATAATATCTCCTATTTCAGAGAACTTTTGTGAGGCCCAAATGGGGAAATGTATATAAAGCCATTTGCAAAACAAAGTGCTTTGAAAATGTCAGTTACAGTCTCATGTCAGGATGATAAGTAACACTTGAGATCAATCCTATATTACTGTGTATATAAGCTACTCATTAATAATGATCAATTAGTTTCCTAGGAGAAGTACTTTAACTTTTTGAGGGCCATGGGGAATAGGCAGCTGAAAAAATTCTATAATTACTCAGATGACACATTTATTATACACAGGTCTCACATTCTTTTTTAAAAATTTTTTGCTTGTTTTTTGGAGGGGAGAAGGCAGGGCAATTGGGGTTAAGTGACTTGCCCAAGGTCACACAGCTAGTAAGTGTTAAATGTCTGAGGCTGGATCTGAACTTAGGTACTTCTGACTCCAGGGCCAGTGCTCTATTTACTGTGCCATCTAGCCACCCCAGGTCTCACATTCTTTTTTTTTTTTTTTTTTGCTTTGG